>JASVER010000134.1:1418862-1441380 GCA_030449065.1 Oceanodroma leucorhoa | reverse complement strand
CAGGCGGGATGCGCGTCCTGGAGAGCGGGGCGCGGAAGTTTAAAGCGGGATAATAGTATTTTTTTGCTTCCAGCGGAGGAAAATCAAACACGACGAGGCGCCCCCAAAGGCGCCCCCCGCCGCCGCTCCGCTCCTCTCCGTCCGGCCCGGCCCCGCCGGGGGCTTCAGCCGCGCGTCGGCCCGGCGGCGAGGTGAAGTTTCCACCGCGGTGGTGGAGGCGCCCCCGGCGTGCCGCGCCCGCCCCGCATTGGCACCGGGCGCCGGGGCGCTCTGCCGCCGCCGCCGCCGCCGCCCGGACAATGTGCGTGCGGGGGGAGCGGAGCGGAGCGGGAGCGCGCCCCGCCGGCGGCCGCGGCACACGCCCAGGCCGCCGCGCCCCGCCCACCCGCCACTCAACGGCCGCCCGCCGCCCCTGATAGGCGGCCCCCGCCGCCACCGCCCTCCGGGTGGGCCGCGGCGCCTGTCAATCAGGTGCCACCGCCCGCCCGCCGCGGCCTGGCCGCGGGGCGGTCCCTGAGGCGGCGGCGGGCGGCTGTGAGGGGGGAGGGAGCCGGGCCACCGCCTCGCCCCGGCGTGTGACCCCCGTCGCCTCCGCGCCCCTTCCCTCGGCAGCCGCGGTGATCTCGTCGTCGTCCCCCCCCTCGGGGCCGTGTATCTGCTTCCCGCCCCGCGACGGCCCCTCCTGAGGAGCTCCCCGCACCCGCGGTGAGGGGAAGGCCTGGCGGCCGCTACGCTGCCGCCGCCAGCCGCCGCCCGCCCGCTCCCCTCAGCCCGCCCTTCCCCCCGGCTGGGCACCGAGAGGCGCCGCGGCTCTCCCGCTAGCCAGCGGGCTGGCGGCAGAGCCTGCCCCAGCGCGGCGTGCGGGACGGGAGATCACCTCAGCCCTGCGGTTGTCGCGGGGCCTGCGGGAACAGGGCTGCTGCTGCTGCCGGAGGGGCACGGCCCTGCAGGTAGCGCGGCAGGGAGAGCCCTCGCCCTGCCCCCGCACCACAGGCAGGGCCCGGCGCCGCACGCCGCAGGCGCTRCCCTGGGCTGCGCTGCCTTTCCTGGCTCCCCACGGAGGCCCGGCAAACAGCGCATTTTGGGGAAGGAAGACTAGAGGCTGCTGAAACGTAGTGTTTACTACCAGTCACAGTCCCTAGCTGATAGCCCACAGGCTAAGCCCAGCTCACAGGGCGCTTTTATCTGGCCCCTGGAAATGCCTAGAAAAATAAACGAATCCAAATTATTCAGGAGTGATTTAGGCCACAAAAGAGGAGGCACCTGAATTGGATCTGTATACTACAGCTGGGGTCCAGTTAGGCTTAGCAACAGAGATACACACCGCATGAACAGAATTACTCCAATTATAGGCAAAGGTCCAAGCGTGGCGAGAGGCTCTGCCTGATACTATTTGGGTCCCATGAGGAGCACCGCTAAATCAGAGCTAGTAAACCTTGATGGACTCAAGCTTTGTTCTGTGAATTCAGGTCTGTCAACGCAGCACTTCCCATCCTGTCACAGTACGCCTGTGTTACCAGACATTTTCTACTATTAGGCACCGTGATTCCCCTATTACTTTGGAAAGGGATAGTGGATTGCATAGTCACCTTGTTATCCAGGAGCGTGCAGAAGTGATCAAGCTTTGATGCAGAATACGACACCGAATAAAGTGTGCATTCTGGTACTGGAAAAGCACTGTTCACTCTTACGTATGTTTCAAGCACACTGCTACAATTTATTGTTTCCATTAGAAAAGTATCTAGTAATCTGAAAATGGATCTAGAAACCATTGTTCTAGATACTACGCTTGACACATAATAAAAAGAAAGCTCATGCCCTGCAGAGCTTGTAGCGAGAATAGATTAARCGAGTTCTAAGGATACCCGTTGAGAGAGTTGTGCAGGTTTTTTCAGGTCTCATAGACATGTTGCACCAGCACAAACAAACCTGCCAGAGCACTTTCTAAAAGCCAGCACGCAGACAGACAGGTCCAAACAAAAAGGCTGAAGCTTTAACCTACCTTGAAACTCTTTGCTTGCTTCTAACAAGCCCTCCTGATTCTGAATGACCTCTTAGTTCTCCACAGAAGCAAAGACCGCAGCTCGCAGAAACACAGCATCTCTCCTGAGCAAGCCAACAGCAGGAGCAGCAGCACACACAAAGGTGATGGGTTTCTTCACAGGCAGACACACGTACACACGGCGCACCGCCTCTCTGCGCTACCTGTCTCGTCTTGTTTTAGCCGTTTCTGGCGAACAGGCAGGGTACTGGAGCATGCAGAAATCTTGRTTTTTGAAGCACCCTGAAAGCGGGCTCACATTTTTCAGTACCTAGGTAGCCCAGAAGAACTTATCAAGGAGCGAGAACCAAATGGATAGTGTAATAGACACAGCTGTGGGTGAACCTCAGTTTCATGCTTCTTGGGCTTCTCAGCCACCTACACGAACCAAGGAACACCAGAAGATGGGACTGAAACTGCCTCTTTCTTGCTCATTCTTCAGTGCCAGATCACATCAGGATATAAGATACCTGAGGACTACTTGTTGTTTGCAGACTGCTGGAAGACAGAGGCATAATCACCTATTGGTGAGTCATAACCGCACAATTGCATAGGGGTGATGACACAAACTTGCGAGGACAGAGAGATTGGTAGAGCTTAAAGATGTCTTCTCCCCCTTTCTATTTTTGGATAAAAAAAGCAAAATATTGGGACAAGGTCCTCAGTTGTTGCAAAGCTCCATTGCTTTTGGCAAAGCTGGGCAGATTTACACTTGCTGAGGTTATAGGCTGTTCTGTTTGTAAAAGTCATTCTGCCTGGATGGATTCTTCCTTCCTTTCTCTAAACTTGAATTTAACCCTAGGAAAATGTCTGGCCTGTCTGAGGCCTCTGGAAGACAGAACTCTCTTTTTTAAACATGGGACATGCAGTGTCACAGCAACAGCAGTGCAAATGCCACCGCGTTAGTCTACTAACTACTCTGCTAACTCATCCCGTGGTGTCTTCAGCTGGACTGGCAACAAACTCCTCCAGCTACCCACCAGGCATCAGTGCAGCTCCTGTGTTCTACGGCAAACCTCAAGGCAGGCAAAGAGAAATGCGCAGCGCTCTAGAAATCCTGCAGTGCTACTAACTATTGCAAGCCTCGCTTGACAGGAGAGGAAGGCTAGTCAAATACTGGGCCTGCTGGCATGTGGAGCAGTAAAAAGGAAATGAAGAGAATTTCAGAAGTTCCTTACTGCCACAGTAATACTGCTGAAACAAAATCTGCAGCGGGGTTGAAAAGCTGTTCTGTCATTCCCATGCCTTCAGTTTTTCCTGATCGTCTTCACCAAACCGTATGTAGCTAGCAGGTGAAAGGCCATAACTCATGGACATGCTTATCCCGTCATGACTGTAACAGCACTCTAAATTCAGTCTTGGAAGGTACGTCACTGACTTTTGTTGGGGTGTCGTGGTTTAACCTCAGCCAGCAACTAAGCACCACGCAGCCGCTCGCTCACCCCCCTACTCCAGTAGGATGGGGGAGAGAATCRGGAGGGCACAAGAAGGAAAACCCRCAGACTGAGATAAAAACAGTTTAATAATGGAAATAAAACAAAGTAGAACACTGATAATAACAATGATAACAACAACAATAACAGAATATACAAAACAGGTGATGCACAATGCAACTGCTCACCCCCCATGTGTTCCGAATGAACCACGTGTGACAAATCCCAGAGCCCACTCTGCCCATGCCCCTCCAGTTTTATCCTGAGCGTGATATCACATGGTATAGAATACCCCACTGSCCAGCTGGGCCAACCGCCCCGGCTGTGCTCCCCCCAGCTCCCCCTGCACCTGGCAGAGCTTGGGAGGCTGAAAACTCCTGGTGCAAGCACCACCCAGCAACAACCAAAGCATCAATGGGCCATCAATGTTCCTCTCATTACCAAACCCCAAACACAGCCCCCCCTCCAGCTACTGGGAAGAGAGTTAACTTTGGCCCAGCCGGAACCAGGACATGGGGCTATGACCCAAAAAATAACTCCTTGATATTGTCATGCCCTCTTTAACCTCTGCAAGAGGGGAGTCATAGACAAGGCATGAGCTCTCCACTGTGTGACATACAAACTTATGCCAAGAGCTTAGTTAGCAACTGAACTTGCTCATCAGCTATAGATCAAGGCTATTCCTGACATTTTTGAAACATTAATCTTTTTTAGAGTTATTTCTAGTAGAAAATACTACTACTACAAATACTTGGCAATGGCCAAGTTGAACTATTCTTTCTTTCCCCCTAAAAAAAACCAAAAGAACATGAAAAGTTCTTAYTGTGATCATCAAAATCATCAGCAAAGTAAATAACAGTAACTTTTTAGCTTCACAAGGATACATACTTGAATACATCCAGATATATATCATATATTTTTGATACACTGAAGGGTATATCAATTCTCAGCAGACACAGAGGGTAGATTAATGATGTCAGTTGCTTTTGTTGTTCTGACTCTCCTGTTACTATCTACAAGTTCACCTGACTTTTAATTATGCAGACTGCTTCCAGRTTCTTTACATGGCTTTTGAGCTCTCTCTGCACTAGGCTAGTCCATTTTCCTGGATGCATACATTTTCTGTGTAACTGAAACTTTCTTGAAGTGTTTGGAAGGAAGACTATATCACTGTGCTCTCCTTAACGTTGTCTCTGAGAGCTTACTGAGAAAAGCAGAGAACCCTATGAGTTTTCCTTCCCCACAGCACCATATTCTTCATGATATTTTAATTTATTCCTCCTGCAGATACACCAGACTCAAGAAACCTGCAAGCACTTTTCCCATACTGGGATGTTTTTCTTCCTCATCTCTCCCTGAGCTTAGAGGATGAGTAGTGTCGTGGCAGAAAGCAAACCGATAACGCAATCGACTTTTAAAATTTTGAGTTTTCTAGAGAATGCAAATTGTTTCCTTTTAGTATCCGACAATGCAACAGAAGTAACTTGCCATGGCAACCAGCTTATGAAACAGAAAAAAAATTGTCATCACGAGGTGCTTTGTTGCTATAGCGAAGAAAGAAGCTGAGACCTTATCCTTTTTGTTCACTGGTGGGCCATGCATCATCTAGGGAGCAGAACCTGTCAGTAGAAGTTTATGTTAGATTCGATGCAAGTCAGCTGCCTCATAGGCCTATCTGATACTTGGATCAAAACTGAAGTGCAGTCAGAAGGGAAGAAGGAAGTGTTCAGAAGAATTGAAACAAGGCTGGATTCTCAGAAATACCAGGCCAAATCCATTTCCGCAGCAAGCTGATGCAACTCTGCAGATGCCAGTAAGGGATGAACCAATTTCTTCTGAAATTAATTTGGCTTCCATTCTCTGACAGTCTCCATTCTCTCCCCCCCCSCCTCTTTTTBTTTGAAGTGTAATAAATCTCTGCAGGTCTGGGAGTATTTTGAAGTTACGTGGGACAGAGGATGGAGTAGGCTCACAGAGTCTGTCTTCAAACCCATTCTCTTTACAGGGATGTTTCTGGGAAGGGCAGACTGATTGCTACGCAGCTTAGTTGTGTTAGAGAATTTAGAAGTGGCAAAGGGCAGAGAGGGAAAACCCTCATAATTATCGCTGTGGGAGGAAATCAAAACTGAGCTTTGTTAGCTCAGAGGAGAACAATTTTGAAAACTGTTATATGTGCAAGTAGTCACAGAAGCCAGTGGAACTACCCTGTTCTTAACATAGGCTCATTGGTAAATCTGGAGTGGGTCTAAGGTATACACAAAATGTTTGCTTTACTCCCGAGCTGGAAAGGATGCCTTCTGCGGGACAGTCTTGAAAAGTGAAGGAAAAACTGAAAGTTTCTTAATCCCTAGAGTATTGATATGAGCTACAAGTAACACAGCTCCAACTGTGTGATGGAATGAAGTGTATGCTCCCCCTTTCTATTTTAAAAACACACTCTCTGATAAAGTTTAGGCTGTTGATATAGTAGTATCAGGCTTGAGAAACAGTGGCCAGCCTTCTGAGCTGCCTGGGGGCTTAGCTGAATTTACAGGTAAAATTATTGTGACTCATGGACAATCCTCTTCTACCTTCCCGGTGAGGCTGTAGAGAAAATACTGCTGGATCACAAGCCCCGACAATAGCACGACTTGGAAAGCAGCCTTTGAGAGAAGCTCTTAATGTATCAGATAAATCTATGTGGAGATGCAAGGCTAGAGTTTACTCCCGACAATGAATTGTTATACTGTGAGTGAGTGACTATAAAAAGACTATGGGGAAAATCTGAGTCTTCTGCAGCACAAAGAAACCATGAGATAAATGAAAGTCATCTCAAAGAAACCATGCTAAAACTATTCAACACTATAATTTAATACCGTCTCCTAGAGACTGGGAAAAGTCTGTGGGCTAATCCTTACTGCAGATCGCACCAAGAGAGACATAGCCACAAGAGACATCACAACTGTGAAATTCTGCATGCATGTACCATCATCCCAAGGGCCTGAGACTCTCAGAGATACCTAAGATTTGGAAGCAGAAGTCCAACTAAGAGACTATACAGAGGAAATAAGAAGACCGGTCAGTCCTGGTTTCAAAGGGTTTTTTAAGATGGGCACTGAACTGGAGAGATCTGCAGTAATCAGTTTACAAAACAAAACCCTGAATTAATTAATCAACCCTCAGTCAGTCAACAAAATCTTTCTCTATATCATCTCCCAAAACATCGCATTGCTTCAGATGACTCAACCAGTGAGTGGACTCAACCAGTGAGTGGGACCGCTTTGTTTTTAATTGCCAAAATAATGGCATTAAGATTGGATTAAATTCTACTAAATAGAGTGCTCAGGCCTCCTTGAACCAAACCATTTGAAACATTGCAGAAGATTCTGGGTGGGCAGAGCAAAATCATCAGTCCTGGAGGGTTATCTGATCCAGGACAGGATCTTTCTCATCCTGGATTTCCTTTCTGAAATAATCAAGGAAACCAGGCAGCGCCTTGCCAGGTGCCTGGCCCAAGCTCCACCAAAGCTAGAGAGAGGAAAGATTCCTGTTGACTGAAATGAATTCTGCTACCAGTTGGATTTGATCAATTATGAACTGAAAATAGAAACTTGCAGAGATGACATGCTCTGGAATCACAAAAGGGAAAGGCTTTGTAGTGAGAGCTTGGAAGTGGAAGGAGGTCTGTGTTCCACAGTTTAAAAATACAGACAACTGCTGATTGCTTTTTTCTATTTAAAAAAAAAAAAAAACAACCCAAACACACACAAAAAAAAAGACGTAATTCAAAGACTGGTCTTTTCCACTGAGTCAGCTTCCTTGTAGGGACACTGTAGGACTGAACAACAATCATATCTCCCTGTACATGATATGCAGTAGTTAGTAACATGAAGCCCTCACCTGAGTAGATGGTGGGATGTTTGGACTTCAGATTTTGCTGGTGGCGGGGAGAGATGAGATACAGGTTAGATCTCTGAGACTGTATTTAAAAGCAGTGTCGCTTTCTACAACTGCCTGCTAGTTCCAGTCTGACCTGAAGCACACTGCCCTCTACAGAAAGTGTCCCATTTGTTCCTGTGGATGTTTGCTTAAGCCCCCAACAAATGTTCTTTTTGACTTTTTGTGCTTTTTCCTGGGAGTTATAKATGGTCACGTGGTGAGTCTAGAGCCTGAGTTACTCAGAAATGACACTGATTCCTTCATGAAATGCCCTCACCTGACCAAAAGTGACCAGGGTTGGTAAGGTCCCGTGTCTCCTTCCACTCTCTGCTGAGCCTGCCAGTGTAGATCAGCAAGGGTCACATAGGGTAGGAGGTCTGGTAATGCAGAAATCTGCAAGTTGGGAGCCACACTGATTTTCTTGGCAGTGGTTTGCTGGCATGTGTACAGGAGCTTTTGTTAGCTGTCAGGTTGAATTGAATGTCAATCATTCCCTTGGAGCCTGATCCTCAGATCACTGCACTCTGGGGGAGGTTTTTGCCTTCATACAGCAGTAACTCAGGTCTTTGGAAGTTGAAAGCCTTATTTTTTGTTAACAAGCCCTCGCGATATTTAGGCCCCGTGTGATTTTCATTTTCAAACTCTACAGAAAAGTTTGAACACTTTGCAGCCTGCACGCTACCAGTTTCTTTATGGGACAGTTTGGATCACTTACCATGCTCTGGGTCATCTGTGTCACTTTTGCTGGCAGGAGCCAGATTTCCAGGAGTAGAAACCGGATGAGTTGCTAAGGGATATCTTGTGCTCTGTGTCATTTCTGCGTTCACTGATGTGCAACAGATTTATCTGTGTAGTTCAAGGCCTCTCTGTACCAGATGAGTTTGTACTGAAATCTCAGACCATCCCACATGTTCTTCTGGAGGAGACACTAAGATTATTCTTATTCTTTCTAAAAGAATCTTCTTACTTCTTTGTCAGCTAATGCTGATTTTCTTCCCCTCAACATCGAGGAACAATTGCTAACTACATCTGTTTCTCGCAGAAATTTCAAAGCAGTGTTACGCAGCATGATTCAGGCATGCACACATGGTAGAACTAGATAGAATTAAACACATTTGTGTTTACCCAGTTAAACTACTGGTTTCTTTTCCTTTGATTGCTTTTTAATGTACTGGCTGCACATTGTCTCTATCCCTGCCACCCAGCCCTCCTTCTCATCATCAGACTCAAGCTGCTGAGCCTTCTCTTCTGTCAAGTCCTTCACTAAGTTCTGGTTTTCCTTCTTCTGTAAGGAGCTGCCCTGAACCTTGGTTCCCACCTTTACGAGCGAGTAAAGCTGATGCAAAACAGTACTCGCATAAAATGCAGCTACCCTGTAGGCTGGACAGGAGGATGGAATCCAACCTTCCCACCATCTGTGTCTTGGTGCTCTTGAGTCTCCAGTGTACGCTCTACTCCCGTACCCAACCTTAGTAAAGCTTGCTTATCTGGTCCCTTTCCATTACGGACAGCTGTTTTCCTCTGTGGCAGCCTCTTCCTGATGCTCTTGTGGAGCATTTCCAGCTCCTCCTTCATCCCTTTCAGTGATTACCTAAAATCTGCACTCYTGTAGTAACAAAGTCCATCAGTGACCTCAGCCTTCATATTATTTATAGCAAAGGTAGACTCTCCTGCAGTGCAGCCGCTTGCCATCAGAGCTAGAGATCCTGCGTTATACAGCTCCCTGTGAGCTTATGGTGGTAGCAGTATTCCCACATCAAGTGAGATTCAGGCTAGATATTGGAAATCTCCTTAACAGTTAGGCTATGCTCTTGTGTCGCTATCCTATCTAGGCTGTCCTGAGACCCCTAGTAATGGTGAGGGCATAGTCCTCCCATGAAAACACCTTCAAGAGCAGCACTGGGGTAGAAATCATCCCTTCAGTCAGAGGTGGCACAGTTGGTCTCTCCAGGTTACTTCTACACCTGTTTCACCTCAGGTTCTCTTTTTGCTGGCAGTTTCCTCCTTCCTTATTAAAGGTCTTTCCCACACTGAAGCCATAAAGTGGACCACTAGCGTCATTTTTTGTCTGCAGTTCAGTCATCCCCTTTCTTCTGCTGCTTCTCCATCGGGGAAAGTGAAATGCAGAAGTGGATGTGCAGTCATTTGCATCTTGCAGGACTGGCGCAGGGCCATTGCATGTTTCTAGGTAACTTTTCAGGCAGGTGCTCATGAGCTCAGCAGTGATGTAAGTGTCTGTGTGTGTGTGCAGATCAGTCAGATACTGTCTGATGGCTTTCAGGGGGCAATGCTAAACATTTCTGAAGTCAGACCTCTGGCAAGATTCCTAAGCTGAGATGCCCAAATCAACATGTTGCAAATTTCTTCTCTGTCCGCAGACTCTTGACTTTGCCTTTTCCACTTCCAGCCAGCAGGCTTCAGTTGGAGAAATAATGAGGCTAATGTACCGAAACACCGATCAGAAATGTTACGTGAATCCAAGTGATTGATGGAATTTCAGCCATTGATTATGAAAACCTGAGTAAGCTAATGTTAATCCACAGATGTTGTATTAACACTGATTAATTTCCCAGTCCTCATTAGCAATACGCTTTGATAAGGGTAGAAGGTGTTAGCTATAGTTTCCTTTCAGTAAGCTGTTTAATCATCGGGGCTTACTGGCAGTGGGATTTGGGAGACTTACACGATCACAAAGTGAATTAAGGGTAATACAATACCCTCCCTCTAGCTTCTCTGGGATAACACACAGGGGAGGGAATGGGTTCAGAGCCGCTCTGTTCCCTGGTGTGCTCCAGTGAGGACTAAGCAGGAAGCTGCTGCCTCCTTAGTCAAGATCTTCCTCATTTTCGGGAGCACACTTAAACCAGCTCTCCTGCAGTGATCAGCACATGCTGGTGAACTTGTTATAGCATGTTCAGCAGCATGTTCTTGCTGGCTTACTGAGATCTGATCCAAAGCTTACTGCAGATATGGGTAAGATTCATGGATTTCTTCAGTGGCCTTTGGACTACTCTGTGGAGGCAAAAATACGGCAATAGATACATGGGTGAGAGGACACCACATTACCACTACATTTCACTCTGAAGAGATGGCAGAAGAGATTCTGCAGCCCAACCCTGTGCATCCCAGAGCAGTAAAATCAATGTGAATCCTACTTAATAAGTAATTCAAAAGTGTTTTCTGGTTTGTGAATCACCTGCAGCCCAACCTTTCTGAGGATCTTGGGTAATGAGACGAGAACAGTGCAGCTTCTGTGGTCATCTCTACCTGCTCACGGGGCTGCCAGCCTGCTCTGGCCCTAATTTCCAGCTGCTCTTTTAAAATGCTCTCTGCCACTGAGCAGTTCTCATCTAGAGATCTCAGACATGAAGTAATCCTCCTAGCTTTTTTAGAAAAAAGCCAACTACCATTAAACCTGCTTTACAGGTGAGTAGGCTGAGCTCCAGTCTGCCTGAGATCACAAAGCGTTACTTAGGGCCAAACTGCCTGGGCTGACACGTTCCCGCAGCAGGGATGACCGCCTAGGAAGAATATCAACCTCCCTCGTTAGAGTGCCCAGGCAGAGGGGAGGGCTGGCCGCACAGACTGTTTACATACATGCTTCACACACAAAACAAATAAGGCTTGCTGGCTGCGTGGCTTCAATCCAGGTGTCCCTCGGATGAAGACACAAGCGTAGGGTAAACCGAAACACCATGCTCGGCCCTATGTGCTGAGCCATCCGGCAGGTGGGAATGTAAAACTCCGCCTGATTGCTTATGCCTGAGTCACCTCCTTTAGCATTTGTTATTGCCTAGTGTGTTAGCATGCTGCCTGCTGGATAATAAATTACTTCATTCGCTGCGGCAGTGAGGACACTGTTAAAAATTAACCCTGGCAAATGGTCCTGCATATTTTTTTCGGTCAGAGCCAGACAAGAGGGAAGAGGAGAGGAGTGCTGTTGAAATCTGATTTGCAGAAAAGGCAAGTGGTAAGTTTTTATTCATAGGGATGGTTCAGGCTTCAGCTGAATCACTGCAGTTGTTGGCAATCGATGATCAAAATTCAGAGGGCTTAAGGCACTTGGTAAAGTTAAAAGCRGTGCAAGTAGAGAAGACTCAATAGGCGTATTGCAGGGGAGGTCAAGGAATGGGATAAATGGGGATCACTATGCTGACCTGTAATTTATGATCTGTTTGCAGAAATAAATGAATTTATCACATGGATGTTATTACCACGTGTAAGGAATGCGGTCCGTAGATGAAAAACTCTTCAGTTTTGGTTCATGTATTGCACCCTTTTCTCACAGTATCACAATTATAACCATATCCTATCTATAGCAGCATGCAGAGTATATTTACAGAAATGAAGGGTTTGCATTAAAAATCTGAGGAAATAGATCAGCTGACAGACAGATCCCTCATTTTCTTGGCTTCTCTTGCCTCCAGCACCCATACAGTATCCATCAAATTGTCTCGAGTCAAACCCTCGCAGGCTGCATTTGAAGCTCGGGCAAGGAGCCAGGCAGGCTTAGAGAGCAGAGACCTTTCTGTCCACACGCGCTTCCCACCGTCTGTATGCTGCTGTATGGAGCAGGGGAGCTCAGCTTTAGGCTCAACAAAAAATACCTCCTTCCTCCCTTTGTGTCGCTCCAAGAAAAGGATTTGATCTGAAGCCTGCTGACGCTTATATTAATGATCCCATTGTTGACACAAAAATTGCACCTTGTTCTGAGACATCATTCAGCTGGCTTTGGTACACCCCATCCCGAGCCCACGGTTCCTCAGGGCTGTCCCAGACGCTTGACCAGCTCCATCTGGTTGATACCCGTAGATAGTCGAGATGGTAGCATAAGCTGTAATGCCAGGAGCAGTGACTATGCAAGCGGATCTACCCTCTGGCTGGCATGCTTTTTTCCAGAAGCATATTGTAGCTGTTGATTTCACAAGCCATACTGCGATATGATGGCACCTATCAAAGGGCCAAGCTGAGGTCTGCATGTTTCTACTGAGTCACCTGCCCATCTCTATGTGGCAGAGGTATTTTAAAATGTCAGGCTTAAGCAGATACTATGCTGCAGCAGAGAAGATGATATAAAGTTCCTGCATAAACAGCGTTACGAATTTGCTGGATGAAAGGTACTCAGATGTTGCTATGTGCAAGTTGAAGACGTTTCCTACTCTAAGGTCTTTCCTTACCTGTGGCATTTCAGGGACTATGGTTGAAATATTCCTTAGATTAATTCCTGCTTTTTATGTATTTTCTCTCCTTTAACTCTCCATCCAGACAGAGCTTTGTCATTAGCCCTAGTCCCTGGCTATCTTGATCAGCTATCCGAGCCCCCAAGCGCCAAATCCCTTCTGCTCCCTGGTCCTGCCCATTGCATCGGCAGGGAGTGCGCCTCCAGGACAAGCAGCCCTGGTTCCCACGTATCTGGGACTTGGCCATGCACCATGCCACACAGCAGGAAGGCTTCCAGACTTACCAGCAGGGTAGGGTGGTCCCAGGGACCTCTGTTTCTCAGCAGCTAAGATGTTTGCCTAACACCTTGGTTAAAAAACAGGCATATCAGAAAGTTGTGCTTGCAAGTACTAGGATACTCCCTGCACATACTTCCTAGATAGCTGCTGAATAAATTATGAGGAAGCAGTTCAAGCGTGCGATCACAAACAAGAAGGTGTGTAGTGTGGTGCAGGATCTGCCCTTGCTGGGATGTTGACTCTGTGACAAACAGGGTTTTTCACTCTATGTTTTAAGATCCTGTACTCATTGCATGCAGCAGGCAACAGTTTCGCTGAACTCTTGCTGCAGCCAAGCATGCTGCTGGAACAAGGATTTTATTTTAGTGATCCCTGACCTGGAGTTACCACAACGGTTTTCAGTCAACACAACAACATTTTATAAATATGGTCTTTGTTGGAGGTGGTAGTTTTGGAAAGCCCAATAGCTTCAAGTTAGTTTGGCCCCTCTTTGTAGGCTAGATGGTGGATGTGATCTGAAATCACTTCCTTTAATGTCAACAGGTTTGGGATCACACCCATGGTTTGGTTATTTATTTATTTATTTCCCCCCAGTCTTTATATTTCACTCTCCGGGTTGCCCCGGGCTGGACGTGTTGTGAGGCAAGTATCTCAAAGGAGAAAGAAGTGTACTGTGCAAACAGCTGTAGGCATACGTCCAGGTGCTCAATTCTCTAGAAAAGGAAGTTGTGGACTGCACCTGGAAAACCTGCCTTCCGCAAACCAGGAGCTGGCCGGTAAACACTGAATACATAGCTGAGTGCTGCACACTTGTGTTTCCACTGACTTCTAAGGAGAATGAGAAGGAAATGTATTTTTAACAGTAGTTTAACTTGTACCCTGATCTGCTACTGCAGGCAGTAATCAACTGATAGAAATTAGCAGCTGCCAGTGTTTGATATACAAGRTTCCTGTGAATGGTCTGTTAATGAATGTCCCTGTGTTAGCACATCCCAGGCACGGCATAGGGAGTGACCGGTGTAGGGCAGGCCGGGGGAGGCTTGTGTGCACTCCAAGGAAGACAGGTTCAGGCAGCGGTGATGTGTTGGGAGTTGTTGGGGACACACACATTTCACCACACTGCTTGGTCGTGTTTTAGACATATCTGTCTACACTGGCCTCCACTACAAAATAGCAAGAGCCAAACACTGCACAGAGTTGTGTTAATGTAATGCTAATGCAATGCATGAACTTCTGCTCATCTCCTTATGGCAATACTTTTAAATGGATCAAATCTCCGCATCCCATCATATTAGAAAAGCCCAGGTGCAAATCCAGCACTGGTTTTGCCCCCTTTATGTTTTCCAAAAGTTCAGATCCAAATTGAAACAGAGATTGTCAAAGGTCCATCTCCATTGCTAACAACGGTGGGCAAGTCTRGAAATGCAAGGTCTTTGCTCAGACTGTAGGAAGTGAATGGAGATGAGTCACAGTATTACAGGAGCATCATGACTCCTACAGATAACAGTAGTCTGTGGTCACGAGAGGATTCCCATTCTGTATTTCTGTTTTCTGATGAAGGGATTTGCTCAGCCAAATGCACACCACTCAGCTCAGGCATTAGGAGTTTCTGTTAAGCCACTATAAGGGTTTACCCCAGGGTCTCTTCTAAGGTGTTTCAAGAAAAGAGGATACTGGGATGGAGTGCTTAGCCAGAAGTGCAAGCATGCAGTGATAAAGTGCAGTTTTTCATGGCCAAAGAGCTGGCCTACAAGCACGGCTGGAGTCTCTTGTAGCAGGTAATATGCCATGTTCACTGCCATGAGCTGTCACCAGCCACTGGCACTGCTGACAGGTCCAGCCCTGAGTTTGCTTTCAGGTTGACTGTCAAGCAAGGCGTTTGAGGTAGGTGTGAGATTTGTGTGGACTGGGATGTGTTTTATGGTTTTTACTACTCTAAAATACCACCTGAGCATCTGTCTTGGTCTCACCCAGCATGCTGAGTTAGGTAACAGCTGAATTTTACTGAAACTTCTAGACAGTACATAAAAAGTACAGAAGTGTACCAATAACCCATCTTCTCTCATCACTAATCTAATTTAGCTGCTGGAATAACAAAGTACATGGTCCTTTTTCTAAGCACGGATTATGCAAAATCAGAGCCAGGGCTGTAAGGAGAGTATTTGGAAATCAGCTGTCTCCTGTCATTTTGAGGCCAGGGAAACATCCTTCCCTCTGAGAATAGAATTCCTTCTAGTAGTCTAGAGGAAGTCACACACGACAATGACCCAAATACAGATGAATCCCAAGGCTTTCCAAAGAGGCTATCCATGGAAAAGGCAACCTGAGCCCCTTAAATTCTGGGGAAAATTCCAGTACAGGATGGTGGTGTGTTGCATCACTTTTCATCCTTGTGTAGTATTTGCTGGACACAAATCCAGGCTGCGTGCAGCAGAAGCAGACCTGTAGGGTCAAGGGTTCCTTTGACAGAGCGGATAGGACCAGGCCCCAGGATTACATAGGCGTGCATGGGGATGCACAGGGTACGCAGCGTTTGTTCCAGTCTGCAGAACTGCCTGGTCACTTACCTACCTGCTGACCCGCTCCCTCCGCTACTGCAGACCGTGCCCCCGCCACCCTATCTCCTCCCCTGTAGGACAGGGATTTGTGAAGGACTTTTGCCAGAGCTGTTGTCTGTAGTGTGGCTCGCAGCGGTTGCAGTGATGGCTGAAAGCCTTGGTGTACATGAGCTGCATTCAGAGTAAGCTTAGAACTGTGCAAAGTGCATGCAAACTAGTGGTGTAATGACATGCAAACTGGTGCTTTGCCCTGATTAATTTTTTTAAAAGCCCCAATTTCTCCACTGCTTTACACCATATATTGTCACTTATGCTGATGGGAAGTGAATATAAATCGACACCTTTCTGATTTGGTAACATTTTGCGGTGGCTTTGCATTGGCACAAAAAGCAAGTATGCATTGCAAAGCTGCTGGTTCCCCTGGCTGAAGACAGCTAGACGAATTTCACAGCTAATGGCTGCTTGGCAAAACAGACCTACAAGCGCAGTGAGGCCGCAGGTTTCTTTACATTGCAAAGAACAAGTGATGCTCCTGAAAAACTATGGCGAAACAGTCATTGACCTTAACTCCTTTCTAACATCAATTCATTTTTCTCTTAGTTTAATGTTGAAAACAAAGTTGTAACTCAATTATTGACCGTGGAATTCATCCCAGAAGAAATGCAAGGACCACCAACAATGTGGACCAGGTGTGAATTATAAATAGCATCAGCAAGAGGCCTTCTGTGTCCCAGRGGCATTAATCCCGCAGCCAACGCTATTCCTTTTATATTTTTCTTTTAAGCCTGCCATTTTTAAGCCCTCTCAGCAAGACCTTCTCTGGCTGAAGATTTCTACCACACCAAGCACTGTGATGCCTCTACACTGAATGAAACCCCTATAGCTCTACTACAGTTGTAACAACGTTGGGTTTTGTACCTACCAGTTCTTTAGTAAAAATGACCATCTGGCAGCTGTTGGGCAGCTTTAGACTTGTCCCATACAGTGGGACAGGGTGCCATACCCTGGAGGAGCAGATGCCTGCAGGTAGCATCCTTGAGCTCTCCAAAACCAGGAAATAGTTTGACCCAAAAGAAACTGAGAAAGGTAGATGGCCTTGAAGGAAGACACAAAACAAGAATCTTTATTTTATACACAGGCATTTCAAGTTACCATTGATTCATCTTGAGTCAGGAACGATACGAACAAGGGAGTGCAAGCATGCTTTTCTGGCTCTCAATATTTTTTCAGATAAGAAAGATATTGTTTCCTTTTTCCTGTAAAAATGGGAAGGGAGAGAAATCTTACCTTTATTTATTTATTTATTCATTTATTTACAACTCTTCATTAAAATTAAGGCAGAATTAGGAGATAAGCCGTTCYGGAATTAGGAAGTCCTGGCTCGGTGGCTTAAATATTAAAACAGTGCCCTATCTCACCTTTGCTACCTCATGTCTTTCATCCCGATCARTCATCTTGACTGCAATGTAATGCAACCGCTTCTGGGTAGAATCACTTTGTCGTGAACCAAAACCTGCCTTTCTAAAGTAATAGTACAAAGGAAGGAAAGAGCCCTCTGGTGTGACATCTGCACTGGGTATTGCTTGAAAGTAAGTRGGATTCCACTGGAGTTCTTCCCTGCCAGCAGAGCTGAATCTGATCAGGGCTTAAGCTAATGAGATATCCCAACACATCTGAAGCCTGTCTTAAGCTTACCATTTCTCTAAGAGACCCTTCATCGTGAGAAGGTGCTGTTTGCTGTTTTTATTGCCTTCTAGTACCCCAAAAATGTACCCTGAAACTCTACCAAGCCAAGGAGGGGGTTCCTTTTCCTTGAGCAAGCATGCAGCAGTGAGAGGAGACAGGCTCTGTCACTCAGGACCTAGCTCAGGACCTCTGGAGCGCGTGGTCACCTTCAGATGMGACACAGTTTCTGTACGACTTTGGTGACATCAGTAGTTTGGTTTACTTGTTCACAGAAGCAAGGACAAAGAAAAACTATGATCGCCCATCTTTCAGCATGAGTTAAAATACTCTATAAAAACTGTTAGCAAAGGTCTTTCTAGGTCTAGTTCAGCTTGAAAAGATACATCTTTGTACAAAATGCCATATGTTGCCTGACAAAGCTTTCCTTCCAGATTGCAGTTTATGAATTCACATAAGCCTGTGAAAAGGAGCAAAAACAAATGCCCGGATTCAGTGAGTCAGAGAAGACGTTTTTTTAAGTGGATCCTCTCATTGCCCTTTCTTTTCATGCCAGGTGCAGTGACAGCAAAATAAATTCGATTCACAGACTCCTGTCATCCTCCGGATCTTTGGATCAGTTCTTACTCCCTCCCGGCCTCATTCATCGCTTCTGAGGATGAAGTCCTAAACACCTGCCGTGGTCGAAACTGTTCTTACACCATCTTCAGCGCAGTGACTTCAAGCACCTGCAATCATGAGGTTAATGCCATAGCCAAGACTTCAACCACAGCTCTTTCTGTAGACCTGAGCTGATTTTTTGGAAAATGCCATGGTAGATGCTAGTTCTTAACCGACAGAGGAATTACCAAAGGTAGTCAGTGTTCTGCTATTCATGCAATGCAAGAAGATGGGAGAGTTTTCCAGCAGAGCAGCAGTCTGGATGGGGGTGGCACTACCATAGTAGGAGTTCCTCACTTAATCTCAGATTAGTTTTGATTTTTGTCATCTTGTATAAAATGGGGATGAATATCATTGCTCTGTATTATCTACTTGGAATAATAAGCTTCTGGAGGCACATCTTTTACCACGCTATCATCTGATAGCGTTAGCTGTATTGACATCTTTTTGYGTAAAGTTTAAGAATAGTTGAAAATCAAACCCAAATGGAGCAAGCCTGAAGATCATCTAGGTGTGGACCTACAGCTAAAATAATTCCTGTTCGTCTGCTTTCAATTGAGATGTGTAACACTGTGGCGGCGGTAGGATGGCTGACGAAAACTGCACAGAAATGGACGTTTTCCAGGGGGAAAGCAAAATTTCAGGAATTTAATATACCTTACTTGGGCACTGAGTAACTTCTGCCTTGCTGTACTGAAAGAACATCTTAAAATTGTCACATTTGGGATGATGCTACTGAAATAGAGGACTGCAAATGCACACCAGTTCTGAAGAAGCTGAGAGGCAAGAGAAGAGATATAGGCTAACACACACCCATCAGTCTGATTCCTAGCAATATGTAACATTTTAGAACAAATTTTGACTGCAAGCATAAATAAAGACATGGGAAAATGTGGCAAGTTTACCAAAAGTGGATTATACCTACCTCTGGTAGGAGGACTAATCTTCTAGATGAACAGAATACTACTAGTTTGGGACTTTAGGACAGCCTTCAGTACTGTGTTCCAAAGGGAATTGGCAGTTTTGCTGGAAAAGGGATTCTCACAAGACAAAAAGGTGATTACAGGGCTGGCTAATGGGGAGAAGAGATCGTGGTGCAAGGGGGACTATCAGGCTGAAAGATAGTTTGTAGTGGAGGTTCTTATGGACCATACTCGTCTTAATTTCTGTTAGTGCCATTTGGAAAAGACAGAAGCATGCTGATGACATTTGCTAATTAAGGGGTATCATCAGAGGAAGATGGGAAGAAGGGGATGGGGTAATTGGAATAGAATAAAAGGTAGTGGTACACAGTGCAGGGTCACGTACTTACAAAACCTTTTACTACAGCGGGGACTTCCATTMCACTTGTCTTTGCAACTGAGGAGGACAAAGAAAGAGAGGAACCCCATCTTAATAGTCAGTGATTATGAGCAACCAATTTTATATGAYCTTGATAACATGACCCCAGGATATACCAGACATTTACATTTCTGAAAGGAGAGTATTTATTCTACTGYACAAGACATCTGGAGTAAATTGTACTGTTCTGGTCACCCATCTTGGAAAAGAAAAACCAGGATGATAAAAAGAATTGCGAGCCTGTCTTTAATGACAGGAGATTTTGAGCTTGGCTTGTATGACTTAGCAAAATAAATGTCGAGATGAGATGACAGTGGGCCCTATAAATATATCAGGAGTGCAAACATCAGAGGGAAGGAGTTATTTTAAGCCGAAAAATAATTTGGCAAAAGAACAAGTAGGTATAACTTGGCAATAAATAATTTTAGCCTATAAATTAGGAGGTCTGTAATCTTCAGAGAGAGGCTTTGGACCAATCTTTCAGAAGAAGGAGGAAGAGACTGACAGGTATCTAAACGACTCTGATGTGGTTACCTGCAATAGCAGAAAATTGGTTCCTCTTACCAGAAAGCCCCTTCTGGTCCTGTAGGTTGTAGTACAATGGAATCCCTGAATGTTAATAATGCAAGTGGCAACACCAATTAGCTATTAATCAATAATATTAATTAGTGACTGGGATGACTGGACGTTGCTTGTGACAGGTGGACAGATGAATCTCTTCTTTGTAAGATAAGACCCCAAAGGAAAAGCGTGTCCATCTAGGCTTGGTTTTCAGAGAAAGTTTCACCTGATTCCTGTTCATTTGGGTAGCACCAATATAATTAATCCAGACTAACCCTGTGGAGTTCCTGTGATGGTGAGATCAGAATCACGTCCAACATCTCCGAATAGGTCCAGGGTATGCTAATTGTTAATATTAAGATTTAAAAATTTTAAACATTTCTTGGCAAAACTGAAGCATAACTTTTCTCTCCTGTAAAGCTTCACGAATGTACAACGTGATTCCTGGATAGAGATCACATCAGCTCCACAGTTATTAATTTACAGGTTTCTCCCTGACCTTAGCTCAGCTCTGGGAATGGTGCCAGCACAATTACAGTAACTCTGAACAGGGCAGACATAAAGCTCCTGTATTTACCCTGAAATTGTGCCAGATTTTTCTCTTGCTCAATGATGGAAAGATGCATTTCGTCTTTGATTGGTTTCAAGTAGTTCAGGCTGGGTTGGCTGTAACAAGTTTATTTCCAGCAAAAGAAGGAAAAGAAGTAAACTACCATGCAGATGTGTGCATACACGATACACTTACTCCATAGATCACTTTTGGGAAGTGTGTCCCAAGAAGAGGTGGGGGGGGAAACTGAGTCAAGGTGACTTGAGCTAGTTACCTGGAAGATAAATGGCAGAGTTGGGAATAAAATTCAAGGGGCAGATGCATGATTCAGTGTTGTTTTCACTGAATCACGCCACCTTCCTGGAGCACGTCAAGGCCCATTGCCTTCCTTCCTGTGAAGATGGGCAGCTGGACTGCAATGACACCAGGTGGAGCTGAGTGCGCTCATCACCTTGGAAAATTAGGCCCCTGGTGATTTTTCTCTGACGTTAATTGACCGTCAGACCCTGCAAGAGGGGAATCAACACATTTCCTGACCTATGGTCTAAGATAGTATTTTCCAAACCCTAGAGTAAATTTAATGTTGTTGCAGAGGAAATGCTGATGCAATCCACCAGCAGCTGCTGCTCTCCAACATCCTCGCAAAGGTACAGTTTCTATTGGAGGTGTGAGGGGGTGAGTGCATGCAAGCAGGGTATTCAAAACCCCAGCCTCTTCTAAATGGCAGGCAGGAATCCGCGTCTTCCCTCCAGACCACCTACCTTCCTGCCCCCAAGAGAAACACTGCTAAGGGCTGCTCCCAGGAAAACACTGGGTACCATCCTGAAAGTAACCCCCTGAAAAAGGAGGCTTTTCATGTGGGCCCACTGAGGGTGTGATCGCATTTTCCTAGGTGCCCGATTTATGAATCCTGTATTTAAAGTGTGGAAATGTGGCTTCCTCCTAAGTGTGAGTGAGAATGGTAAGAGCAATGTTCTGAATAAATATACTGTGATGAGTCTAAAAGATCAGATAATGCGTGTGTTCAAACAGGCAAATTTAATTTATGGACAGATGAGTCTGGATGATTGAATTAACCTGGTTTAATGAATTACTGCCTCTCAGTGGAGCTGTGAAAACTGACTGCATTGTGCTTTAGTCCCTTGCTTTTTTAAATAAATCATGTTAAGGGAAAGCAAACACGTTTGGTTTAAGGAGTGGAAGGGCTACTAATGTGGTCAGTGAAGATGGCTCTGCAGATGCACGGTAACTCATTAACCCCCAGGAAGTTAATCCCCTACACTAGCCTGTCCGTGCCCTGGGTGTGCGCTTGGCACTGGTGGCACTGTGATTTTCTGACGTCCCAGAAAATTCCCCCCCACCCCCAAATTAGTAAGTATTCTTTATTCGTATCGGGGTTGAATAGCTAAAAAGGAATTTGATGATGCCATGGCAATCTCCAACCGGGACATGGTGAATGGGGAAAGAATAGCACTTTGCTGCTCACGGAGCTGCACCGGAGTTGCACTCTTGCACCAACAGAGATGTTTGATCATGTCACCAACAAAAGTTGAACCACATCCTTTGGATCCAGATTATGACAAAGTTCATTCTGCCAAGTCTGATCTTTTGACCATGCTGGTCTGGAAATTTAGTCTTTTAATCTCTTTGTTTCTTGTTTTTTTTAAATGCAAAATGATTTGGTGAAACCAGCCTTGTTATGCATCACAGGTTGTATTTTTTGGTCCCCAGCACAGCCACCCACCACTTGAGCTAATGGAGTGCCTGCCTCAGGAAGCTGTTCCCCGTGTACAGCCAACCGCAGGGCTGTGGGATCACCTCGGTGCACGATGGCGTTAGTAGTTATCCGTCAGCCCGCAAAGGGGGTTCAGATGCTGTTGGGAACAGAGTTGCCCTCAACCGCCCCTCACCCCAACTCCTTCAGCTGTGTGGTCACCTGCCACCCAAATCCCATGCGGGCTCCTGCCGCACTTCCCGTCCCGTTCCCGTCCTTAACGCCGTGCCCACCCCCGCTCTGCCCACTTCGCTCCCGCTGCTCACAGTTCCACTCCTCCCCCTGCAAGCACCCTCCTCTGCTCTTTCCAGCCAGGATCCCTTCCTGCCTCGGAGGGACCCCCAAACTCTATTCCTCCTCCTCGCCCAGGCGGCGGGGAGGCTGCGTCTCTTCCCGGAGACCACAGCACCCCGCGGCACGTCGCTGCGGCCGCCCGCAGACGGGCCCGGTGGCGGTGGGGAGGCTGGATGGGCGGGCGCGGGAGCGGGAAGGGGAGTGGGCGCGGGAGTGGGCGGAGCGCCGGCGCCGGGGGCGGAGCCG
>JASVER010000134.1:1382607-1418607 GCA_030449065.1 Oceanodroma leucorhoa | reverse complement strand
GGGGTCGTGCCTCTCGTCCGTGGGAGGGAGGGGGCGGGGGGGGGGCAGCCCGGAGGTGGCCTTGTGTGTGTGGCGGGCGTGGGAGCTGGCGTGAGGGGACATTTCCCCCTTGTTACCCAACCCCTGCAGGCGTACGTTGAAGGGCCTTTACAAAAGGCCGCTGGTGGCCACGCTGACTGGTACGGGACGGGTCTAAGGCGTCCCAGGGCGTGAAGACCCCAAGAGTGTGCGTTGCTGTAGCAAGACCTACGCGGAGGTGGAAGCACCTGAAGGTCTCCGTTTATGTCGGTGTTGGTAAATGAACCTGGTAAGTTTAATGGCGTGTTTAAGTTTTACGCTTTGGTAGAGCTCTGAGGAGAAAGATGCTGATGAATAAATAGTCCCGGGCACTTGCAAGTTGTAGAAGCATCCCTGGGTATTTCACGTTGAGAGAACGTGGCTCCTCCATAGCGTCTCCTCGGCTTCTCTTGAATGACTGAAGAGACCGGCCAATGCCGGGTTTGTAGGCTTTAAGCTTTGTTCAGCTTCTTGCAGAAAGGGCTCAGGTATGGTCCCTATCCTACTTACAGCCCCTTTGTGGTATGGAGAATGATTTGGGGATGAACCCACTATCAGCAAGAGACTCACGATGCTCATCCGTAGGTTTTAGCAGACAGTAATTAAGGATATCTTAAGCTCTCCCTTTGGCCTGTCTGTGAGGCCTGTGCTATCCTGGCTCTGCACCCATCTTCTTAGTCACTGTTTCCTGATATAAATGATCCTGCTCACATATTATTTTCCATTCTGACTGCTTTTACAAGGCAAAATTTTCTGATGAGTGATACAGTGAAAATGTATTAAATGTTGACTTCAGCCTTTTACCCCATACTAGCCTGATGGTGATGTTTTCTCTAGCACAGGTTCAACTTACTCCTACAGCCTAGGAAATGACTGTTCTTTGAGTAAATGATTGTTCAAATGATCTCCTTGGGAAACAGTTTTCAGTTACACTTTCATTAAGCTCTTCTAGGCTGTACTGCTTCATGTCCTGTTACACTTTTAAGACCTACTGAGCATGGACTTCAGCTGCTACAGTGGATAAAGTACTCTATTATTGATTGTGGGATGCTCAGAGTCTCTGGGTTTGTTTTGGGTTTGTTTTTTTTCTCTTGAAGATTGTGTTCTTACTGTTGTTTTAGCAGGATATGGAGCAATCAAACGAGAAATTGCACTATGAGCATCTGCGTCATTCAAGATAAATGGAGATGAACGGCTGTGACTAGTAAATGAAAATCTCTGTAGGAGAGGGATGGGAAACGAAAGAGGCAGAACAGCAGTGGCATTGGAAGAAAAGGTAAAACAATTTCAAATGTACAAAAGACTGAAAATGTTTCAGAACTCTTTTTTAAATTACTCTCCCATTTAATTTTATTTCTCTGCTTTGTGTTATTTTGTCTGATTTGAATTTTCCTGAAAGAACTTGGATTAAAAATGCAGCGTTCAGGCACGTCAGATCTCAGAGTTGCTGTCATTACCAGGTTTTGTTGGGGGGGGAGGTAGGTTTTTTTTTTCCTGGCCTTTGTGTTCTCTCTCTTGGCTTTAACACTGAGAATTACTACGCTCCTGTAGGTCTGACCTCTGAAGAGATTGATATGTGGATACATCCACGTATGGGCAGTTCAATTTGTTAGTTTAATCGTACGCTACCGTCAGCGGAAGAGAGAACAGGCCCTGCCCATGGCCTGGGATGCCATCAGCCTGTTCTTACACAACTCCAGCGAGCCGATCCTGTCTAAAAGCAGGATTCACATTCAATGTGAGACCAGATGTGAGTTTAGCGCTGGACTGGAGTGATGTTGTTATTTATTTATGATGGTGCATGTGCTTATCTAACTGAAGCTCCTTAAGGAACATAGTTAAAGAAACCACATTTATTCTCTAAGTTTGAAGTAGTATAAAATTCAGTGCTGCAAAATAGTAACATTATGTAATATACCATAAATTTGGGATTGCTATGTTTGTCACCAATGGGAATGGCTTAATATTTATTCGGGAGGAATTACGAAGAGGTTATTTTTTAAATCAGAAAATTAATGAGCTTTTCACAGAAGTTAATTTAGGTATATCTGCATAATTTTAATTTGCTAGTGAAATGGTTAGTGGTTTTCTATCTTCTGTAGATTCATGTGTTGGCTTGAAAAACAATTGGGAGCAAAACCTATTTTATATCAGTAGGGCCGCAAGTACTTGCTATAATACAAATCAAAAGACCAGATTTGCCATGGCAGATATAATAAAGGCTAAAGTATCTGTATTAAAAGGAAAAGATTGTGGACCGTGGCCAGTTCAAAGAAGCGTTATCTGATTTTTATTTTTTTTCAAAGATTTCAGAAAGCACTCATTCCTTTGATTGTAGTGTCTCACATCAGGAAGCAGTATTGAAGTATAGCATAACACTGTCTGTTTACCTTACATTTTTTGCATCTTGAATTTTAATTTAATTTTTTAAAGTTGAGTTCTAATACTACTTTGGTTTCTTTTTTTTTTTTTTTTTATATTACCAGCATAAGCAGTGCTTGGGTATGTTTTTTTTATTTTAATAGAGTATCCATCCAAGTTCAAAGTATGAACATAGGGGAAAGAAACATGTGTAGAATGAAGGGCTTTAAGTCAATTATTGCTGCTTGGGAAAGAGCATTAAGCTACTGTGGTAGTTCTCTGAAAATATCATCTTGCAGCTAGTCAAAAAGACAGTGTTAAAACTTCTAAGAAGAGGAATTGTAAATTCATGTACTGTCTCTGTGGCCATATCTTGAATCTTATGTGCAGTTCTGATTATCCTGGAGGGTAAATGGCAGAACTGAAATTGTTTCTGTGAAAGACAACAAAGATGAGAAATGGAAAACAGACAAAATAAATGAGAATTTTCAGCTAGGAGATGAAATAGGAGATGATGCAGAAGAAAGCTATAAATTAATGAATGGTATGGACGGATGGATGAATCCTCCATAATTCTGTCTAACCGCTTTTGACCTCGTTTATAATTTTAGCCTCCACAACAACCTATGCCAGTGTCTTCCACAATTTAAACAAATACGATGCAAAAATGCACTTTCTCCTTTTTAAAAACTGCTTCCTGCTACAATTCCTGTGGTTTCTTTAGTCATTGAATGACTATTTGTCATGTCTTGAGACATGACAAATAATTGCTTCCCTATATATCTCCCCGACTGTTGAACACAACGCACCTTTTGGCTTGAGAAGTTACTGAGCAGCTGATTGCCAGAAATTAAAACAGTATGTCAGGGGAAGGATTGCTTTGAACTACCTCTGCTTCTGATAGTGTTTTTTAAGCATCTGTTTCTGACTACAGTAGCTAACTGGACATCTGCYTTGACCCAGCAGGACAGTTATAATGCAGCCTCATTAGGAGCCTAAATTGATTTTGCAAAGTCCTTTTCACTGTTAGTTTCCTGTCCTTGCTAAAATTTTGGGAGTGTTTGTTACTAAATAAGCTCCTGCGCCATCTTCCACTGTTTAGAATTTTCCCATGAGTTCTGCTAGCATTCATCTCTTTTTATACCATGTATCCCATGTGAGCAACACATTGGAAATCAGAAACATCCCAGCGTTGAAAATGACTCTTCAAATGGCTTTGCGGGCCATGGAATCTCTTGCTTCAATCAGCTTAATTACCTAATAAAATGGACTGAAAATTGTTTGGGGACAACAGAGCACTTTGAAACTCAGAAATGCCATATATGATGCATTTTCATCCTGCACAGAAGTTTGGATTTCAAAGGGCTCATAAATGCAATGCAACAGTAGATGGAAAAAAAGTCTGGTTTTATTGTCCTTTCCTTAGCTGGAATCTGGAAATGCTTCTAAATGGTGGATACTAAAAATGCTTTGAAGACTAAAAACATAGAGTTTTTCTTCTCTGCAGCTTTGGAGCATAACTTAGTCCTGAGTCCATGGGTTAGAATAGCCTGTGAATGAGCAGCACTGTTGTAAGCTTGATCTGAGGCTGCGCTCACCTGTGCAGGGAGACACCGCATCTTTTTGTGTCTCAGAAAACTGAGCTGCACTGCGATATTATTATCCTGATGAATGGAGAGAGACTGCAAGACCTTTGGGCATGCGGGAAAAATTGGGGAAGGCGCTGGAGAGAGACCAGTATTCAGGTGACTTTCCCAGGTGGGAGAGTGTAACTGATGTGAAAGGCTCTTGCATTAAGCGCCAGGTAAAGACAGCAAGGCTAGATTAAAAGCAGTATTTGTGCAGGGTGAGAAGGTTTTACATGTGACAGGAAAGGATAATTAAAGCAACACTAAAGCAAAACTAAGTTTGCAGTGAGAGGGGGAACTTTTTTTATATTGTCCCAACTTTGCAACAATTGACACTGCCTTGTATATAATATTTTTAGAAGTGGGTGAAATTTTGAGTCTATGTGGGACATATTAACTTATTCTTTGGCTCTCATCACTTACAGAAGATTAATCTCAAACTTCATGTGCAGTGTGACCACCAGTGAAATACGGTATAATCTATGCAAATCAGTTGACAAATTAGTTTATTCACCTACAAAAGCTTTATTCAGTAAAAAAGTACCTTTACACTGATAACAGAATATGTCCAAAGGCCTCACCCACCAGCATTGCTTGGGTGATGAATTAGCCCTGAGCCACTCAAATCTTGATTATTTTTTTTATTCCTCCCTAAAATATGATTTCATCATGCTGCTTCTTACTTTCTAAATACATATGTTGCAGGCGATGTGCTAAGACAGTATTGTTTCTTTTTCCAGATGTTAAATATACATCATAAGTGGAGAGCTCCCTGAAGGTAACTTTTCTTTTAACGCACTCAGACTTGCGTACAGAGTGGTTGTAGATGTGCAGTGCTGGTCTTGGGCACTCGGGCTGTCTGGCTGCCTTTCTTCAGCCCAGCTCCAGCAGCTCAGAAATAGTATGCTGGGATTCATGTTTTTAAGTCTTCTCAGTCAAATCAGAAGCTAAAGAAGAAACAACTTGGGCAACTTTTACTTCAATGTGAGCCTTGAGCTATGGGACTTTATGTAACATGGCTGATGAAGAGCAGAGAGATGTTCAACCTGGTTGTAGACCACCTCTTGCAGAGGTGTTGTGAGGAAAGAATACACGTTTCAGGGGAGCTGTTGGGAATGCTTTTGTTAATACTTTAAATGGTACCGGCGGATGCTTTTATCTTGGGTTAGCCAGATGATGAACTTTGTACTTGGGTCATCCCCCTACTCGCTCTGTGTGAAGTTGTTCACGTGAGTGAGTCTTTTCAGGATTGGGACCTGAATCTATGGCGCTGAGTTACATTTCCTCTTTGAGCTTGGAGAGTATGGATAAGTGCCCATGACATGAAGAGGGGTTTGTGTGCCCTAAAACTTGTCTTGTTTTCCTAACTGTATCTGTTGATCTTAAAAAGATACTGACTCTACAAAACCTTGCTTTGTTTGTGTCCTTCCTCGGTATGTCCAGTCACATGCCTCGCATCTGCAATTTGAGTAATTGCTGAATTAGGCCTTTTGAATGCAAGGAGGGTAAATGAGTAACCTGGCTGATGTTTTAGAAAAAAGAATTGTTTGGGTTGTTGTCATTTGAAGGTTAACAGAATATCCAAGAGATATTAAGATAACCTGTGGAGTATCAAACATGAGATCAAATCTTAATTCAGCCTGGGAGGATGCACTTACCTGTACATTCTGTCTTCTGAAGTAAGAATAGGATATCGGAGGTAAGGCCCAAAAAGAAGGATATTAATCATTTGCTGACAAAAGACTTCATTAAGCTGGTGCTGTGGTTTAAATTAATATCTGTACCTTGGGAACAGTTGAAAAGAATAACATTATAGTTGAATACTTTTTGCTTTAACAAAGCTGAAACTGTAATGTTAGAATTACCTAAGCTAATTATTTTCCCCAATCTTCTGCTCCAGTGGCATCTACATTTAAGGCAGAATCTGTGCGTGTGACAAGCACAGATATGTTGATTCCCGTGTACCTTGGCATTAGCTATCCATGACAGGACCCCTACATGAGGACAGGGGGATTTTAAATAGAGCAGCCTTATTTCTTCCTTATTTAACATCTGGACACTGTTGGATAAAAACTTGTGGCCGTGAAGAGCCAAGCGCAGCTTCCTGATCCCTGGCTACCTTCCTAAAGTTAAAATGGCGAGGGACTTCCTCTTGCCTCCTCCACTAACTGAAATGATGGTAAGATCATGTGGCAGCCTTCTGGCAGCGAAGGCATAGGCACCTCGGAGCTCTGTTTTGCCGTAACCCCTGTTGTTCACCAGCTACCCCCCACATCCTACCCCCTCGCTTTGCTTTTCTTAGGCTGATTGTGGGGAGGAGTGGGGACAGACAGCAGAAGAGCCTCTTGAGACATTTTCTTGCAGCAGGAAGTTCACCTCTATAAGAAAAAAAAAATCTCAATCTGTAGCATCTTGGAGTTTCAGCTAAGGATTTAGATAATCCATGCTCATTCATAGCCACTGTCTGTAGACTTGCACTGAGGAGAGTATCAATGAATGTTTGTACCAGACAGGAATTGCCACTGATCCCCTCCCACCACAGGACTCTAAAAACCAAAAACAATTGGTTGGACTTGGGTTTATTGTTTCTTTGACACATAATAGCACATATAATAGAGAGAGATCTGCTTTTTATCCTGCTATCAGGACAACATTTGACAAGCTAGCTCCAGAATGATTTAATTTAGAGGCATTTCCAGCACACATGATAAAAAATTTCTCATCACTTTACAACCTCCTCAGCAGGATCTGGAAAAGTATTATATATCCTGCTTTTTTAATACATGCAATTTGTAGATATATAGATATATAAAGGAGAAATGGGCAGCCTTTAAATGCATTACCTTTTTGTTTATTACTGCTATGTTTTTTAAGAATATGAAACACCTTTTATCTCAAGGGTGTTGGCTCAAACCTGGTCTGGGTTTGTAACATGCATTTTCTTCTCTGGGATCACTGCTGCTTTGGATGACAGCACAGTTTGAACTCAACTCTGTGCATGGGGGTAATATGAAGTCCACGAACTTTCCCCAAGGACCGTGTGGGACATAGATCCCGAGGCTTACTTACCATGGTCACGGCAACTGTAGAGCAGGATTTACATGTAATACCAAAGGACCATCAGGCAGTCTTGCAGCTTGTAAAACCATAAATAAGGAAGGTAAACAATGAGGCAAATCGGTACACTTGTTTTATGTACGAATTCGGATGCTTGAACGAAGGCCTCGAATTGGCTGAATGGTTAAACAAAAGCATCATTGTAAGCAGGCGAGGCATTCAGTGTCATTGAAGTCAGTGAATTTTTAATTATGTTAAATGGGATATTGATATCCTGATATTCCAGCATTCTCATAAAAGCTTTTTTTCTTTAGTGGAGCACACAAGTGGAATATTTATGAATGCTCTTTATAGTGTTTTCATGATGCCTTGATATTAAAGTAGAATTACTGAAGTAGTTGTTACCTCCTTCTGCTTAACAAAACCAGAAGATTAAACCAGATCGTTTAGTCCTATACAGAAAAGAAAGATTCCCATTAATATCAGGTCAGATACTTTATTTTTCAAATTTTTAGAAGTTGCACCTGCTGAAATAGCGTGGTGTGTTGCAGGATGCTTTATATTGCATAAATGTAGTAGGAACTGTTTTTGCCATTAGGGGTGGGTTATTGTAACAGTAGTTTCCTGATGACTTCATAGTAAATTCCAGCTGCCCAAACAGTTATTTTCCAGAAGAGGTTATCTGTAGTGCACTTGCACAAAATTGTGCTTAAAAGGGCACTCATAGTTCCCTTGGGACATATAAACCAAACCTTTTTTCAAATCCTTAATAAACACAGAATTCTTTGTTTTCATTCTGTGGCAGTGGTAACAGTATGGGCACCACTGTAATTTGTGATTCTGGATTAAACAAATAAAAACTACATTATGCAGGGCAAGAGAAGTGGAAGTCCGCAGTGCAAGCTTCTTGTCATGAAGGGATAGATAGCACAATGGTTCTCAAATGTTTTTTTCTAGAGAATTTTTAGGCTGGTGACATAAAGATGAGGGCGTACAGATTGCAGTGCCCTACCTGAAATGGCACTCCTCCCTGTCCAGGGGGGCTTTTTGGAGCCATGGGGAGCACAGAGCAGGAGAGGATGCTGTTTGAGAAGCTRGCCTAAGGGAGTGGAGATTCATTTTTGTGGGGGATGTTAATATATATGGAGGTAYATGTCTTTCCTAGAGTAAATCTGGATCGATTACTGTTGTTTGGGGTTTTTTTGTTTTTAAATGGTAGCCTAAGTGCTTGGACAAGCTCTTTTAGGTAATGTCTTGAAGGCTGTGTTAGAAATTATCATGCCTAGTCACACAATTCAAAGGGCCTTTCCCAGACTTAAGGCATAATTAATATGGAGTTAAACATTTCTGGCAATTGCTGTATTTGAAATGCGTATTAATATATATTTAATGAAGAATACACGATCCTATCATTGACTCTTCGATAAATCTTGTAGCAGGAAAATCAAATCTTGGAGTTTTACCAGTTTGTCGGACCCTAAGAACATCAAATAACTATTCTCTACAATTTCTTTCTAGCAAATCACAGTATTCTGCAGGGATTTCGAATAACGTGTTGTTCCAAGGATCCTTTAATTTTAATAATGATCTTTGTTAGCTGTATTACTCTATAGATGTTGAAAACGTCACGCAGTTTTTAATGAACTTTCACAACATGTCTGTGAATTGAATAGCTTACCATCATCATGCTTGCTTTGGGAAGGAGAGTGGCAGAAGTGGGGAAAGTTGGCAGAKTAACTGTTCATAGAATTCAAGATCTTCCATCTCACTGCTCTGGTCATTGATTTCTCCTGCACTCACTGGTTATCTGCTTCTAGTTATCCACATGTGYAAGAGCCTGCCAAGTCAAGACCTCTGATGCAAATCCTGCAAAAGCTAATTCATTGATTTCTTTCATTCTTTYATTCTTCTCAATGTTCACATGCAGGACAAAACCCCATTTTTTTCCAGCGTTTTCTCTTTCCCTGACCCTCTCATCTACTTACTGGTTTTGCTTTGCTTTCCCATTGAATTCATTGAAGGTTTGTGTTAGGTGCAGTTAGCTTCTAACCTTGTTGGTCCAACAAAGTCTTGCAGGAATGTTCTGCATTACCATTCAGCGTATAGATCCAACATATATCCAATGCGACCATCTTCTCTGTGGAGTAATCTTCAAGTTCGTGACTTCTCAGACCTCTTTAAGGACAATGAAGTCTTTCCCGTCCCTGTAAACTGTCCCACTGAGGCTAACACTAGTTTGGGTCGGTGGTTGCTTGTCCTGTGTATTTGACAGAGCCATAGATTTCTCATTTGCTTTTTAGAATTTTAAATGAGTGGGTGAGGTGGCTTTACTGGAATRATTTTACCTGTCTCAGAAAGTTGGGTGGACCTGATGAAAATGAGTGATCTGACTCCTGTATCTGTAGGGGGACAAGTGTGTGCCAGGCCCCCTTCTCACTCCCACACAGTGCTGGATATTTCGGAGGTTCATGGATTTTTATGTAAGGTTGGTACATCACCACTAGGATTCCTGCACTCTTAGCTTTTCTATATTCCTCATTTTGATATTTTGATCCATGTTCAGGAGAATATTCTTTCTTCTCTGCAGAAAGTTTTGAAGTGATGGAAGCACATCAAAAAAATTAGTTTTGTTTGCTGACAAAAACTCAATTTGATCCCAGACAATTTGTAATGAAAATACTTTTCTTCTCGCTAATCCAATGTTGCAATAATTACAAGCAGCAGATCAATAGCAGGAAGTATAGAATTGGAAGTGTTACTTCAGATATCAAGCCACAAATTGATCTCCCTGTCAAACCTGAAGTAAGTGCTCTATCAACACATATTTCAAAGATTGGAAGATATTCTGAAATGTAATAATGGTGGCCTGAAGAAAGGAGAACCATAATTTGTTTTACGTGAGTGTATTAACTCTTTACAGCCCGTATCTACACAACCCTGCTATCATCTCATTATGTTTTGCACTCACACGTTACATCAGTGATTTCTGACTGTTGCTCCACTTGGCTCCGATAACATACGGGATTATCTCTGGATAATAATGATCCTTGCTTGAATTAGAAGGAACCACCAGTACTTGTACACGATCCAACACAAGTCTTGTGCAACTGTCAAAGTATTCCAGCATTTATATGGCAGATATTCTAATCTAAGTCAGTTATTGACCAAAATAATTCTTTTTTAGGAAAATGAAGACAACACCAGAAGACCTTCATATCAATAAGATTCTTGAATTTCCTTGGACAACTGATGACTGTTACAACTCAGTGTACTGACTAAATCATACTGACCTGCTCTAAAGAAAGTAGAGGAAAAAAATCTAGAAATTCTAGAATTCTTTGGAAGAAGAAACAGATAATAGAAATTTATGGACTGTAGTTTTTCTTCCAAAAACTAAGACACATGGTGTTTTTGAGATCACTTTTCCCTCTTAATGGGCAGAAGTGTGAAAGTTGTCCTTATACTACTGTGGGCACGCTGAGGTTTTAGAAGCTGCAAATGTCACTGCTCAGTTCACTTTATGGTGTTTCTTTTATAAACCATTAAGAAAGATTGAAAGGAGTAATGTGTCTCTGAAGAATTTGTTCCTGAATATGTTTTTTAAGCTTTGAACATTGTTGTGGCTCAGATGTAGCTCATTTGAGAAGTCAGCTTCTTCTCTAGGAATGCTTGCCAGGTACATGCAGCGATGTGGGGAAAATAGTGTTTGCTTTCTGTGGGTTGCCTCCCCCCTGATAAGCGTATGGAAGGAGCACTTAGGAGTGTGAGGTTTTGGTTCCTCTCTTCCTGGTGCTAGGAGATCCTGCAGGGAGAGCTTTGGTGGATCGTTAATTTTTTGTCATTCTTCTTCAGATAAGGGCTGCTATTTTTTCTGACAGTACTGAGTCTTTTGAATTTCTTTTGCTAGTGCAGAGATGAAGACTTTTGACTGGATGTGAGTAGTGAGAACCAGAAGTCTCTCTGGTGTAAACMTCTCTCACCTACTAACCGGTCAGTCCTCTTGAGTAGAGATGACTAACTGAGCAGTCAGAACTTCTTCTATTTTTCCTAATAGAAATCACTCCTGTGTTTAACTGTGTTTATTAGTATGAGAGGGAAGAAGGGTGGTAATTCTCAGGTCTTGGCCACCACTGAAGCCTTGTCAGCTGATTATGATTAGCTTGATTATTTAATTACTTTTCCAGTGCTAAGAATAAGTATGTGCTTCACAGTGGAGAGCAGAGGAAAGCTGCAGGTGTCCCTTCAACAGAGTGAGAAGGCTTTTCTCTCGTCTAGCCTTTTGTTGTTACAGCAATGTTTCCAGCTGTGATACTTCCTTGCTGCCAAGTAGTAGTAAATAGCTGTATAAATCATAATAATGCTTGTACCATTCGGGTACAGCCGATTGCTTTTTGACTCTAACGGGTGTACATACACTTATGCTCATATTTCAAAGTTAATTGTTAATATTTCTGGAAAAGGAATAGCTTTGGGAATTGAATAATGGACACTTTTGAAGTGCTTCATCTTCAAACTTTGGATTTCATTCCTCACTTGAAGCATACACAGTTTTGTTTAAATTGTATTTTAATTTTATTTTCTCCAAGACTCTCTTCAGAACTAGAAGTCAGCAGCCAGGGCCTGCCTGACCCAGAGGGCAGTCAGTAACAGTGCAGGCACTTTTAATTTAGGACAGCAAATACAGACTGCTGCTGTCCGTGTTACCTCCGGGCAGAGCTCAAACGCTGGAGAGAAGTGGTGACGTGTCTTGGTGCTGGCACTTGCAGCCTGGAGCCCAGCAGAGTTTTGCTGAGTGCTGTTCGCATTTCTCAAGAGGGGATGGATAGGTAGGAGGTCCATGTGGATGGGAAGTTCATTGCCACYGGAGAAAGGTGAGTGGAGTAGTGAAAAGACTGGAAAGGACTGGTGTCCTGAGTTGTTTGTTCTTGACTACCTTCTTTGTACAGAGCCACAGGTATGCCTGGCTTTTTGTATAACTGCCAACAATAGTTTGCTGTAAAAGCTTACACTCAAAGCTGAATGAGATGTGGGACTAGGATAGCTCTTGAGGGTGAAGAAAAGGAAGAATATGTTATGTGATGCATTGCTTTGGGTTCTTTCTGATTCGAGAAGCCTGTATCCCCATAGGCACTTACTGACTTGCAATGGGAGTCAAAATAGATTTTGCTGAAGGGAAGATAATAAATATGGGGAAAAAATCAGACCGCTTGTTATCCTTTTGTTCAAAGCATATTGAGATGGACCTGAAGTGGAATCCTGGCAGAGTTTCCCGTCCGGCCTCAGCTGCAGTCTGGGTGACTGATTTGAGTTGGCGAGGCAACCTAAATCCCAGTCCGCTGATTAAAGATGACGGAGAGCTACTTGTGGATGAATACCTTTCCCTCAGGAAACTGGTGAGTAGACATCCAATTTTTTAATGAAGTAGAAGAGGCAAACTGGCATATACAGAGCTGTATTAACTTAACCTTCCAGCTGCTCTTGTGATGGTTGCGGATTGTTGCATATCTGACAGTTAGACTTCTGCATAAAGTAGATTCTGTCTTATGGAAATTTATCCAATGTTTGTCCTCCTTTCACCTTGTTTCATATCAAAAATATTCCCAGCATGAATGTTGCCGTCTTTATTGCCAGCTTTCTTGAAGCAGCATGAAGAAAAGTGCGGGTAGCATAATTATAATTTAAACAGATCTCATTAATGCCATCTGAAGTACCTTGAATCTTAGCATTAGAAAAAGCTTTTTACATTAACCTTGTTCTAGAGATTGGAAATGTAACTTGAAAAGCACAACTTTTTTCTGAATTAGTGAAATCTTCTGTCCTGCTAAGAAGCCAATTAAAATATTCTGCAAGTGCTCTAAGTACTTTCTGTATATATCAAAGTGTGTGAAATTTCAAAGCACATTTGAAAGCCATGTTCCTTTTTGGCCAGGGGAAATGATTTTGGCGTGCAGCATGTTGAAAGAGAGTAACATGCTGAAATCTCTCGTGAAGGAATACTTGGTTGCATATTGTGCTGTATTTGCTCAGGACTAATTAAGGATGAAATCCTTTGGGACATGTAGGAGCCAAGAAAACAACCTCACATCCCYGCTAAAGGAAGGGAGAGCTGAGAGCAGAAGTTCAGGGGAGAAGCTGCAGCTTTCTGTGTTGCAGAGCTGGATAGAAATTAGTGGAAGACAGATGGGGCCAAGGCTGTGGTTCGGGTGGTCCCAGCGGGCAGSGTGGCGATCGCGGTGCCCGTAACCCTCTGTGCACCCCCTGCGCTGCTGGAGACACACGAGCTTCTGCAGGGGCCGTGGTCCCGCTGCAGGTTTATGCCGCTCCCTAACTAAGTACCAGTCACAATTTTGATCATGCGCTGTACCTTAGAAAGCAAGTTGTTCTCAGAACTGCTCTTCCTTTAGTAGCTAAGTCTTTTAGTGTTTATAAAATGTTTGGAGATGCAAAAATCACCTTTTGCAGAGTGTGTATTTTAAGCTTTCTGGAGAAAAATTGATATACGATCTTATGATCTATGCCATTTACTTTCCTTTGGCTCATGTGAACCTCTGACAACTTCTTGGTCTTTTTTTAAAATCTGGCATAGTTTGACCAGTCTAATGTGTTTGTGGCCTACAATACCCTGTATAAATCCAATGGGAAGCTCTCAGATTAGTCTGTTTTCTTAGGGCATGAACCAAAGCCCATTAGAGTAACCAAAACAGCTGCCCTCTGACTTCAGTAAACTCTGAATTAAACCCTTAGGAAGTTCTTTCGTTGGCATGAAATTCTTCTCTTTCTGAAGCTCTGCTGCTTTTAGTTCACAGTAAATTGTAAGCAGAAAAGTGTATGTAAGGCAATGATACCCACATCCCATTAAGTTGCAGTTCATTATTTTGTAATATTTTTTAAAATACAGATCAGAATTTAAATTCTCCCACAATTCTAGGCTAYTTTTAAAAATGGGAAAACTCCCTTTATTATTCATATGTACCCTCTTGAACTTAATCAAGTCTTGCCTCTTTAAGATTATGTGTATTAACATTTGTAAGGAATTCCATTTCAAAGACTCTCTTAAATGGATGCATACTGTCCTACTAATTTTGCTGGACACAGTTATTTCCTGGCCCTGGAACCCGACATTTGTGTTGGCATAGCTGGGATACTTCCTGCTCAGAGGAAAAATTATATGACATTGTCAAGGAAACATTAACAATGTTTATAGCTTGTTTTAATAACATATCCAATCTATCTATTCTTTGACCTTTATGTTGATCAAATGGAAACCACTGCTTCCATAAATTTAGTTCCTCTGGATTTTCAAATGTAAAAACAGAGATACTGTTCAAACATTTAATCCGAAACGARTTTTGACATGCGTATTTTTTTAAGGAACCTTATGCCATTGATAACCAAATGGTTTGAAAGGTTGTTTTGCTTAAATCAATACACTTGCAATATCTTCTTGATTGTCTTTTAGTTGTGAATATTTTAGGAGTTATTGATTGTATTCGCTGAAGTGCTCTGAGAAGGAAACTAATAGATTTTTAAAGTACATGCTCATTAAAGTAAAATTATTTTACATTCAGATAAGGACACAGGCCCCAGTTCTGCAGTGTTGCGTAGGCAGACTGATGGAGGTTCCTGAGGAAGGTTTTTGTTCTGAGATAAATACTCAGCTTTACTCCTTGCCCTTGCAATGTTCTGTCTTGCACCAGTTCAGTCTGAGCTCGGGCAGGCTGGAAGGTCTAGCTGTGCAGAATCTGTGAAGACTGGGCACCTTGGATTGCAGCCTGCGGCCTTGTCTCTACCTGCATGTTTTACTCATTTTGTCCTTTTTCCAGGGGGATAGCAGTCTTTTTAGTAGTAAAAACATTAGCAGCCTACATTAGCATTCCTCTTTATTAAGGACTTTCTAAAAGGTGTGATACTTGTATTCCTTCACTTTTTTTTCCAATTGCTGGGTTGTTTTCCTCCAAAGAGAGGAAAGCTTGGCTTAAACTGATTCTTCTTTTCTTTTTTTTTTYCTTTCCTTTTTGCCTTCTTGGACCCCGTAGCACATAAGACAACTTCTACAAAACCATTGGTCCCTTGCCCGTTCTCTTTCTCTCCATAGTGGAACCTCAGCTCACTGAAATCTTATGCTCACTCACTACAAGGTTTGTGGTCTTCTGTGGCCTTGTTTCAGCATAATGTTCACTCTGAGATCCTGTGTGATTCCATATCCCCATTATGTTAATCRCATCTTCTGTAGTTTCTGCTTGCTGCTCTCTCTCTTGCTGCGATGTCAAGTAATGCCCTTTTATATTTGAATACTCTTCATCCAAGCTACAGGTCAAAAGCTTTTGRTGCAAGGGTTGGTATCATTAGATGTTCTTTTTATTCTTTCTGCTAGTAACAATGTCAATTTTCTGTTGTACTGTTTAATCTTCATCTATATGAATAGGCGTTCTTGCTTTTCCATTTGTACCTGTCCTATTAATATTCCCACCTCCCTGCTCTGCCTGTACCTGTGTTGTGCTTACGTGCTGTTGTCGGATGTTGTAGAATACCAGGGTGAACAAATTCCCCATTCTCCCTTTGTTCTGAAAACTGGATATTAATGGACAATACATTGTAATTAATTTTTAACTTTATTAGGGCTGTGGCACAGATTTCTCATTAAGTGTGGAGGAACTGAAATTAAGGGCTCCACCTGTCTTGAATCAGATTTTTATTTTGTTCTATTAACCCCCATCCCCTTCCCGACGTTTGCAACGGATCTTTTCCTGACTGCCACAAAAAGCATTCCATTTCTCAGAATAAACTCATTTTACAAAGTCAAATGTCTTCCAGATATTGTCACGTTATCAAAACTAATCACGTTTGTGCGTGATCTTTAGAGAAGAAAGGAAATATTCTTCCTATTTCACTATTTATTGATCCTGCTCCAATTAATCATGTTTTCTAAACTTAGGAACACGTGTTCGGAAGTGGTGTTTAGTTTTGTTGCTCAGGAGGCTAGGGTGTATTTCATATGGYATGCACTCATCCTCATGGGGAGAAGAAAATCCTGGAGGGTCCTGGAACAACAGATTGGATTCTTGTTGAAATGACTCAATTGTTTCCTTTTTTCCTTGGCAGAAAGTTTTCCTCTCAGTTGTAAGCTAAATGGATTGGAGAAAAAAAAACTGGAGATCAAGGAAGCAAGTGCAAAGTCTTGATAAACTAAGTGGAGTCAAGGAGGTGGAAATAACTGGCTGTATTTGGATCTGCTGAATTCTTCATTAGAATTGTATAATCATTTTAAAAATAGTAATTAAAAAAAAGGTTTGAAGGGACCTCTGGGGGTCTTCCAGTTCGATCTTCTGCTCAAAGGACAGCGAGTTTCAAAGTTAGATCAGATTGCTCAAGGTAACAGATAGTAGTAAATATAATACTGTGAACAGGAAAAAAATTACAAAGCCTCATTTAGTTTCAGAGCTTTCCTTTTATGTGTTCTTATCCTAACACTAATGCCTTTACTACAGTGAAGGCTTGTAGTTGTTACATTAGTGTTCATCTTGCCACTTAGGCATCTGATGTTTTACATTCGAATTGTCACATCAGGAATCTTTATATTTGTATGCATACACGCGCATATGCATGCCTTTATACGAAAAAAACAGATTTTCATTTGCATACAGTCACAGCTGCTTAGCTAACATAAAATGGCAGATTACAGTCTTGAGTTTTACACGTTCAGTGACACAACATTGAGAAATTATTGTAGTTACTTATTATGCACCTAACTGCTAGGTAGGAAAAAGAATTAATATTGGGGTATGACTTCTTTTTATATCTATGTGAGAGGAAGTAAATCCTTAAAACAAATTTAAAGCAAAAATTGATATAAGAATATCTGCTATCCTGTTCACTCCCGACCTACRTGTTAATTCAGCGCCTAGGTAAAACTGAGCTCATTTCCTCCTACAGAAATGATGCAGGCTATTTCTGGGAGATCAGCAAACCTCCCATAGAGTTTCTGGTGCCCCGCATGCCCTTTGAAGTTTGCGATAGTTAGGAGATCTCCCAGCAACTTGCAGCATCAGGCCCTTAACACTGGTTTAAAAAGAGAAGGTGTCAGTACTGTGCATCCCCAGCACGGGTCAGGGGGAGCTGAACTGGAGATGGCAAGACTAGGCAGGGCCCTATCCATGTAGACCCGGTGGCGTGACTCGGAGGTTTTGGCATGAGAATAAAGACATTTTTACTAATGCATCCACCACCACTTAAATTGCATAATTATTGCCCTCATCTACACTTTTCATACAAGCCAAGAAGATCTCTCTTTATCACAGATTGAACGCCTAGCTGATCTCTTCATCTGAGCTGAGAGAAGAATGTATTTGCATGTATATGCAGAAAGTAGTGAAATACAGCTAAATATTGTAATTCTGGGCATCTGCAGCATGTAGCCATTTTGAAAGGAAGATTGCATGTGGGACCACAAGGAAGTTCTGTTCCCTCTCATTGAAAATCCCTTGACTTAGAATCACTCGAAACCTTGTTAACATTCTAGTAATTTTCTTCTTAGAAGAAATATTTTGTCATACCTGTAGCAACATTAATTTTTTTGAGCAGGGAGAGATTATACTTGAGTTGGGAATTTGAAGTAAAATCCCTGCAAAAAGCAATGAACACATGAATGGACATGAATCTAGTATTTGCATACAGGTGTAGTGTTAAAAGAAAATAAGCTCACCACTCAGGAATTCCTGTCTTAGCCAAATTAACCAGGATCAGCAAAATAAACGCACAGCTGGAAATGCTTCTCTGACAGCTGCACGCAACATGCTCTTCCGCAACATATCTACTTTTCTTAGAGTATGTGAAAAATCTAGAAAAGAGGGAAGAAATCAGTTGTATACACCAGCTTTAATTGAACAGATATTATTTGCCAATTAAGGAATTTACAGAGAACTGCAAGTGGGACTTGAACTGGATTTTCCAGCATCCCCAGGTGACTGTTCTGCCAGTTGGGAAGCTCTGCAAGTACTAAAGTATTTTTCACTTGCAATTTTTTACAGAATACTTATTGGCTCTTCTTGTCAGTCAGAGGAAAAGCTTTCCAAACTAGTGCATACTCTCCAGTTAGATATTAGCCAGACATTTTGCGTGATGGGAATGGTTTGTGAGACATCATGGAGTTGCTTCTTAAAATACTGGTTAAATTATTTACCAATAGCTTCTGCATGATCTCATGAAAAATAGTTTTACTCCTATTTTGAAGGAGGTGCAAAAATGTAAAGCGAACTTTATCTGTCTTTGTTTTACTTATCTTTTACTCACATTCAAAGAATTGTGCACTGCTTTACCATGGAAATTTATCCTTTCAAATAAAAAATTTAGGGTGGAGTATAACACTTGCTGCCCAGAATCAAGCTGTCAGGCCACCTTCTTGAACATCATGTGCCAGAAAGATGTTGATGTTTGATTCTTCAGAAAACATCCTCCTTCTCTATCTAACCGATACCTACCTCACTGGGCAGTAGGTGAGCGGCAAGCAGAATCCTCTCTGGACACCAACAATCAGCCTGGAATTATAGTTAGTTTTTTCAAGGTACGTTTTTGATGTAGAATAAGTCTAAGTATATCCAATTCTTTGCCTAGAACAGATCCTTGGTCGCTTTTTGTCTGCTCTACATTGAGGCTGAGCAGCTGTAAACAGCCAAAGAAATCCCTAGGTGGCATGGCACCTTCATCTCTGTAAGCATTCCTGGGGCACAGGCAGAGAGACCTTCTGTCCCTGGCTGTCAAAACAGCCCTTTGAGCTGTGGGCAGGCAGTCATTACCTGGAGCCACGGTGGGACACCTTGAATTAGGGCAGGAGCCTGTCCTAGACCTGGCGTGGGCCTAGGAACGAAGAGGTGCAGAGCATCTTAGTGTCAGTTCTACCCACGTGATGCCAGACATCTCTCTGTCCAAGCTGATGATCCCTTCAGTGTGTTTGACCATGATTTTTTTTTTTTCTTTGCTACCCAATAGCAGCAAAAGTCTTCCTAAATATCCCTCCTTTCAAATTTTGATGAGGGTTCCTGTGCTTTGAAATTAAACAACAGCATAAAAGGGAGATCCTGCTAAATGTGTGTCATCTTTATTTTAAATGTTTCCATGTCCTTCCCTAAATCTCCCCCATTCCCGGTGCCAGAATTTTAGCTGTGACACATGAGATGTATCACACTTCCAGGTGCACCAGTATGCCAGAAAAGGTGTCTGGGGAGTAGGAGTGTCCTAAACTATCTTCCACAGGAACCGTTCACCACGTAACCTTCTCTTGAACTGCCGCCCTGGCCTTTTGCTTGCTAACTAGCTTGCAGTCAACACCTGGGGTCTCTGTGCTTCTGGTGCCTTTAAATGAGCTCATATCCTCAACCCRAGAGCGTTTCCTATTTCCTTCATGTAGTACGATAGCTTTTGTATCCCACGGCCAATCGGTTCCAAACTCTCCAAGCATCTCCTTGGCATCAGCAGATGGAAGGACAGCGATTTTCACAGAGACTCTTAGAAAAGCAGAACGGGGAAGTGGGGACTGAGAACACATGGAGTCTGTCGCATCTGGATAGCACATGCTTCAAGGCAGCTAACTATATTTCAAAGAGCTGGTGATGGCAGCCAATAACCCTTTCCAGCACTGGAGCCACAGCTCTGCCTGTTGCAGTACAAAATATGGATGTGCTAAGCAGCTCATCTCTCAGACAGGGGAAAAAGTACAAATGGTGGATCTGGAAGAGGAAAAGGAGGGCAAAGAAGCACMCTGGTAATCCCTGGTATGAGGAAAAGGAATAGGAAAGTCTAGAAGAAGAGAGAATGTAACTTTATGCAGCTTTTATGCTTGGATTTTGAAAGAGGAGAACAAGGAGCAGAACTGTGAAAGGAGGCTGTCTAGAATACAGCAGGGGGAAGGACAGCGTGCAGAGAACTTGCAGACAGCGAAGAAGAAAGTCAAAGGCTCCTTGTGGTGCCAAGACCTTCTGCTACTCTACCGACAAAGTCTATGACCCTAAGCCTATTACTTGTTCTGAGACCTCTTCCTATCCTGTCTTCTAATGATGTAGGCTCTTAAGACTATTTTGGTGGGGAGGGGGGAGGTAGTTTTCAGAAGAAGCTTCCTTTAATGACAATAAACTTGTGTCCAAATCCAGCGATCCGAGTGCGTGTTTGTGTACGAGGACGTCAGCTAGCTCTCGTTTCTCACGTACTCTCGTGCTATATGACAGACAATGTCATCTGCTGAAAAGGATTACTGTAAAATGCAAACTGTGTCTTGCAGTGAGGGATCTTGTGTTTACTCAGGGGGAGAAAGCAGTCTGTAGTCRGTAAGCTTGCCTTCTTTGCAGGAGCAAAACTATTTTTGTGGTGGCTGCATCTGGGGATAGAATGTAAATTGCTGGATGCCACTGGGGACCCCCAAGTTTTCACCTTAGACCTTTGTTTCTCATACTCTAGTGGGGAGGCAAGAAAGTCTAGAAGCTTTCTTAGGCTCAGCCTGCTTAAAATAACAGTTAAAAAGAGATTAAAAGTAATTCTAAACACAATGCTTTCAAGACAATTCAAAAGCAGGTGAAGATTTTGGATAACTCTGTTTCTTAGGAGTACAAGTAAAGACCTTACAAGGGGAGACAGTTTTTCAGGGAAGGATGCTCAGCCTTTTCAGGAAACCATGCCCTTTTAAACCRCCATCGCAGTTGCACTCGGACTATGTTTGGTCCTTTGTAAGAGGATGTGGAACCATCAGAGTGAATGAAGTTGCAGTCGCTTGTGCGCAATACAAATTTTACTTGATGAGCAGGAATGTCGCAACCGCTGTTTTCCCCTAGAGAATGAACTGGATGTTCCTGTGGTTATTTTTTCTCCCCAAAACTCATAAACAGAGGTGGTCCTACACATTCCCTTCTAATGAATAATTTCCCCCTTATTAAACAAACTAAAGAATGTTGTAACTTTTTAATAATAAGAAAAGTTGTCTCCTGGACGTAGACGTTGTTGAATGACTTCCTGCCTTCATCTTAAATAGGGGGGCAAAAGGCAGGTGACAATAATTCTTTCAACCCATGCTGTTGGTTGCATCATTGAGGAGACAGTGAGGCCAGGGTCAGTCATTTCTTTGAAGTGGACTTTTTTAGCCCCATGTCCTAAGTCTTTTGACACGGAAAGGTGAAAATTTAGCAGTTCTATCACTATGCATAGCATCAACTCTTTCAGGCAGTTACTGTGACACAAAAGCCTTGTTTCTCATCTCTCAAGGAGTGTTTCAGATCCCTCCATGAACCACTRACCCATCAGAAAGAAAGGATACAGCTCGCTCCTGGTCTGTTTTGTTGAATTTGTGCGTGGAAGGATCCACTAAGCACCCAAAGCTGATGCAAAGGAGGTGGTGGGACATGTAGCCTGGATGAGGGAAGCTGGGGAGAGAGGAGCTGGATCRTAGCAGGCGATGAGAGCAGTGGTAACATGAGGTTGCTTCAGCTGCTTGCGGAATTGCAGCCTGACATCTTAGGACTTCATAGCCTGGCTGTCCTAGAACTTCCCTCTCTCCTCTGCATATAGCTTCTGCTTGGTTTTGTCCTCCTGCTTACCTCTGCCAAGGCAAAACCTACATGTACATATCAACACAGACTTTGATATATTAGGAAAATCTTGTGATAAGATAGGAAAGATCCTGCATTCACACACACCTTTGATTAATGCAGTGGTTCATTCTATTACTAAGATTTCGCAAAAATAATGAAAGATTTTGGAGGCTTCTATTTGCATTGCCTAGATCTTTTCAAAGGAATTCGTAATTCTTGTAATCAGTGTTGTCTTATTTCAGAAAAGTGAGCTACTTGAGCTAAAATCATGTTTCCTTTTCACAGTTTTGGATTAAAAGACTAAACAGTGTGTTTTGTTGGGTTTTACTACCTAGTGCCTTTTTGATTACAGGTCACTCTTAAGAGTAACACTTCCTCTCTGCTGAGGATTAGTACAAGACTTATGCAAATCTTAAAGCATGGACATCCTGTTTAAATGAAGTTAATTGGCATGTAGATCTGTTGTTGATTTGCAGCTTGAATGTAGCCCTCAGTCTTGAATCTTTACGCARTGTAGAAGTTATGTGAGACTAGAATAATTTGGAGCTACAAGGAAGAAAGATCTTTGAATACTAAATTTATTTCAATGTGATCGCATGTCTAGCCATTTTGACCTGGAGTATACGTTGGCAAAGCACTGGTTGAAAGCCTTTCTACACCTTTTTGCTCCTGTGTCATCTGGTTGAYTGCATGAGAGTACACCTATATCTCTGCTTATCTTTACAGAAAGTGTTGGCAGGGGTAGATGATCTGCAGCGAGTGAAGGCCCTAGAGATGCGAGTAGATACAAGAGAGAACAGCTTGGGAAACTTTGGTAAGAAAACACTTTACCTTCTGCTCACCATCTCAAATTTTCCTTTATTGTGTCTTGAAGCAGGACTGAGGACTCAGAAACCAACAGCCAGTGTAAGGTACTGTCCTGCTCAAGAGCTCTTGAAACATGATCTCCCTGGTAACTCTCTTTGATCTCTGTTTTCTTCTGTGAGGCTCTAAATAGGACTGAAAACTATGGCAATGGGATGAGTTGACACCACTTCTGTCTAAAGCCAGTTAGTTTGAAGAAATTCCTCTTGAATGACATGCCTCTAGGCCCTAAATGGGCATTTACTGATTACCTTGCCCTCTAGAGTAGTTGGCGCTACTCTAGTGAAACAGTAGCCCAAGTTCAGTTTCTCTCCACTGTAAGATTCCCCTGTGGCTGAGAAATCGCTGGTGGTATCACGCTGCTCATGCTGCCAGCAGCCTGTCTTTGCATCCTGTACTGCCTCATTGAGCTGTGCTGGATGATGTGCTTGAGGAAGGTCCTATAGATATGTCATTCTGATGAGCTCCAAACAGCCCTAATGCTTGTGACTCGTTTCTATGTCATCATCACTGCACCGGGGAAGTAAGGAAGTACCAAAGGAATTCCCTCTGTAGCAGAGTTAACACTGAGAGTATGAAACCTTCCTCTTTTCCAGTGCTGGCAGTCATTTTCTGTCATGTGGATTCCCACAACCAGCTCCATCTTCTGCTATGTTGAAGCTGAGTAACTACTGCAGGGTAATRTTTTCTGTGCCAAAAGGACACACGGCCCCAAAAGTGGGTGCTGGTATTTTCAGCCAAGCAGTTCATTTTCRTGTGCAAGTGACTGTAATGTAACAGCCAATTAGCTTTAGTGGGTCTTTTGATGTCAGTTTGTCAAGTATCGTTAAGTAAGTACAACGAAGGGGGCTTTTGTCTTGAATTATATAGCCGCTTTGTATTGGGTATTCTGTTTATTTCATAAATAGGTCTCTTTCTGGTAGGGACTTGATAATTTAAGGTAAATTACATCTGTTTCTTTCAGAGACCATGATCTCTTCAGTCATGTTTCCTCCAGTTGATAAGAAAATCTCATTATGCCATTTCTACAATGCTCGAAAGTGGTGCTCCCATTCCTACGCCATTTTACATTAGCTGTGACAAACTAGCAAAGTGTTTCACCTTTTTCACTCTGTTCTTCCCTTTCCTTTCCTTTCCTTTACTGGAATAAATCCCTTTCTTTCTGCTCCCATGGTTAGGCTTTTGCAACTTTTACAGAATACAGAGCACTATTCCCATGTTGCAAACAATTTCCATCTTGTTTATGTCGCACTGTTTGCACCAAGAGTTGGCCCTTGAGGGCTATAAAAACCAGCAGCTGCAGGTCCCCACTGCTTTTGGAAACAACAGAACATCAAGACCATCCCTGAATTTCCTTCTGTCTTTTTTTTTTAAAGTGCATTTCTGAATTTCCTCCCTGTGAAAATCTCTTTGCAAATGTCAGCAGGTGGCTAGGGCAGAAAGCACTTAATGTTTCCAGTGATCATCAGTTCCTTGCAGTTCTTTTTCATATGACAGCTGATTTTTAGGCGCATRGAATAAGGCCTAAATTTTTAGGGGTATCGCAGGGCAGTTTGCACCTTCAGTGTGAATGGTGTAAGAAAGGCTGCTGTTGAAGGTGTCGGGCTCATTGCGTGCTCCTTCCTGGCTGCCTGCCCCCGAAACTGTGCGTTGCTGACCTGGTCTCTGGTCACAGGGGTCTGGATATATAGCCKGAGGGAAGGGGTAGGGTAAGAACCAGACCAGCTGGAATGACAGATGTTCCAATGTGACAGAAGGAAAATCTTTTCAACCATTAGGACAGTYGAGCAATAAGGGTATCCAGAGAGSTTTGGAGTCTCCATCCTTGGAAGTTTTCAAGACCYGGCTGGGCGAAGCCCTGAGCCCCCTGGTCTGATCTCACAGAAGACCTGGCTCTGAGCAGAAGGCTGGGCTTGAGACCTCCAGCTGTCCCCTCCAGCCTGGACTGCTCTGCAATTTGRTGTTTCTGTTTGCATTCCAAACCTGGCTAATTAGCTTTCTTTATGGCCAYATTAAATCACTTAACCTTGCTCTCACTGTGTTCCTCAATTGCAGAAGCAACTAGGGTAAGAACATCTTTATCAAGGAATTATTTGTTTGGATGATCAGTTCGCACTCAGTAAACAATATTGTGTTAACTGTTTTTATGYGTAAAGATAAAATAGGCTGTGCAAGCTCTTACATGGCCAGGTAAAAGAGTTGCAGGTTACTAGACTATACATAACTCTGGGTCACCTGGAACCTTGCAGCACTCGAACCCCAAATTTACACCGCAATTTCCACTTGAGAAACATTTCAATGTTCACAGCCATACACAGACTGTAACACAGGCACTGAGGGCCTACATCTCCTTCAGCAAGATTTCCAGTGTGATTTAAAACATGTTGCTTGAGTTTTTCTTATGAGCATTCCACTTTGGGATGTGCTAAACTTTAAAGCACCGTCCTGCTAACCTTTCCCAGTATGTCAGGTCAGCCTCTACACAGTGGCGTGACATGATGGGGAGGAACRGTTACGTTTCTTAGGGACAGGGTGTGGGCTAAAACACAAAAAGACCAATATTAAAATATTTTCACGTGATCAGTTTTAAAATCAAGGAAAGGCTTTGTGCCAGAGCTTGAATCTGAGTCTTAGTGGGGCTCGGGGTAATTGTTGAAATCTCTAGCTGTTTGTTTTCAGTGCACCTTGCTGAGTGACAGGCGAAACGCTGAACTGCCCTGGCAAGTCTTGTATCCAGCTTTGCAGATCTTGGACTTGACTTCTGTGCTCTTCAGCTGCATGTAGGCTTCAGTTCATACTCAAACAGATGGACTATTTCCTTTTCATTAGCTTATCCCTTCGGTTTCGATTGCTGACAGATCTGGGACCGCATTCATGACTGGCTCGTAGAAATTCCTGTTGAAAGTAGTGGTGGGGTAGAGTCATTTAAGACACTACATAGTTCTCTTATATCTAAGTGATTTTAATAGCTACAAATCAAGTTACCCACAGTGCTGTTCGCTGGTACTTATTGAATTGTTGCCTGCTGGTGGCCAGGCTAAGTTGATTATGTGTCTGGAGACTGCTGCTTCCCTTGCACGCGTTTTATCAAGGAAAAGCTCTGCTAAAGGTTCAGAAGTAGGCACACGTTATTTTTCACGCAGGGTCATCGTCTCTCTTTCCTCTTGCTCTGTCAGTATTCCTGATGCGAAGCCGGGGGACGTTTGCCGGCAGCCAGCGTCGCAGCAGCAGGTGCCTGCATGGTCAGGAAGCCAGTGTGGAGGCTGGAGGCACGAGTGCGGCATGTGCMTCCCTGCCCACGCTGGTCTTGGTTTAGCCGGTACTGACAAGCCTCGCTGAGAAGGTGCCACAGCACGCGCTGCAGCAGGGCTTGGGCAGGCTCCCCGGAGTCACGAGTATGTCCCGGGGCAGCRAGCTTATGTTAAACCCTGCACTGATGGTTTCTTTTGTGGGATTCTCATCTCGGGTAGCTAGACTGCAGCTAGCTTGGGTTTGCCTGCAAGTGCGGTGATCTCATCTCCAGTTGTGTTGCCCAATTCACCCCAGAAATGTGCAAAAAATGCACATTTAGAACATGCGTAGAAATAACATCAAGATAACATATCTTACTTGATGAAACACAGCTTAAGTGAATTAAATAGCTTGTTTAATTTACGTATCAGTTGCTCTTGCTAGAAGAGTGCAGCCTGTGTTCAGATGCCTGTTTTGTACTGTAGGATCAACAAAACAGGTAGGTTGCCTGATGCCAACGCAAGTATTTGTCAGTAATTTCTTTTGTGTATGTTTTTCACTAGTCCATATTCCAGAAGGCGTAAGAAGTCAAGCCATGATGATTTTTTGTTAACAATAGAAAAACAAGATATATGATGCTACCTAAAGAATACATCGTAATGTAAACAAGTGTTATAAGTGTTGTACCTTGTTGTGCTGGTTTTGGCTGAGATAGAGTTAATTTTTTTTAGGTAGCTAGTATGGAGCTATGTTTTGGATTTGTGCTGATGCCAGTGTTGATAACCCAGGGATGTTTTGGTTACTGCTGAGCAGTGCTTACACAGAGCCAAGGCCTTTTCTGCTCCTCACCCCACCCCACCAGCGAGCAGGCTGGGGGGGCACGAGCAGTTGGGAGGGGACACGGCCGGGACAGCTGACCCCAACTGACCCAAGGGATATCCCACACCATATGGCGTCATGCTCAGCATGTAAAGCTGGGGGAAGAAGAAGGAAGGGGGGACGTTGGGAGTGATGGCGCTTGTCTTCCCAAGTAACCGTTACGCGTGATGGAGCCCTGCTGTCCTGGGGATGGCTGAGCACCTGCCTGCCGATGGGAAGTAGTGAAGGAATTCCTTGTTTTGCTTTGCTTGYGTGCGCGGCTTTTGCTTTCCCTATTAAACTGTCTTTATCTCAACCCACGAGTTTTCTCACTTTTACCCTTCCGATTCTCTCCCCCACCCCACCGGGGGGGAGTGAGCGAGCGGCTGCGTGGGGCTGAGTTGCCAGCTGGGGTTAAACCATGACACTTGTAGAATGAACTAAAACCAGCATCTTGCCTGTTTTCTCCTTACTCTTAATCGGTTATCTAAATGTCACCCACTGTACCAAGGCAGCTCAGAAAGACATCTGCATTGCTACCCTGCTTGTGAAGTGCAGCGCTTAAGGCAACGGTGTTGAGTGTGCATGTATSGCTTTTATTCACCTACCTTACACTTTGGTTTCTTTCTGCTCTTCATTTAATTTTGTTCCACTGGGATAGTACAGTAGAATAGTTTAGCACTAGTACATTGTTGGTAGTTAGTAATTTCAGAGCCATATAACAAAAAGGGTATTTAGTGAAAGGGAATCGTAGACAGATGAGATAACATTGCTCGCCATTCTGAATTCTCAGCCTTGTACTGCAGTTATCAGCATTTTTCTGATATTCTCATTTTTAAAAATCGAAATTATGCAATATGAAGGCAGTTTCAGGATGAGGAATATATTGTTTGTACTTTTAAAAATAATATTAGAGGTTAATGTTGTTGATATTTTGGAGTATTTTTATGTTAATATAAAAATAAATTGCGCCCTTGCTCTCAGGAAAGATGCCATGAGGGTAAAATTAAGAAAAGTTGAAGTATGTTGTTACATTTGGATAGATCTCTTATTTTGTCATTTCATTTTACAATTTTCTCTTCTTAACTTAATCTTCCAGTCTCTATATAAGGAATTTGGACTATAAAATCCAGCAAGATCAAATGGACAGTGAATTCTTAGCACTAAAGAACAATTACATACCGAATATAAAACTTAAAGGAGGGAAGAACCTGCAGAATTGGAGAAATATATTGCAAAAGTCTTGCTGGCAGAATTTTGCACCACTGCACATAGTATACTTTCATTTCAGTCTAGAAAACACATTAGAGCTTAACACTCTACAAGTTCCCAGGGATAGATTGTGCCAAAATACAATAAGATGTCTGAGATGGGGGATCGGGTTACAATAATGACATAACCAGATGTGAAAATTGTATCATCAGCCTGTCATTCTGMCTCTTTGAATCCTTTAATAGTTGTTTTTTTCCTGAACCAACCCTAAATGCATTCAGTGGAAAGCTTTTTCTAGAGCAAGTCTCTCCAATTTCTCTTGAGCTAGTCTTCTTGACTCCTCATTCAAATCTTCTGCTTAATACTATAGTTTTTAAAACCCATTTGCTTTGTAATGCTTTGCAATAGCCTTTGCTTGGTAACCCTTCAACCTCTCTGGTTGAATCTGTGGCAAGGCTGTTACCCGCTGCTGTGCTGGGACTGGAGAGGCTACTGCGTCCTTGTTCTTTCCTTTGACGCTTTGGGGAAGTCCTGTCATCTCTCTGTGCTCCAGGTTTCTTATCAGACACATGATAGCAATTTTTTTTCATCTAGATTTTGATTTTTTTGGGGGGGGGTTTCTTAGTGCATGGATTATATCTGAGGGAGTCTTTGCTCGGTAGCTAGTATGACTGCTGTGAATAATGAACAGAGATCCCAGTGTCTCCTCTGTCAGGACTCCAAAGTATTTTGTTGCCATACTTCGTAAAACTTGTTTGACGTGAGAAAGTATGYCCTGCAGGATGAGGATGGTGTGTTATAATTTGTACTACAATGTTTATGGATTATGGAAAATGATTAAAAATAAGGCTAAAAAATTGCACAGTGTTTTGAATTTTTAATATTTTCTAAAGAGCTTTACAAAGACATGAAGTTAAATATTTGCCGTGTAGCATGAAGATCAATATTTGGATTATAATCACTCCCAAATAGCATTAGATACAGACAATGCTTCTACTAAAACATGATTTATTAAAATGTTTTCGCCATAAACGCTCTTGTTCTGTTTGGGGAAATGGGATGAAGAACATGACCTCCTTTGTTTGCTTTTGAGATCCCACTCCCTTTTTCTTTTTTTTTTWATTTCTTTTTTTTTTGTTTTTTCTTTCGATCCTTTGCAAAGAGCTGGAATGATATCCTTCTGGACACTGCTAAATCACCCTTGCCAGAGAGAGATTACTCAGAGGACTCATAAAAATATTTGCTGAGGACAGATTTTAATGTTTTAGCAATGATCCAGTTTGTCTAAAATTGGCATTACCTCTACATGATTGCATGTTATACTGGAGGATGCTCGCCAGCCATGAGTAAACTCTGCTGGTGGGAATGGGTAAGAGTTTGCTGTTGTCAATAGCAAATGTTTCCTGGGACTTGAGCTTATATCCAAATTATGCTGTAGCTTGGAGGGATTTGGGCTATGATTTTGGTTCAGAGATRCTTGTAGAAGCAACTAAAAAGGCAAATGTCTCTTGGGAATAGAAAAAARCACTAATCAAAGTAGTAACAACAGAATACTGAGGTTTTCATAGATACGAAACGTGTACAATTGAAGAGTAAACGATGGATCACATCCAGAAAATTAAAAGGAGAAGGCAATGCTTAGCAAAACCTAAGTAGCGTTTTGGGAACCTCTGAACTGTAAAAGAGGATGTTGTGACATGGGAAATTATGCTTTTGTTGTTTGACTCGAAATTACATTTTGAAGAAGCGTTACTTAGCTGTATATCCACTAAGTCCATCACTACTTGCCATTAAATAGGTAGAAAAAGATTTCTGGGGAGAGAAGCAAGAGCATTATGTAGCCATCAGAGGTCACGGAATGCTATACTCTAAAGCATCCCTTACCTCCTCAGAGTATCRCTCAGTTAATAGTCAATAAGGGTTGGGAATGAGACCAAAGAAAACAGTCACCCACCAAGCCAGTTTCTGTTGTTGTCTGTCTGGAAAGGTGCTCTATGACTATCGGAATTGTCAGAGAGGRGTTCCAAACATTATAATTAAATACTCATCCAGACAATATGTGTATGTTGCAAAAATGCAAAGGGTGAAATATTTTTTGRGTGAAATAATCTCATTAATTTTCTTAGAAGAGGTCCAGCACAGATCTGGCAGAAACAGGTAAGAAATGTGTGTAAAATTAGATGCTTCAACTTGTAATTGTCAGAAATTTCCTATACTCTATTCCCAGGTCTGCAAAGTGATTCTTTATTCTGTTCCAATAGGTGCCTATCTACCTAATCTGAAAGAACTGAAGTTGAACAATAGCTTGCTTGTGTCTGTGAGGTAAGAAATGAATAACTGAAATAAACATAAAGAATAACAGCCCTCAATTTTATTTAAGTGATAAAATCTTCATTTGTGCTGCTTTCATTTCTTCCATTTCCCCATGCCGTGATAATGGATTAGATCATGAATATATGCTCTGCAGCCACGTAAGTTTAAGGACAGGGCCTGAGCTGGAATAAATCAGTGTAGCTGCAATGATACCAATGAATTAGCCCCAGTCTGCCACCWGGGAAGTTCCTGCCGTGCTGAAGTCCATGGAAATTTGTTGCAAATTTGAAAGGAGGTAGAAATTCGCCTCTTATCTATGTCTAGGCGCTTGGATTTCAGTGTGTTTCAGCCTTTGGGCTTTTAATGTGCACAGTARCCTGTTCTATACAGGTCAGACCAGTTCCTCAGCTGATGAAAATCGCTTTGGCTTTATTGAAGTCAATGAAGCTGGGTTGATGAGAGCTGCTGTGAAGACTGCATGTCCCTGGCTTGCTGACCTCCGTGAAAGCATCCCRTGTTTTCTCCCAGAGAACTGGGGAGTTGGCAGGTTGGGAAGGTAGAAGTGATAATCATCTCAATGAGGAGGCAGAGCTGTCTTCTCTCTCCTGTGCTGATATCTGTATTACCCTTCGTAATTAGTGCATAATGGAAAAGTACAGTTCATATCAGTAAAGGGCTGTGTAAAAGGCCATCGTTATGCTATACAGGACTGCTGTCTGGCTTTGTATGGCTATCTGCTAAATTTGTGGGGAAGAAAATACTGATTTTGCTAATTCTTGTTAAAGAGAACATGTTCCCTGATGGGAAATGGCAATAAATTCTTCTCGGTCTCTTGCTAACGAACTTTAGTTGTCACASTTTGATCTTATTTTCCCTTGTTCTGGTGATGAGATGAAGTATTTGCAGTCTGGATTTTTTTTTCCACCTTCTAGTCCATAACATGGAAAAGTGGTGATTCTACATTGCTGCAATTATTTTAATGGCATAAGCATGAAATTGCTCCATTATTGCAACGGAGGAGTAAGTAGTGGGTAAAAAAATTATATTTTTGACAGTATCAAAAGACATTTTATTATATTAAAAAGAAAAAAAATTAAAAAGAGGTTTTTTGTTTAGTCAAAAATCYATATTCTCTTAAAATATATCAATGGAAAATGTTTTGACCAGTTCTGCTGGTATTGAATACAGGATGCAGTTCAGGAAAACTAAACTGTTTAGTTTATTTGWCTTACGGCTTTAGTATGATTTTGCACATCCCTTTGTATTCTGAGACTCTAACTTCCATCATGACAAGTTTTGGCAAACCATTTTCTGTGACCTGACATCCTTGTGGTCCTTGATGCAGGTAAYGTTTGGTCTCAAGTTGAGTTTTGATTTGATCAACTATAACGTAAATATGTTTTGGCTTAGATATCAAGTCTAATATCGTGACGCTTCCCAGGCACACAAACCCCAGGAGGAGCTACCCGCTCCTCCTTTAAATAAGCATGCTTTCTGTGTGCCAGTTAAATGCAATTGTCGGGGAATAGGTAAAGGAAGAAGAYGACTCTGTTAGCTCTCCCAGACCAGAACTCGGTCAGTGTAGTACAGCAGTAGCTTTCCTTTATTAATTCCCATCTTTGACAATCTGTCATTGATAAACAGAGATCACTTCAGGGCACAGCCCATGCAGGCACAGCCTGGGTACGTGAACTTTATTTTTGAATGTCTGCATCATGTCAATTTAATGCCCATTAAAGCAACATTGCTGTCACAGCGGTAGCAATGTCTGCTATAGCTAACGTRACATAGCTGCTTCCATTCTAGCAGGCTGTTGCCATTTACTCAGTAATGCTTAGAAATCTTATTTCTGAATTAAACTTGTTGAWGTTTGAATTCTGTCCAAAAAGTGATTATTTTGTTGTACTCGACCAAACCCTTGCAACTGAGGTTTTTGAGGATGATAGAAAAAATGTTCTTCCTTCTCACTAAAAGTAATTCCCACAGACTTTCTCAGCCATAAAGGTCAGAATCATTGTGATTGTAATTTGAAAATGGGCAGCAGATAACAGGAAATGTCTCATAAGGGCAGACTGGAAGATTGGTTTGTTTACTGAAAAGAAGGTAAGGGCGGAAAAGCAGGCAAAAGATAGAGGGTRTTTCATATATACCTGGGATGTTAAAAGCAGGTATTCTTTTCATGCTCTTTTATGTGAAAAAAATGTATTATGGTGAATCATTATGAACAAAAGACTGCCAGCTGTGTATACATGAGTRGGTAATAAGATGGGAAACTTGCTTTTTGTCACTTTATTTTTGTTTCATTCTGTCTTGCAGAGTAGAATTTCCTAATTATTTCAGGATGAAATGGAATTAAAMCATCTTTTTTCAGTTTGAAAATGGGGAAAGAATTCTCTTGATAGTAAACTGCATATAGGGAGATGTCAAAATAAGGATTTATGATCCTGACCTTAGTTACTGATTTTTTTTTTGAAACATTTACTTCTGTCAACCTCACATAGGAACTTAAGTTGTGAGGATGCTRAGGTGTGCGTTGCCATTCGCTGTTCGATAGAAATCAAAGGAGGGATGTTCTGGCAGCGAGGAATCAAGGTACTTGTGTATTACAATTTTCTACGGGAGAGCAAGGCTTGCTAGGTTGGTGAGTTTGGATATTGGCTCTTCCTAGTAGTTCCTGAAGGAGTTCTGATTCYGTTGATGGGGAATGTGGTTAAACTACTTGTAAATTCATGGTCCCTCCCCAATCCTCCTAAAGCTTGCATTACTTTTGAATACTTGAAACTTTGAAAGGCTRTATGTAAGTGCAGGATTTAATTTAATCCATAAGGAAAATATATCCAAGTTTATTTGCAGTTAATCCATCTTGGCGGCTGAAAGGGAATTTCTTTTTTGGCTGTTTCTGGGTTTTAGTTTTCTACTGGCCCTTTGCTAAAGGAGAATGGCTCTGGAAAACCCAGTGTACTATGGAAAGGAATTAGTTCAGGTTTTGTTAATTTTCTAAATTGCACTAATTTTATGAGGTCCTTGTGTGGTGACCTTCACCCATCTGCTAGTGTCCTGGTTCCRGCTGGGCCAGARTTAACTCTTCCCAGTAGCTGGAGGGGGGGCTGTGTTTGGGGTTGGTAATGARASGAACRTTGATGGCCCGTTGATGCTTTGGGTGTTGCTGGGTGGTGCTKGCACCCGGAGTTTTCAGCCTCCCAAGCTCTGCCAGGTRCAGGGGGAGCTGGCGGGAGCACAGCCGGGGCGGTTGGCCCAGCTGGSCAGTGGGGTATTCTATGAGCAAGTGACATCATGCTCGGTGTAAAATGGGGCGGGCTGGGGAGTTCATCTCCTGCGGTTCGTTCGGAACACATGGGGGGTGAGCAGTTGCATTGTGCATCGCCTGTTTTGTATATTCTGTTATTGCTGTTGTTATCATTGTTATTATCAGTGTTCTACTTTGTTTTATTTCCATTATTAAACTGTTTTTATCTCAACCCGCGGGTTTTCCTTTGCATGCCCTCCCGATTCTCTCCCCCATCCTACCGGAGTAGGGGGGTGAGCGAGCRGCTGCGTGGTGTTTAGTTGCCGGCTGGGGTTAAACCACGACAGCTAGCAGCTAAGAAATTCTAGATTTATGAACTGATAATTGARGATGAAACGTGGAGCCTATTCTGAAGCGTGCCTGTTAAAAACTGCCTTTTTTTTTTTTGTGATGACACACGGTCCTCGTCCTTGTAATGTTTCCAGTAAAAGAACTATATTTCAAGGCCAATGAATTACTACTTCTGCTTTGGCATGTAGCCTATGTATTTTTTATCAGATTGCTTTTATTCTCAATTCAGGGATGAATGAAAAGATCTATTTAAAAATGTTAGATAGATATCTTTATGAAAGGGCTTTTAAATCAGATAGAGGAATCTCAGAAACTGGTTCCCATAMGTTTATAGCAGAAGCTGTTTCACCAGCTGAAGTTCATTTCCTCCCATTCAGCTCTATGCATTGTAGCCAGCAGAAGACTGGTCTGCTCCCAGGGCTACTTAACCAACTGCTTGTAACRGAGAGAGGTTGTTATATTTTAAGTGAGATGAAATGCAGAGACTGCGGAATGTGGGGACAAAAGTAAGTATGAGGGATATAGGGAAAGGAAAGCAGATTTCCTTCATCCAGATAGTGTTAACCGTTCTTTGCTGCAGTCTGCATTGCATGCAGTTCTCATATTGCTCTTGCCCTATTGCAGAAGAATCCCCCAGAGCAAGAGGACAGTAATCCTGGTCCATTTGGGTCAGTAAAGTCAACATGGGAGAGTGGAAATGAGACAGCTGTCCTGAAGGTTCAAATGAGCAAGGTGCAGAGTACATTCAAATTCATCAATTCTCACGCTTTTATGAGTCTTAGGATAGATATTTTTTTTTTTTTTTTTTTAACACCAGCTCCTGGGGACAAGACTGGCTACACAGGAATCTCTGTATTCACTTTTTGAAAAGTTTCAAGCCCTCTTGATTATGAAAAAATAACTGAAAATGTGAGCCAAGTGATTTGAGTAAGGATTTTGCTGGTCATTTCATGACTTTAAGAAACCAGAGCCAAACTAATTCCTTCTTAATTCAGGGCAAGGGCTTTAAACCAATGTTTAAAGATATTTTTGAGACCTGAATCAGGATCTTTAGGAATTTGAACTTARCAGTATTACTCCTTGGTACTTATCCAACAAAGGGCTTATGCTCACCTCTTAAAGTCACAAGAAGTTTGACTTCAGTGATACTGCTCGCAAACTGAAAATTGAACATTAGTTCCAAGTGCTTTGCTGGATCTGGACCAAGTTACACCATCTTGTATAAGACTGAGCTGTGACACTGATAAGCCCAAAATCTGATGTATTGCTGATAGTGTGTGTCTAGGCACCCACTATTTGCTGGATCGTTTTCTATCAAACAGAACAGATTTAGGGGCATCATTCCCCTAAATTTGTTTTTTCCTTGTCATTTTTACTTATTCCTTTCCTTGCTCCTTTTTTTCCTCCAGTTTGCTTTTTCTTCTGCTGTCATTTCTAATTTTTTGCAGTTACGGGATTACTATGTCTGATGCATGTAACCTAGCTAGGTACTACATGTAAATGCAACGAGTWTTGTGCAACAAGGATCAGCATTGCTTTTATGATAGATAAAATCCCAAAATATTTTCTAAAATCAATTCAGTTGCTTAGTTTGCATTAAAGATGCAAATGTTTGTCAACAGATGATTTATTTGTATTACCGTAGTTGCTTACAGTGTTTAATGAGGGATCAGGGTGCTCTGCTCTAGGCTGTACTTACACATGCAGTCAGAGAACCACGGCTCTGATTTGGTCTGGGTGAATCTCTTCATGTCCATATTACAGAGCCCAGAGCATCACTGTTTGCTTTGACATTTGCTTTTCTGGATGGGGAAAGCATTTCATCTCAAATGCAAGTTAGTTTCTTTAGGARGTGTTTCTGTTGTTTCTTTTGTGTAGCCAGCCTGAAAGTCCTTCAGCAGTTAAGGTTACTATGAAGTCTATCTTAAGAACATGTTCTTTGAGAACTTTGGGTGCTTGCCAGGATCTAGGAAGGCATTTGAGCTGAATCTTAATCTCTGTATTAATGAGTCTTGTCTGTTATTAATGCCTGCAGATCCCTGGGAATATTACAAACCTTGGCAAAATTGCTGTGACCTCAGGTTTTATTTAGCATTGGCAGTTTTAAGGACATTTATATTATTGATAAAAAGTAACGATTTTGGGACAGAAATACGGCTTCTTTAGTTGAGTGGATTATTTTCAGTAAAGCACAATCAGCCTGTCTGCCTTAGAATCATAGAATCGTAGAATCATTAAGGTTGGAAAAGAC
>JASVER010000134.1:1306790-1381702 GCA_030449065.1 Oceanodroma leucorhoa | reverse complement strand
TAAAGATGTTAAACAGAACTGGCCCCAAAACTGAGCCCTGGGGAACACCGCTCGTGACTGGCCACCAACTGTATTTAACTCCATTCACCACAACTCTCTGGGCTCGGCCGTCCAGCCAGTTTTTTACCCAGCGAAGAGTACGCCCGTCCAAGCCATGAGCCGCCAGCTTCTCCAGGAGRATGCTGTGGGAGACAGTGTCCAAGGSTTTRCTRAAGTCCAGGTAAACCACATCCAYAGCCTTCCYCTCATCCACTAGGCAGGTCATCCGGTCRTAGAAGGAGATCAGGTTGGTCAAGCAGGACCTGCCYTTCRTGAACCCATGCTGGCTGGGTCCGGTCCCCYGGTTGTCCCGCACCTGYCTCGTGAGYGCCCTCACGACGAACCGCTCCATGATCTTCCCTGGTACCGAGGTYAGGCTGACCGGCCTGTAGTTCCCCGGATCCTCCTTCCAGCCCTTCTTGTAGATGGGCATCACATTGGCAAGCCTCCAGTCGTCCGGGACCTCYCCCSTTAACCAGGACCGSTGATAAATGATGGAGAGCGGCTTGGCAAGCTCCTCCGCCAGCTCCCTCAGTACTCTCAGGTGGATCCCATCCGGCCCTAGGGAAATCTGATTGCTTTGACAATTTATCCRTTCAGGGTAGACCTCTCTGAGATGCCTAGCTCTCCCTTGACTAGGAAGGTAATGTCATGCTTCTGTCTTTTCTTGGTTTAATTTCACCAGGTCAGGTGCCCAARGTAGAGGGTGTGAATGTCTTTATGACCTTAGATATCAGGGAGTCTGAYGGGCTGATTCACCAGCAAGGGAAGGTGAACTTGTTTTCTATACAAATGCACTGTTGCGGTTCTGGAGCTCAGGCTCCATTCTGCAGCAAGCAYGGAGGACCTCAAAACAAGTTTGTGGCCTTGCAACGTCTTTCCGTGGTTCTTGCCTTCAGCACTATGTTTTCTGCAGCTTTCCCTAGCTGAAGCTCCCCTGCCACCTATATCAGGCTGTCAGGTACAGAGCGTACCCRTAGGGAACAGGGTTGTGAGGCAGGTCCTACCATTGCAGCTCCAAGTTAAGTCTTCTGGTCATGACRGGGTCAGTGGGGAGGCTCTAGCGCATTCATCTCATCTTAGAGCAGTTCCACAGAGGTAGGTGTCTTCCCCCAGGGGCACTGCTATCATGTTTCTCGTTTGTGATCCAAGCTGCGGAACAATACAGGGAGTGAAAACCATAAGAGGATCATCAGAGACCACAACGCTTTTTGCAGCGTGAACGTGGCTAGTGAAATAGCAAAGTACATAAATAATAGATAATGCGTGCAGCAAGTCTGCCAGTAAACACCTGCAAGGTGAGGTAAGCCCATCATTTAATAAATAATTGTGCCCCTTCTCTGCCCACCATCTGAATAGACACACCACTTTGAGTATATTTGCTAAAAAGTGGCCTTTCCTTTCAGGATGTTGTCTCGTGCCATACACCCATCCGAGATGGGAGTTCAGCTTCTCCTTACTGCTGCCTCAGCCACTACTTTGCTAATGTAGCTCTGTTGAATATTTGAGCAGTAAATACCTCTGCTGGAGCCTGGGCTTGTTGACATGAAGCCCTCAAACCTTTTCCATGTACAATTTTCTCTGGGGTCCAGCTTCACTTGGTGGTGTCCAGCCAGGAGATGCGGCTCATCTCGAAGTGAGCACTCCCTGAACTGTGGATGTGCTGACAGTACGGGGCGTTCCGGGGGGTCAGGGGACTAGGGGGGAGATGGTGGATGCTTCTCAGCTTTTCCCTTCTTGTGAGAAGGTCTGAGGATAGAGGTGTCCTGCCTTCCTCCTCTAGTGTTTGAGGGTAGACTGTTTGGTCCCATGGGAAACATCCAGCCCTTACTCTTTTAAGGGCAGCGAGCAGAAGGAAGTGCATGCATCCACACCTGCGAAAGCCACATCTCTGGCTGTCACCCTCTGTACACCATTTCTCCTTTCCTTTCCTTCATCAGGAAAGCACACAGATAAAAGCTTTTGTCATTTCCAAAGGGAACCCCTGAAATTCTGTATTAGTCAGTGTTTTGGTCTTACAAATACTGTTTGCTCGCAAGTAGTAATTACTTTAGATGCACCGATTGCTTTTAGTGAGTGAGGAACCTTTTAGGGGTCCACAAGCTCACCTGATTCCAGTCTCTGGGATTACAGGGGCAGCTTTACTCTTTGAACCAACTGGAGATAGCAATGGCAATGACTAGAGGCTTTGTGGCCGACTAGGCTTTGGCTAGACTAGGCTGTGGCAAGACTAGGCTTTGTGCCTGAGCCACTGGACCAGGACTTCAAAAATACAACGCAGTTGCTGGGTTAGCTGTTGTTTCTACAGCATCCTGGGTTAGCTGCAGAAATTCGCCGTATTTTCAGTCTCAGTTGTTTACTTTATATATTACTCCAGGGCAGACACAGTCTTTTGAATGAGTTATGTACAAGGCTCTGCCTAATGGGATCATGATCTCACTTACATGCTCTGGATGGCTACTATAATATGATAAATAAAAATGTTGGTAATAACTAGCTGATTTCTGCCAGCAAATAAGTACTTACATGCCTGGCTATTAGGGTTTGCAGCTGCTCTGTTTCAGCTGTCAATGTCAGGGATCACTTATGAAAATTTACACCTAAATGTTCATTTTAGTCAGTGATGAGAAAGAATGGTTATAATCATCATCTGAGAAAACCCAAAGAACTGGGTTGGGAAGCAGTAGTAATTAGCCTATTGCCAGTGGAGCTATCCAGCTGTGGAAGGGTTGTCTTCATGGAAATAGGTAGGAAAATAATCTTAGTTTAATGGGTTTGTAGGTTGTTTTGATTTTCTCCTACAAGAGAGTTGCTTGTCTGCAGCTTGTTTGGTTATTTTATCAAAAATAATTATATTCAATGGGAAATTATGTTCTTGGAATGCAGGGTAAGTGCTGATTTTAAAAAAGGGAGGGAGTCAGGTTGGGGGGGAAATTAAGCTATGTTGTTGTATTCATCAGTTGGTAACTGCCAAGCAACATGAATAAGCAATGAAGAAATAAATAGAATTTCARTGTACGATCAGTTTTTGTAATCTAATTTCTATAAAATATTCTACACGCAGGAGTTGATTTAGTTGTTCTTATTTTCTGTGGACATGTTACTGCACACAAAGGACCTGTTGCTATTTTTCCCCTAAAATACATGCACACTTCTTTTTTCTAGATTTATTTCTGATTTGCTGTTTGGCAAAGTTTTATCCTTGTGTCCCAAGATCTTTACAGGGTCTCTCAGGGATGGATCAATACCTGCAAAAAGAAATACAGAAATGCCGTCATGTTTTAGGAGGTGAAGTTTGCRATTCCATCAGCAGGTATAATACGTGCACATTCTCCACCCTTTGCCTTCAGCTGCACTGTATGCTTTTCTCGTGGAGGTGAGAACCTGAACACAAAGGTCTGATAATGAAACCTACCACCCACTTAAGTTTTATGAAGGATTGCTTGTCTGAAAGACCATTTGTGGCATCTCCTGGTTTGAACTTCATCAGCCTCACAGTCCTACCACTCCACTTTCTACTCCTTCATTTCACCATAGGCAAGAACTTACAGAGGTTTGGTTTACTCTGCTTATTGTTGTTTAGTTTATCTTGCCCTTATTTATAATTATAATAATTATCCCTATTAAGGTCCCACAGACTTTTTTTTTTTAAGTTCTTGCTCTCAGCATCCCAAGGTAAACCCAGTTTTAAAACGTAACATTTGTTCCATAAGAACTTCCTAAATTAAAGAAAAAAAAAGTTTTATTGCCGCATGTTAAAWTCTGACCCTAGAAATAGTAAGAATCAGTAGCATAAATTGTATCCTTTATAAAATAAACACATTAAAATATGGTTGCTAAATCTTAGTGGAGGATTTTAAAAATATTTGAAAATGTGCTTATTGGTGTAATGAGTCTTATTTTGTCACTCTTACGTGTTTAAACAATACAGCCACCATTGTCAAAAGGACCTTCTGTAGAGTTCATCTGTGTGAATAAGCAAATTCTGTATATTCTGAGTATTTGCTCTAACCTGCAATATGCAGTGATTCTTCCCACTACTTTAAGGTAAAAGTGCAGGTTTTTTCTGAGTGGATTGGGTGGTTTTTTTTCAGGAATCTCATTATTTTTTATTAAATAGTTTAGGTTAACTGGTATTTACTTTTAAACTCACAAAGCATTATAATTAGGGGGAGTCATCTCTCTCTAGCTTATACACTCATTAATATTAAATACCACTTATAGCCATCTTCACTGAGGTTTTTTTCCTTTTTGCATTCCCAAGCTAACTTAATGGTGCAGAAGAAACGTTAGTCTCAACACAGTTTGAAAGAAACCTGTATGTTTATATAGTTATGTCTTGTGAAATACAGTTATTTAATTTCTGACTGACTGTACTTATCAGTGACACCAGTTTGTTTGCACAATGTATTTGAGTTAGCTTCTGTAAAAATTGATAGGTATGTCAATTTGGAAACCTTTGTTTTCACTGGAGAGATACAGAAAGCCAGTGAAATTCATGGTGTGAGTGTCCACTTTTGAATAATGTGGCAGGCAGTGGGTTACATGACTCTTCTGCAGCTGTTTTGGGGAATATTTTCCCTTACTTCACAGCCAAAAGCCAGCCAGCTCAAGGGAATAGAATTGCTTTTCTCAAGATCAATATAGATCATAGCCAGTGAAGGGTTTTATCCCAACCCATGAACTAATTGGAAGTCTACATGGTATGCGTTTCTYTGGCACAAAGACTGCCTGCCATTTTGGTGAGACTGTTGGTAGCCTGTAAAGGAACCATTGCAATTAGTTATTCCTGCAAAGGAACCATGGCAAATTAGTCTATAAAGGAACTGTTACTTGTGGGTGGCAACTACTGTTGCCTCCAAAGCTAGGTCAAGATGGGTGGGAGAATTTCGTGTGAGCTCCTCTGAAATTGTTTATGCAGGCCTTCTGAGGCTTGTGTTGGCAGGAGGGCGCTGGGGAGCCAGAACAATTAGTCTGCTCACATGTGATGAAATCTCTTCATWGATTAGTGGAGATGATCAGTGGCATCTCTGGCAGCTGAGAGCCTTGTGAGGGTTTGCACTTCTACCACAAGGCTCATCTCCATGATGCAGGACACATTACAACATCTACTGCTAGATCCCYCTGGAGTGAAAATTTGTTTGAAAGAAGTGAAGGATGGGGTGTGGAATTTGCTATGCCTCCAGGTAGCACACCTGCACCGGTTTTGGGATGTCTATTGGTGTACTGTGAAATAAATGCTGAGGTTCTGTCATGTAGTAACACCCTCAGTACGGAAATCTGTAAGGTCTCGTCTGCCACGGTGGCCAGGTTGATGGGCTCTGAGGTCCCCCAAGCTTCTCTTCTGCATCTCGTTTGCTTGTTGTAAAAGAACATCTGGAGGCCAGTACAAGCAGAGAAAGTCTCCCTTGAAGCTATCATTTAAGGAAAAAATCTTGGCTCGGGACATAAGGAGACCAGTCTATCATGCCARATCTGGGGTGAACCKTAGAGGCTGAGAGAGAAGAGAAATYTGGAGGAAATCAACTGGCATTTGCCAGCCATTCRCAGGCCCAAGTTGTACCTGTATCTGTTCCTTGCAAGCTTCTGTATTTTTTCTGTTTTCTTACTGAATATATGCACAGATAAAAAAAGAAAGGAAGGAAAAGRTACAAAGAAGAAATGACCATCAGCCACAGCAGAAAATAATTAGTGTCATACAAATGTGYCAGGTGTAAAGAATCTCGAGAACCTGCATTCCCGCCACTGTACATTCAGACTAAATAATTTTAAATTACGTTTTCTCTCTAGGTTTTAGTATCAACCCATTTCTGCAGTATCTCAAGTATTTTTTTTTTCCAGTGGAAACTCTATGGCTATTACCGTGACAAAAATTGAACAGCAACCCACAGCTGATCCAATTTTTTAGTTCTTTCTGGTTAATTAATCCAGAATTCCAGTTTTTCTGGTACTCAGAAAGAGGGCTTWTGAGGGCTTTTCTTGTGATGTGCGTCTTAACACCACTGAATCTGTCAGCTGATTTGGATCTTTTACAGAATATTCCTTCTGCTTACCCTGCAGCATTAAAAGTTTCAAGTGTTGATTTTGAAGGATGAGATCTATGTTAAATCAAAGTTGCAATATATCTGTCTTACTCTGCCAAAGCTCAGACCTGGAACATACTGTGAAACAGGCACACAACATGTGGGAGACTGAAAAGTTAGTCGTGCAGGAAATTTTAAAGCGCTGTGGGATTCATTCCTTCAATGTAAATAACTCATTCTGTAACCACAGTTTCATTATCCTTAATTTTTTTTATATGTAAACTTTCAACAATGAGAATGAACGATTGCCAAAGCTATAGGAACTGTCAGTAGCTCTGGGGCTAAACTGAGGGGCGATGGATATGTGGGTGTGAGAGTTTTATTTACTGTGTGTCTCAACTTTATCTTATTTGAAAATTCACTTGCTCTGGTGGAAGATGTAATGCAGCCAGTGAGATACAGCACGGTGTGTTGGGTTTTTACAGCATCTCTGGGGCACCGCTTCATGCCAAGGGTGGGAGCTGGAGTAGGGTGGAAAAAAAAAAAAGATCAAGGGCAGGTCTTGGCCCACAGAATTGCCCTTTGGTAACCCCTACTCCTTTCAAACTGTGRGAGCTGAGTTAAAGCAACTGATCTTTCGTTGTTAAAACGCTACCAGTAACTAAGCTGACAAGCAGTTTTAATGATCAAAAGGAAATTAACACAAAATTATGTTATCCTTCCCACGCACGCTGTACATTCGTGTGTTAGGGAATTGCTGTTCCTGACTCCCAGTACATCAACATTGATCAAGCCCATTATTCTGCTCTAGGTTTTTTGACAGCAGCTAAAAATGAGAGCACTTGAAACTAAAGCTACATTTCATGTGTATTAACTTTAACAGAAGTAAGCGTCTGGGTTAACTTAAGCACGATTATGACTAGTTACAGAAGCTGATACAGAAGAGTGTATTAGCACTCAATTTAATTTATGAATACTTCTCTCGGTCTCAGSGAGCACTTTTGATTTAAAAGAGTTATAATCTGACATGGAAAATAAAGTGCTTGCAAGTAGCATAGCACTTAGTGTAATATTGCAGTTGCTACAGTGAGTTCAGTGAGGCAATGAGAAGCAACAATGGCGAGTGAAAATGTCATAAGTCAGGAGTGAATGGCCCAGAGGTGGATCCTGTTGGGGCTGGGTTCTTCCTCTGTTGTCATCTCCTGTCTCCAGGTGCCGTCCTCGCCTGCTGGCACCGGAGGGGGGGATCTCGGCCCCACTGAAGGCAGGGGGAGGTTGACACTGGTGTTAGTGGAACAAGGATTTTTATGCAGTCTCTCTGGTTAAAGCATTGGTCACAGATGTGTCCATGGCAGAGCTCAAGTACTCTACCAGGGCCACCAGCGTGGTCTCTGGCTCCAGTCCTGGACAGCAACCAAACTGCCTTGAATGGTTCGTGGTTTTGACTGCTGTAGCCAGGTAGTCTCCTGTCCTTGTTTTCAGGCTTTCRTGTTAGAGAAAGTGCTGGCCAAAAGCATGTGGTTCCTTGATAATCACAATTTACTTTAGCAAGCTCACAAAAGCTGCGGCAGGTGGCTCTCGCTTTGGCAGAATGAAGCGGAGAAGGCTGGACAAAGTGTGAAACCCTGAATGGTCTCCCTGATTTACCCCTTGTGCAGCACCGGGGGAGTGGCATTTCCTTCCCGGAGATCCATTTGCTGTCAGTGAAGTGTGCAGCAGAGATCCACAGGTAAAAAAAGCAATATGCCAGATCTTTGCCCCTTTCCAAACTTGAAACTTAAAACAAAAGCAACCAACCAACCAAAAAAAYCCCTATGGAATAAAATAGTGAAATCTTTTTGTTGGGAGAAATATTGCCAGTGGCATCAGCACTGCAGCCCATTTGGAAAACAGCTTCTTATTCATGTGAAGGTTGCCTCAAAAAGATGGGACAACAAAGGCACCCTACTGCAAAGACCTTTGGCAATAATAACTTTTCGTTCACAGAGAAATTCTTCATTTGCATGTAAAAGGGAATTATGAAAACAGAATTTCATAGACATGGTTGTTATTTAAAAAGACCTTTGGTAGATGCGTGCTTGCTGTTCAGCCTAAAACACGCTTGCCTTCCTCTGATGTGCTTAAGCTTATGACTTGRGAATTGTCTAGCAAAGTTTCTTTTTGCTTAGTTTTTGAAGTCTCCAACAACRTGTCTTAACAGGGTTAGGAACCCTTACTGTGAAAAAGCTGCACAGTTCAGAAGGAAGAATGAGGCCAGAATATTAGGTGCTACATTTCCATGGCATTTCAGCCTAAAAGCGGGCTTCTGGCAGCAAAAGATGGGATGTGATCCTTCTTTTCTTACACCTTGGGCAGTGGTTCACACTTGCGCAAGGGAGCGTAAGATGCTAAAGGCAACCTGTGTGCCATGGCTGGGTGAGGTGCAAGACAGAGGAGACCCAAGCCAAMCGTTTTCAGCATATTGCTACTTGAATTTGGAAGAGTAAGTACAAAACCAACCACGGCTGCAATACTGCAAAACAAGTCAGGTCTTCACATTCATATGACATTTGTTTGACTGCAGAAGGACACTGCAGGGACATAAGGACGTGGCCTCAGCGCGGCTTGCAGAGTTGGGGGCTGTGTCATGGATTTGATCAAGTACGAGCAACACATGCATACAATCAGTTTTACAATTTTGAATACTTTACAGCTATTTGAGAGTACAATGAAACTATTATGTAAGCTTCCTATTAGAACATATGTTACTGATTTAAATAACATTCAGGCTTTAAAAGTTTTTGCTTCTGATGTCAGAATTATCTGTACAACCAAACCATTGTGCGCTAACATATGGACTGGATCGCTGTTATCACAGTGCGGCTTGATAAATTCAGCTTGATTTCTGTAGATCAGAGATGAGATTTTTTTTTCCCTTTATTTTGTAAGACTGTAGTTTGGTCACTCTTTTAAAATCTAAATCTCTCCAATTACCAGTGCATTCGTTTGCAGAGCCACCTTTAAAAATAAATAATATCCGCATCAGTGGCTATTTTAGATGTATTGCTACTGAAGATTTATTCAACAGATGCATGTGTGCTTTGAGATACTGTTTGCAAGTTCAGTGGATTTAGTGTTTTATTTCTAGGTGAATGATTCGAAACCAGCTTCCAAAAGAAGCGACGGTTTTCAAGCTGATGAATGTGTTCAGGGTTGTGCTGTTGTAAGTGTTTGCTGGGTAGCTTGAGTTCAGTGGAGCTATTCAAGATTTATTGTGGTGAAACCAAGAGCAGGATTTGGCTCTCTAGGTCTGGTCTCCGTCCAGTAAAATTTTGGCTGGAGCGAATCAATCCCTGAAGAACAAGGATGTTGGATTAATGGAAGAACACGCTATTATTTCTCAAACTTGTTATTAGGTGTTGTAAGCCAAACTGTTCCTTGCCCCTGTGCTCTCCCCCCAGTCTGGGGGAGTGATGACAAGATGGGAGCATCAAATTTCATGGGAAAAAATCCTAAATGGTCATGTACAAGTGGGGAGGGTGTTGCCAAGGCCCTCACAGAAACACAGCGCTGTTTGGTGAGTTCCCATCCCTGCAGCAGTATCTGGAGATAGGTGGAACCCAGGTTTCACACCCTTCAGTTTACTCATATTGGGTTTTTTAAATCAATTAAAAGTGCAAGTTTGTAGGTTCAAGGTGAAACTAGGGGAGTCTATGTTGGTTTCTTGGCACTTTTGGATACTAAAAACATAAAATTTGGTATTCAACGCGTGTTCTGCAGGCAAGCGCGTAGGGATGTGTGTGTAGTAATTACTCTGGAGGACACTTGTCTGGCAACCTCAGAGGCTGTAATCCTCTGTTTATCACGACCAAAGGTATGACATACGCATTCCCACCCCATGCTCTGTCACTGCTTCAAACCTGACCTGCATGAACCGTAGCAGAAGTGAGCAGGATATATAATTGCTTTGCCTATCAATTCCTTGCCCTTTCTGTAAAGTTCCCAGCTTCCACGTCGCTCAGGATGGGACACTTGTCCACTGGAATTGAATTATCCATGGTGTATATTAATGGGAGCTACTTTTCCTCTACAGTGTCCTCTGGTTCTTTCTATATGCTCTTTGTTGTTTGCACATCACTGGGGCGCTCCTGTGCTGCATCATACGACCGACTGCCACCAGCTTTGTACCGCGTCTCATCTTTTTCCTATTTCAGCTGTCAAACTTCTCAATCATATTCTCTACCCTGTTTTTGGAATAGATACTGTCATTTTCTATACGTTTATATCATGCCTAATACAGGAGGGTTCTGGTGTCTGACATGTGTCTCATTAATTTTAGTCTCAGTCAATGATTATTTTTGAGGGGGTGTTTTGTTACACTATGTGTATAATTATAGTGGATTTTCTCTCTTACTACCCTGGTAAATTGTTATTAAGAGTTTATTATTATACTAAAAGAATTTAGCCTGGTAAATTTTTATCAGAGTGCAGATTCCCRTTAATTCCCTTTCTTGTTAAAAAGTCACGAGGTGCATCTCCCCGGTTTGGGCTGATCTGACCCTCTGCACTTAACGTAAATGAAAGCATACCTGTGGGCACACTTGCACCCACACGGCGTCATGCGTGCTCACACAACGCCTCGCTTTGCTCTGACCCCTCCAAGGTGGACGTGCCAGGTGCAGCAGAGCTGGAGGCACACCCGTCTCTTGCAAGCTCTTAAGTTCTCCTCTCACCAGCCAGAATATTTCAGAAGTATTATCAGAAATGCAGGTGCATGCGGTTGTCAGGAGCAGCTTGCTTTGAGTTACACTGCTGCTTCACCTTACAGCAGCCGTGCTCTCGGGGGCAATTATCTGTGTCGTAATTAATKAGGCAGTTTTCTCTGATGCTGCAGCATGATTCACGCAGCTTCCAAAAGATTAGTTTGTTAGTTACCGAATAAAATATTTGCAGATGCACTTTGCTGTGATAACATCTCTGACTGGAGATGACTCGTTACGGACGCAGGAGTAAAGATTTGCAGGGCCAAAATGTGGCTGCATGACCCAGAATTTTAGGCTCCTCCAGCAGCTAGCATGACCCCAGACTCAGCAAGGGGATCTTTGTGCCTGGCTTTAACTTGCAGCGAAGTTCTGCGGTCGGGGCTGGGCGGAGGAAAAAGTCCTTTTGCCTCTTCTCCTCACTGCTGCCTGTCTSTGGTAGCAGGGAAGGAGGGACAGCAGTCACTTGCTCCCCGTAAGAGCTGGAGTGCTCTTTTTGGGGGCAGAGGTGCCTTGGCTTGCTAGCTCCCTTTCCTGAAATAGAGTAYAGAGAGCAAAAGTGGGCCAAGTGATACCAAACACTTAGTACAACGAAGTTCGTGCTTTCTTAGTATCTTGTTTCATGGGTTAAAGGTGAGCTTGGGACAGCCACCTTTAGCCTCGTAAGAAACCAGTTCCCATTAGCTTCCATTTTTTTTCTTTTCTGAAGTGTCTGTATAAGCATTTTTTAATAATGAGACCCTGTTATCAAACACTGTGTTCCACTGCAAACAYGCAGCAGTTCTGCCTTTTCCAAGTACCCAAGACAGGGGATATRCAACCTAATAATTCCTTTGTCTGGAATACTAATACTAATCAACTTTGAATAGTATTAACCTTAAACATGCTACCCCTGACTTGCACCRAAGTTAGCTGTAGGAGAGTCAGAGCTGCAACCCATGAATGAAACTGGAATGGATTTGAGACTATACACTTGGCAGCATAAATTGTGAAGAGTAAGGTAAGTAGATTTTAGAAGTCATTTAAATTAGTGTCTTCTTCTGATGGTGTCTGCAGCAGGAGAGTGCTTGAAGACTCGTTAGCTAATAATTCATAGTGAATACGTGCAGCGCGTGCCTTAGCAGRCGGTGTGAGCAGGGACTGACCCCGTTTGTGTGCACTGGGTTTAGCCATAGCCAGCACTAGAACTGAAAACCGTAACACACAGAGGAAAATAGGATTTAACTCAGGGACCCTTTGACCTCTGAGTAGGAGCAGGGGACTGCTTCTTCAAAATGCATGAAGTGACCAAGGTTTTAGCAGTAGAGGGGAAAGTTGTTTCTTCTTGAGGCCTTGTGTAAAAACTGCTTGGGAATTAATGCATTGCTTTGTTTTGGCATTCTTCATATTGACAGAGAAACGTTAGGAACAAGCATATTACCGAAAGCTCCTTCTGTGGCAAAAAACCTTCAGTTAGGAAGTACAAAGAAAAAATAAAMATAAAATTCATTCATCATACCTTACCATACCATATGTAAAGTAATCAGGTTAGGATTGTCTTCAGTTTTGCTAGCCTGATAAACAGAGCGTCTATCAGAAACACTTGTTTCAATGATACAAAAACGAGTGACTGCTTTCCTTTACCTATGTTCAGTGGTTTACAGAAAACAAACTCTGTGCCAGAGKTAGCCTGAAATTTTAAAAACTCATCAGTGCTTGAAGCGGGTCATGAAATGAGCACTGTAATTCCTTCACGTTACTCCTAGTGCCATATCTGTGTTTATGGATGTCTTGGCCTTGGTTGATGGTAGGTTCTGCTTTTGTAATTTAATTTTATTTCTTTCTTATTATAGGCACGCAGCTTGCAAATCTAATAATAAATTTCTGTAAATATTACTTCAGGAGGCATCTGTTCCTTAAGGAAGCCTTAGAACTGGTGTTTGTTTTGTTTATAAAATATGCACAACTTAAATAGTCCCTGGAAGATCTTCTGCAAGGCCGGGGACGTGATGACATACAGGGACATTACGATCCTTCAGGTCAGGCAAATCTGAATGAGTACTTGGAAAGAAATGTGACAAACTTCCATCTTTTTAGGGGCTTATCTGGTCACAGGTACAGTGACACAACRGCAAGCGTTCCCTGTTGCCCTGATAGCTAATGGACAAGGTAGAGTAAGTTTGCAGCGAGTTCACAAAGGAACCATATTGTTTATACATGAAGGGAGTTTCTGTGTGTGCATGGCTTTCTTTATCCTTGTGTCTCTGTACTAGACAGTGACGTCCTGTGTCAGTACGGGCAAGCTGCCCAGATGCACAAAATTCGGTGGAGGAGTTGTGGTTTGTGTCAGCTGAGGGTTTTCTCCTATAAGGAGGAGTAGCCTTAGATGGAAAGAGATGTGTCGTGTGACTGAGATGGTTTCTTATTTGCTTTGTTCTGGCCATTAGATCGGCTGCACTGTTTGTACTTCAAAGGCTATAAAACGTTACGTAAAGGCATTGTATGGTGTATCCATCATGAGCTTACTTACATCTGCAGCATCCAGGGAAGGGATGATCCCAATGCCTGGGGCCCCTGCAGTGGTAGAGGATGGATTAAATGAGATAGGTCTGAATGATGCCCGTGGATAAACCATGCCCCAGAAGGCAGAGGCGTGAAAATCCCCAATTTCACCCTAGAAACTCCTTTTCAACCCTGTATTTGGCAAATTGCAGGAGAGAGGCACCTGGGGATATTTTTCCATGCATCCATCCTTTATTCAGCCTTATGCAGTGTTCTTTCTCCTGACGTGGCCCTTCCCAAGTGTTCAGATGGTGGAGAAACAACAAAAAACACAGACAAGAATACGCCTATCCCCACTTGTAAAAGCCCTCCTTCCTGACCTCTCCCACTGGCTGGCTGTGCAGTAGCCCTGAAGCAGGCAATTTGACTGTAGGGTTTTTTYCTGCAAAATTGCATCAAAGCTGCAAGAGGCTCTCAGAGGGCAATGCAAAGCTGCTGKTTTTCCCCATGGTCCATAAGGAGAAGACATGAGAAGAGAACTGTAACCTTTACTCCAAGATCAGAAGGGACCCCATGACCATATTCTTTTATCTTCTGCAATGTTCCCTAGACAGTGCATTAAAGTATATATTATTTATTATAATATGTATTATAAAAATGGATATTATAAAAGACAGCTAATCCACAATTTTGAAGTCCAAGAATCTCTATTTAAGAACTATTTTAGCTGTTTGGATGTGGTCCTGGGCAACTGGCCCTGCTTGAGCATGGGGGTTGGACAAGATGACCTCCAGGGGCCCCTTCCAACCTCAACCATTGCTGTGATTCCGTGAACTCCATGCTAGTCTCTACCTCCTCTGATAAACTGTCCTTGTATTTAGTTCCCCGCTGTTTAGTTCTTTCTTACTCAGATAGTCTGATATCACGGCTACAGTAGAGAATTCTGAGCTTTTGTTTGGTTTGGGATTTGATAAAGTGTTRTATTTTGTTTATGTTTGAGTAGTGGCTTTATGCACTACTCAAAGATGGAAGGTGGTTAAGCCCCCAGTTTGATTTGCCACCATTTTTGCATTTTGCATGATCTTTGTATTTTGCACTGTTGCAATGTCAGTGGGACGTTACACATGCATGGAGTTAAGCAGGTCAGTATGTGCTTTTCTGGGTTAGGACCAGAAAGTTTGGAATTCATACAAATGATCCCTTATTTATATTTTGCTAGACCTAAAGGGTAGGAAAATAGGATGGAAAGGATTATAATTTTCTGCTGATTCAAAAAATGTTATTTGGCAAGAGTGCTATTGCTTTCAACCTCAAAATCAGAAGAAAGGTAACTCCATAAGAGGACAGAGTGAAATGACTGTGCAATCCGCTCAGATATGTTAATTTGGGTTATGTGTGTAGAGCAAATGATGCCAGCATAAGCAAACCTCACTTAATTCTTAGCAATTACCTGCGATTTATGACAGAATTACCATGATGTAGCTCTTGAAAGAATCTTAATCAAACTGAACTGAGGTGACATGTTGTCATACAAGCACAAAGATGTCTGTGAGAGAGAGAGGTAGAGAGGGGTATAATTTTATTCTCCACCTTTGAAGGTGAACATTTTTAATGACATTTCTTGTAAACAATGTGAGATTTGAAAGAATTAGAAGTGGCCTAGTCTTAGGAAAAAGAAAGCAAGTCTTGAGTTCCTTCACACATTCAAATAGAGCTTGAATTGTGTCTTTTATAAGGGATCTTGGAACCACGTTGTCCCATCTCCACGTCCTGTGGATGGCTCGCTGTGGGCTCTCAGATTTAGATGGGATCTCTTCCTGCAGCTCTCTAAAAGTAAGTATAGATGTGTCCTGCCAAATAACGAGCTCAAAACTATCTTCAGTTGATACTCTTCGCTCTACTTATAGTCTTTGTTCTCACCCTTTGTTTTTCTGAAGGACTTTGTTGGATGCCTTGAATTGCATGTRTTAGTTTAAAAGACGCTACAATATTTTTTTTAAATGAGGTGTAACATTCAGGTCTGATCCTGAAGATGCTTAATGYAGCATAGCATTCGTTGCCATATTAGCCCTAGTTATTTAAGGTGGCAACAGCCACACTTGAAAAATGTTCACTTCCATGCTAATTTCATGCTGTGCCATGTAATATTTCAAAACATTTTGCAAAGCTTGAGTGTGACTTGTGCAAGCCTGTGGTTTACAGATTTATTCTGTTTACTTCTGCTGAGGAACTCTATATAGCCTATAACAATATCTCTGACCTGAGCCAGCTGACCTGGTTGGATCACCTTGAGGTTTTGGACCTGGAAGGGAACAATATTGAGGACATCAACCAGATGCAGTACCTGGGACTTTGTTGCAAGCTGAGACGCCTTACAGTGGAGGGCAACCTTATTTGTCTGAAGCCAAATGCAGAATCTGCAGAGGTGAGGACTTGGTTTGCACATATTGTGTTAATTTTTGGCAGTGCTTTTTTAGTTTGAATTGGAAATGAGAAACGTTTCTGCATCTTCCTATTGTATCATTCTGAGTGATGACATGGGATGCATTTCCCATCTTTCATTTCTGTTGATTTTGTCCTCTCATGGGTATTGTCTCCAAGATGAGCACAAATGAAATACAAGGAGTGCTAGTAAAGACTCAGGCCTGTTTCCTAACAATGTGTTCCTTCTTACCTGTGAGAATGGGATTAAACTAGAAATCAGCTGTTCTGATCCATATAGCTGTTCTGACTTCTCTCAGCTTGCAGTGCAAACAGGCATCTTAAAGGAAGACCRAGGAGAGCAGGGACCCCAGCTGTATGGATCCTTCTAGCCTGTAGAGATCTTGCARCAGGTTAGAAAGTAGCCAATATTTTTCTTACAAGCTGTGCCAATTGCAATGGCTCAATTCGATATCCATCTTTGGGCTTTTGCATTTCTTTTGGAGGCTCTCCGGTCCAACAGCACGTGCTCCAGGACCACCATGCTCAAAAGCTGAACCCTCAGAAAAATGATGCTTGAGATAACTAGGAAAAGCTACATTGTAGGAACTGCTTGTTGTCCTTTTCCCTGAAAGGTTAAAATGAAATGACYGAAAAGACCTTCAGCAAAAGCTGAAGATGCAAAATACAGTGATTCACCTCTTACGTACTGAAATGATAAAATCATTTCTGCGGAGGTATTTTGTTGAGGGCATGAGATCCTCTGTGTCASAAAGATGAAAACACAGTAATACATGATCTGCTTTGGGTTTCAGGGCACTCAACAGAAAAGTAAGGGAGATTTAATTCTACATGAACAGTCTCAGAGCTGTATTACTCTCTCTCACTTTCCCCTGCTTCAAAAAAAAGCATTGTTGGGATATGAAAACAAGCACCTTGGCACAGACTGAAAAGGTAACTGGAGGAAAATCAGAGTTTAAAAAACTGGGTCAGATAAGACTGTTCCTCATTTTGGTGACATAATGTCTAGCGCATATCATCAGATGACAGTTCATGGCCAGCGTACGGTACATTGTCATCCAGGTCTCTTGGAAGGCCACGGGCCTGTGCACACACACAGAGGTGTGCCACACGCGGCACTCGCTAAGGAKGGCGCAATCCCCAGGGGCACCGTAGAGCTGGTAACGCCGGGGCTGGAAAGCAGAGCAGGAGCTGGCGCTGGGACTCCACTGTGCTGTCTTCCATAGCTTCGCTGTGCCTTTCAAAGTGACCATGCCCGTGCCGTTAATTTGCATAAAAGGTTGGGTTTGATACTTGTCCTGGGTTTAGACTTGAAAACTGAGGTGCTGTCACTAAAACTCAATCATGTAGTAGATATGCGCATATTTTAAATCTTCGCACTTTTTAGATACAAGAGTTATTAGCATTTTTCAGATGTAATTGTTRGCTTGATCATATCCCTCAGTAAAAGGAGCCACGGAAGGTAGTGCTTTAGCGATCATCATTTTTCTCTCTGGAATCCAAAAGAAAATATTATACACTTGCCTTTCTGTTTTGAACTGGTAGAAGTATACTTCAGAGACCACACTTGTAACTGTTTATAACCAAAATGATTTCTCCATCAACATTTCTCCCTTACAGAAGATGCAATTAAAAAAAAAAAAACATAAAGGAAAAAATATATTCCTACAGTAAGGAAGTACTGCCTGCTTCTGATGGACAAAGCATGCCTACTTACTCATTTAGTCCCACGGAGACAAATACAACTTCTGACACTTCCTTATCATAGCTTCCTACCATGAAACTGGTGCGGTATATCTTAACAGCATAGAAAGTCTGTTRCTACCCCCTTGTCGTTCCTGCTCAATGAAAGTGGTATTTTTGGAGGACGTAGTTTTCACTTGGCATCTTCAGTCCTTAAATGTACTTGTCATGGAGCAATATCAGCTTGCCCTTGGTTCATTTAGCTGAGGAAATCGGTCCTTGGGATGCTGCTGCGTGTCGTCACGTAACGGGAGTTCAGAGAGRAGTGGTATGCGGTGGTGTGCCCTACTGCTCTTCTCCACGCTGAATGGCTGTCTCTACCCCTGTGCAAGTAGTTGCATTCAAATGCCAGCCASAATTTGGCAAGGGAGTCTGCGCGACGGTATGTTTTACACTGAGCTGGAACAGAGGCAGGCTGTGAGTTCACTGTAGTCTCCCACCCAGTCTCCGTGTTGGGAAGCTGCTCAGCCCTGGGGTGGTTACAAAGCCGGCCCTGCCCTCGACTGTCACCTGAAATATAGAAAAGAATAGATGTGGGCTTACTTCGGTGTGCCCTACGTGGCCAGCTCTAATTCCTCAAGCTCCTTCTTGTAGTCTGGCCCTTGCTACAGCTCTGTAAAAGCTCTCCTATTTATTTACTTTTACTCTACAGAATGGTCCAGCTAAATTTACTGCTCTTTCTTCAGACAGCCTGTTTGCTCTCTGTAATTTGATTTTCAGATGAGCTCATCTACCCCTGTTATCTAAACCAAGAGCAACAACCTGATGATAAATTCTGCTGCCTCTGCTGCAGTAATGTAACGTGAGCGTAACATGATGCTTCTCTCCAACACGACATGGCTGGAAATTGGCTGTAGCCCAGGCACTGTTCAGAGTACATGTGGTACGGGGTAGCATGGCGACTTGTTGACTCATTTTCTAAATTAAGATTAAAGGCTTAGTTAGAGAAATTTAGTGTCTGCCTCTTAACAACAACAAACACACACTTTATTTGGTGAGTTCTCTCTGCCAGCCTCGGTGCTGCCTCGTGCGGAAGGAGGGAGCATACAGCCAGCCAGGTCCCACAGAAAGATTTCTGTTTGTGCCAACTCCGTGTTGAATGAGGACTTGGCTTTGTGGGGTTTTCTGATAYTGCATGCAATGTCTTGAAATGTGTAACATTTATCTGGATGAAGCAATCGATTTCTAAGTAGCTGTCCATTCATATTCTGCCACTAGTAGTGCACTCTTGCTTTATACATTCTTCAAGTAGAAGAGATCGCCATCACCGTTTGCTGCCTTTTGTAATCTGAGACTATTTGAACCAAAAATATTCCCATTGCAAAGCAGCACAACCCRGTCAGCCCTGAGGTATTGCTAAGCTTTCCCAAAAACGAAGGTGCCACGTGAAGGTGCCTTTCTACCGCTGGAATCCACCAAAACAGCCCAATTTGCAGTGTGTTCTGAGCACCGGTGTAACTGTTCTGGATGGGCCTTGCTGCTCAGGGGTCCCCAGGCCTTGGCATGTGCTCGTGAATCATTTTATAATGTGTCAGCCCCACCCACACATGCAGAAGGGGGGCTGCACCTGAGCTTTCCCCCATGGCTGTCACACTTGAGTCCGTGTGCGTTGGGAGCGATCGCGTTGTTTTTCCAGCGCACAGAAAAGAAACCCAAGTGCAGTCCATTTTAGCCTTCTGGGCACCTGCTGTTGGCACGCGACCTCTTGCAGAAGAAAACGTACTTTGAAATCAGCCACCGCTTCTAACAGTGTCTAAAATCACACACTGAACCCCTGAAGACTGCCCCAGAAAATCAGTGCAGTTCATTCGCTGTAGCTGGTTTATGGGTGTGCCTAAAAGCACGATCCRTGGAAATGCTTTCTTTTTCCATCAGCAGGTTTAGCAACACTCATAACGTTTTCAAGTCTTCCGGTCACCTGAGTATTGATGCAGCAACCAGAGAATCGCAAAAGCAGGGAGAGAGCCTGGCTGAATGCTGAGTGTCCCCAGGCTTTCCACAGGCATCAGTGGCCTTCTACGCTTTTTTACATTATACATAATATAACAAAGACAAATGCCAAAGTCATCAGTGGGTAAACAGCCAAGGAGCCTTTGGGTGGGGGCACGTGTTTGCATTGCTCAGGACATGTTCATGATCAATTTGAGTAGAAAATATGTGAGGAGAAAGCACAGTGAAAKGAAACTCCTGACTGTATTTATTTCTGTTGAATGAGGTGAATAGGTTTGCCTCGTAGAAGGCGTTTCAAGTTATATGGCAGTCATACAAATTGAACACTGCTGTGCTGCTGGTGGAAGTCCACAGTCTGTTAAATAAACTGTTAAAGTGACCACTTTCTCAATTTCTCCAGGAACCAGGTTATAATTACAGAGCTGAAGTAAAAAAAATCATTCCCCACTTGGAGTATTTGGATGAAATACCAGCAAGCCAGACCGCTCTCCTTCCTTCCAAGAAGATGCATGAGGATGGGCTAATCATCAAGGAATCCATCAAGGAAGGTGGTTTAGCTGGAGGCATTCCATGGTTAGGTATGTCAGGTTTCCTGTCGGGGTTCATTTTTCCGGTTGTGATGTGTGCAAAAGAAAGGTGAAGGGCAAGCTGGTCTCTTCAAAGCTGACGTTTAATTATAGCAAAGGAACGAAGGATGTTGTCTTCTTCACTTGGGAAGTGAGGAARCTGGAACTCAGCACAGTGCAGATTTAAATGAAAGCTGTCCTAAGCTGAGCATCAAGATCAGAAAAATGCAGATGACTTCTAGAGCATCAAGCAAATCCAGCAGTAGCTGGGAGTCTGTACTTAGCGTTCATTCTGCATGATGGGAAGAAGCAAAGCTTGGAAAGCAGTGTTTCAACAACAGCAGCCCACAGCCCTTTCTGTGGAAGCAGTCAATCCCATGTAGTGTGGATGCAGCAGGATTTCCTACTCCAATTTCATAATAGGAAAAGCAATTTGGTCACCACCCCTCAATGGTAGCAACATCCTAGCAACTGAGATTGCGAGGTCTCGTAATAGACCTGTTCCATTTTCTTTGCCTCTGTGATTAAGTCCATTACATTCATTAGTAGAGAGTAAATGGTTTGAAAATAAATCTGTTGTCCCCTTGCCTGTAGCCTTGGTTATAGTTCAGCTGTCCRTGCTTTTACGTATCATGCTACATGCACTTTACCACGTACCATTAAATATTACAAAGTATTTCCTATAACTGCTCCTGTTGCTTCCCATTAGTGTGGGCAATGCAGTTGGCCTCCCAGCCCCCCRGTTGTGGCTTGCCTGCCAACTGTACTCCATTAAAGATTTAGTTTGTTTTGGAATAAGTACATACGTTTGTCATTTATTTAATCCCTGTGGGTCCGAATCATTAGTTGTAATAGTAGTTATGGTAGGGAAAAAATCCATTAAAATCAGATCCCCGAGTGATCCTGCTTTGGCAACATCAGCTATGGTTCAGAAAACTAGTTAACAAAGTGGGTTGACAGAAACAGCAGGGACGGAGCACAAAATTGTGAATTCGTATTGTTTCCTAGTGTAACCAGACTTACATTCTTGCCTTCAGCTCTAAACTGATGAGCTCATATGGTCAGGTTCAGACATCCCCATATTTTTTTCTTTCCTATAGCAATGTTGACTCGGGTATTTTTCACACAGTGTGTATTTCAYGGGTTTGTATTAACAACTATAACCAAGGTATTTTAAAGGTCCCTAACACTCAGCTCTTAAAGAAATGGCCATATTATTGCAGAGCTGATTGCTCCACTGTGGAGCTGGTAGATGCTCAACACTTTACAAAGCACGCTATTCATCTAGGCACCGAAATGAAATTCGCTCTCCTGTGTGTTGTTGGCTGCACGTGCTGCTCTTCCAGCTGTGCTGTGCTCCCAGGACAGCCGGCGGTTGGGCAGGTGGGAGGACAAGGCTCTGTCTGCCTTCGCTAGCTTTTGTGTAACCCACCCTGCCCTGTAGCATGACGAAAACTCCGTTTTCACCTTTCTTTCTGTGGTAGAGAAGTATCTGTCTCTGAGGCAGTACTGGAAAAATCTATCACTGCCATTCCCAGATTTCCATAACTCCTGGTACGTGGTTTGCCCTGATTGACTAATAGCTCCGGTAAGGTAGCCGTCACCTCCTGCGTTGTGCCTGGGCATTGAAGCAATATATTTTAAGRCTGGGGGCTTGGACTGTGCCTGTGGCAAGCCTGCAGTGGTTCCCCCGCAGGCAGGTGGGCAGCAAATGAGAGGCAGCTTATTCTTACCCTATGCATGCAGGCAGGGGAAGCAGCAGAGCCCTGGACAGACACATCCAGGCTCACCCGGGGGGCCATCGGAGGCGGGTGGCGAGCRCAGAGCGGGTCCTGACCCCTTCCTCAGCCGGCAGCCTGTCCCTGGTGCCCAGGAACAGAAGGAGGGTGGGAAGGGACTTTGGTTTAGTTGGGGGTCCCCAGGTTCTGCCATCTGCAGAGGACAGCTACGGGGGGCTGCGTGCAGCACCAGGAAGCCCACTGTCTCCAGGCTTGACCCGTTCCAGCATGTTTCTTGTAGCTGCAATGACAGATTTCTCTGTCCCCTACAGCTCCAAGTGTGCAGCAGCAGGCAGCGTATTGGCAGCGTACGGTGATGGTGCGGTTTGAAGCCATGCATAACTGTGCTTACACTAGCTTACTCTCTCTTAGATCCGTGTCTTGGGGCAGTAGCAAGGCAGTCTGGATGCAGCCCAAGACCCCCAACAACTTGCAGACCTGGAACTGCGCAGTGGTCTGCTAACGCAGGGAGATCTAGCAATGCCCGCCTGTTGCACGGTGGCTGTCCTCTTCCAGATCCCACCGTTTCTGCTGAGCTCTTCCCAGAAGATGACTCCAGTGATCTGACACATGGTAACGTATGGTTTTTAATCCTGTTCTTTCCCACACCTCCACCTCCTTCTGAATGTTATTATTGCTGATGAAAGCCTGGGTGCTTTGAATACCACCCACCCATGCCACTGCTACATCAGGTTCAGCATATGTTTTCATCCATGGGACTCARCTGCTCTAGCGTGGGCTTTCTTTTATTTCTCCCTGCAGCAGAAGGTGCAAGTCATCTGGGCTTCCCCCTCCTCAGCCCCTCACCCCCATGCATTATGTGCTGCCATCCCTCTTGACAGCCCCATACTGCAGTGGTGCTCCCCTGCTGAAGTTGCCTTGTCAAAAGCTGTCCTGCTCAGTCCTTTAAACTACACGTCAGCCTAGCTGGGGTTAAGTCACATCTGGGGACGTCTTGTTCAGGCATAGGAATGTGGTCCAAGGTGGTCCTCTAGAAAGGCGTGGTGATGCCGACGTTGGATCATGTGCTCAGACTGTGTGTACTGCAGTCCCATACCGCAGCAGCATCGCTGCTGTCAATGAGCACTCTCGGGTTTCCAGGGGTGGGTCCCTCAGCAAGAGGAGTCAGTTCCTTGACTTCACGTGCCTGCTCTACAGGCATACCACTGCCCTTTGTGCCCTGGCCACCTGGAAGTACTGCCAAGTTAGCAGCTCCTGGGGACAGCTGGATGGAAAGGGAGGTCACTTCTGGTACAGTATTTGGCAATTCCCAAGACATTCTTCCCTGGCTCCTGGAAAGACCTTGACGGTGCAACTCCACCGGCCCGTAGAGTGCAGATTAGGTAGGARGATGGTGTTTGTTTTCCCAGCATTGTGGGCTGCTTCTCTCAGATGCCAGTCCCACCTCAGTTCCTTGCTGTAGGAAGGATTCAGGATGATGAACTAGATGAAGCAACRCAGTGTCAACAGCTGAGTGCGCATTCGGAAAAGTACGTGGAAACTGAGTACAGCTTGCCAGGGAATGAGACCATAATTTCACGTGCACTTTTAGGTAGCTAGCACTACTGACAGAGACAGTTTCATCCAATGTTCACGGCTTCTTCCTGCCCCTTTGCTGCCTTGTCTCTTGTTTTGGCAAGAGCATCTGCATAGCCACATAGGGAACCTGATTCTGATCATGATCCAGCTGAAAAATAACCCAGCAAAACAAACAAAGACAAACCAAAAAGCATATTTAGTTTTAATCTGGATCTCTTCTCTGATCTGACTCGCCATGTGGCCACACAAATGTTTGCACCAACACAGTGGAGGAGGCAGGGCAGAAGCAGAAGGAGACAGATTCTGGTAGAAACAGAGAAACTGCCTCTTAGCAGCAGTGTCAGGCCATGCCAGCTGACACTGCGAACSTACGCCATGAAATATTACATCCTCCTGTCTATGGGAAATGATGTTGACTGATTTCAAAGACAGCACCATTTGTTAAACGCTGGAGTAAAATGTTTTCTTTTTTCCTTTTTTCTTAGGACTCAATCAAATTATATGTGGGAACCCCACYAAGGCCCTTCGTGCAAGGAGGCAAAAGCTAGGTGTATGTTTTTCTTGTATACTTCATATTCCTGGTGACCCCCGTAAATCCTGAGATAAACTGAACTCCCGCTGTGACTTGTGGCGGCTCACTGTCTTCTGTAGCCCAAAAGTCCCCCGACATGCAATTGTCCTTGAGGAGGATGGAGAGTCTCTTGCCCTCAGGTTACAAAGGTGCCCATGTGCTAGCAGCAATTAGCCATCAGCTGTAAAGGAACATGTGAAAATCACGTATAGGCTGCTGGCGGCGCGTTTCCTATCGTCCTGGCTGAGCAAGGCGCAAGGCAGGATTGCAAAATTTGATGGTATTTCTACAACAGCTATTAAGCAAAAGATTTCTTTCAGCAGTGTTTCTTCGATGCTGGCATAAATAGTCAGATCGCTAATGCTGCAAGGTTGTTCCTATTGACTAAACAAACACAAAGCCAAAGTTTGTTCCTCTTGGCAGTGGGGTGGTACCCCAAGCCCTGCGGGTCAGCCTACTCATTTCGGCAGTAACTTAGTGAGAGGATACCCATGTGTGTAAGGGGCTGCAGCCTGGCTCGTCATGGTTAGCTTTTCTGGGCCCTGAGGTTCAACATGGCAYGGATGCTCATGAGTGCGTTTAAGCAGGCTGTGCTAAATCAGGGAAACAGCATGCACGGGACACCTGCATCGCTGCGCTGCCAGCAGCCTCACTTAGTGCTGACAACAGAGGTTAAAGAACYGCTCGAAAAAATGTGTCCCTCCCTTGTCTCTCTGCTGCCGCTGCCCGAGCACTGGAAGCTTTTCTGAAACAAATTTGAACATTTGAGTGAGTTACTGTGTGTTATAAACTRGGATGTGGAAGGGGACTGCGGTCATATGCTGAATGATGCAGTTTCTGTGGAACTGGTCTCAATGTGCTTATTGGCRTAGATGCTACAGGCTTATACACCAGCGAGATATAAATCAACATTTTTGTTACTGCCACCCTGGGTTCCTCAAGCTGTAACGGTGCACGCGACCAGGGCACGGGCCTTCTTAAAACTGAAGAGCAAGAAAATAGTGAGGRGTGATCTGAAAACTCAAGAGTAACAGCAGACTTTGATGCCTTCTAAAATCCACAATCTAGAAGTGGAGCTGGGGAGAGCTCCTGAGATTATCAAGATAACTTCTGTCATTTTTGCAGCCACCTGCAGTGAGCCCTTTGAAACTCCGCGGTATGAGGACGGAAAACCTTTACGGCTCTGGAGGAGGAGGAGATCTGCACCAGGAAGATGTGTTCTCTGAACTGAGAGTACGGAGAGAGCAGCACAAGCGGTGAGACCACGGGAGAAATCTTGTCGTGCAAGTAAAACCGGCATTAATTTTCTGCTGTAATAATAAAATAAACTCTTTGGCCACCTGGTGGCAGTTTCAGGGGACAGTCTTGGCCTCCTGCCTTCCTGCCCCTGCGGTGGCAATCCTTCCATCAGTCCTCTGCGCTGGAGCTTCTGCAGGGAGGGGCAAGGGAGAAGAAACCTGGGGGAAGCTCGGGCCTCTCTCTAGAGCAGGCTGAAGACCAGCATAGGCAGGGTGGGCTCACTTGCTTAGCGAGAGCAAGGAAATGACTTTTCATAACTGGTAAGACATTCTTGGCCCTGACAGTGTCTACCTTCAGACAACGAAAGAAGTGAAAGTGGATGAGGTTTTCTGCAAGCATCACATTGGCCTAACCAAATGAAAGGCTGAAAGGAAAATAAYGCCGTGCTGAGATTCCCCCATCTCATAGAAAGATAACGGTTGTTTTGGAAGTAAAAATGGCTTTATTTCTCTGAGCTTATTTCACTGTGTGGTATTTTAAATCTGCCCCATTTCACTTGATTAACTTTAGGACACTTTCAGATAGTCAGACACAGGCAGCTTAGATGGCTGATCCATTTAGAATGATTTTCCGTATCTCCAGGAAAGTGGGAAATCACAGTGGGTGACTAAATCCACTGTCTGGGTGTTTGCCTGTGTGGCCATGCCAAGCTGCACTTGGCTGGCTGCATATTCACAGCTCAAATGCTAACTAAAGGTGTGATACTTGAGGTTGTCCAGGTGCCTGCAAACAGATCAGCAAGAAAAAGCCGCTCAAGCACTGAAGGTAACTCTTAGTGATGAGGAAGAGGGTGAAGACTGCAGCCTGACTGACAGCTGTGAAGATGAGTTGAGGGAGACCTGTGATGAGGACCTCATTGAAAGGATTTCTCTTGATTCTTCTTGCCACTCCTGTCTCTCCCAGTCTTCCTCAGGTACTGGACCTAAACGTCTGGGGAAGGGTTAGCATCAGGTAGTGACAAGCACTGCTAACCATTTGTAGATAGGTGTATTAGTAACTGCAGTATTTTACAAGATCTGGCTTCTGTGCTCTAGAGTAGCAATTTGGAAATATCACTGCAGAGCCAGACCCCAAGTCATCCCTTCCAGTTTTTATGCAGGACTTGGTGGCCAGCTGTGTTGACCATCAGTTGATATATTTCAGTATGGATCTGTAGAATTAAGAGGGACAAAGTTGATCTTACACCAGCTTAGCATCAAGTCTAGAGGAGGGATGTGCCTGTCTTTTACCTTGTGTCATTAATTTATGGCTGTGCCAGGTGAGTCTAAAATACTGTTGTTCCAGCTGAGCTCTATTTTACTCCAATTGGCACTGATGAAAATAATGGCTGAGCTAATGATTAAGGTTTAACTGGGCAACTGGGAATTCTGGAAAGATATGCAACCAAAGGGATGCATTCAGTAAAGAGTTTAAAAATGAAATGTGCTCTTCTACTCAGGAATAAAGCCAAAGACCTCTCTGGAATTGCATTTACATGAATGAAAGCAGAATTCCTGCTCTTCACTACTTGCTGAATAGCGTATTTAAGAATATTAGAAACATTAATAATGGTTATTCCAAATACGTATCAAGTAGATAAGCTTACAAAAGTACAACTTTAATCTATTTCTATTGCTAATAATCACTTTTTCTTCGCCTCAATAAATATTAGCAGGTGAGTTTTCATTTTACATTTCTTTCAAGGGCAAAAATGCATCTATTAAAATTTGGAAAAATATAATATATTTTGGAAAAAACAGAAGTATCATTAAACTATTCAAAGCCTCTGTGTATTAACAGTAATATAAACAATATCTCCCTAACAAGAACAGAAGCTATTTGGAAAAATCTAAAGGAATGGCCTATTGTCCAGTGACCACAGAAGTCTTAGATTATGATCTCATGGTCTCTCTAGATTTAATCTGATCTTTTTTAGATTTAATCTGATTTCTTTAGATTAAGTATGATTTATTATGATCTCRTCATCTTTTTAGATTGAGTAGACAATGCCCCAAACATCTCAAGGTGTACCAGTGTCATGCCCTGTAGAACTAGAAAAGTGAATGGTTGGGCATAGATCTGCCCATCTCGTAACCAAATCTGCTAGGATTTGGTTACAAGATTAATGTAGTCATTTCAAATCTAGTATTACCGAAGGGGTGGGGGGGCAGATGACCCAGATCCCAAATCACAAGCAGCTGGCCATAATAACAAAGATTCAAATAGTCACAAACATGGTAGCCTTTGCCCACTGTCGCTAATAGACATACGTGTTTTGCAGAGCAAATACCTGATAAAACTTTAGCAACKGATAGATTTTATTCAGCAAGGCAGTTAAAAATACACTTGACCTCTGTGACTTGAGACTGTGTCAAGATTTGGAGAGGTATTTAAATACCTCAACACTTAAGTTCAGAAGTGTGTCCTACCCAATGTGATTTTCTCACAGAAGAACTTGTGGCTGGAAAGGTCCTTCTGACCAGGAAAGGACAAGTCATCTGAGCAAAACTGCTCTTATGTAAAAGTGTTTGCAGGATCAGATCCATAATCTGCACTCTTTGGAAGTTGTTGAGTGTTATTTCGGGCTCTTGAGTCAGACATACCAGTCTTTCAGAGTGTCTTTACTTAAAAACGAATGAAAAACCCTATGAAATTTAGGTATTTTTAAAGCATATAGTATGATGGAAACTGTTCAGTGAAAATTTTATATCAGCTTTATGTGGTTACCTAAGCAGTAAAATACATCCCCATCAATTAGGAGCTATAAAGCTGAACTTTCTGGGCCTGGGTTTTGGTGGCACATTCTTTAGATTGTGTTCCCGCCCTGGGCCTTGCACATCAGGCACTTAGATACAGTTGGTTCTTTTAATAGACAAGAGCAATCGGATCCCTGCTATATATAGAATGGTTTTAAGAATATACCCATGCACGTTATTTTTATAAGTCAGCAACAAGATTTTTCTTCTCTGTATGTTGCACCTGAGGATTACATGGGCTAAAATATGAACAGCCAGGTAGTAGCCCTGCAAGTAGTGCAGTATTTTCCCTAGCGGTCAGGCACTTTCCGTAATTTTAAGGCTAATCTCAAGATCTTATTCCTACACCTCTGCCTTTGATTAAAAAAAAGTGGATCCACTCATCTGTGATTATTCCTGTGCCTTGAATTTCAGATCGCTGGACGGGGTCCTCAGGTATTTAAAACGAGTCAGTGCAAACGCTGGCTAGGAATGATGCAGGTATGATCCTGCCTGAGAAGAGGAGGATGGGTGAGCTGGTCTGTCCCTCTTGAGCTGTGCGCRGCTCGTGAGCAGTTCCAGTGCTTGGCACATCACCAGCAGTACAGGCAGGGAGGCGGCCGAGTAACCCAAACCTCCCACTATCAGAAGCAGCAATTCAACAAGGCCAGCATCGCTGTGTGCCCCGGGACACGTCTGCCCACCCAGCGCCATCACACAGCGTTCTCTGAAACCTTTTACTCACTGGGTTGGTCATTTAGGAGTAAGATGAACTGGTAAATCACTGTGCTTCCCCCTCTGTTTCAGGTTCATCACAGGCTCAGGAAGGTTCAGTGTTCTCCACCCCGAAACGTTGTCTAATTCCATCCCCTCCAAAAAGCCCTTCACCTGCATCTGTAACGGGTGTTGCAGCAAGACCCTGGAAAACGAGGAACCACAGGGTAAGACGCCTAAAAATACCCAGCCAAGAGGAGGACAGGCAGTGGACACAGCAATGCCAGTCAAGGGCTCATCAAGAAACTTCAGCCCAGCCTCTGGGCAAGGAACTGGCTCCCCTGAGCCGGCACAGCGTACTAGCTGCCTCTGGATCCCGAGGGCAGTGCCAGCCTGCTGGGACCACCGGCCGGCAAAGGCCTATTTCAGGACCAGCAGCTGTTGGATCAACAAGCGGCAGGTACGCGCACTGCCGGCAGCACTGCCTGCAGCGGGTCTGGGGAAAACAGAAGGGACTTCACAGCAGGAAAAAGCAGACTTCTGTCTTGTCTCTGGAGTCTCCTGCCTGTTCTCTAAAAAGAACTCCTTTTATTTGTGCTGACATTTACCTTTGATGTCTAACGCTAAATGAAACATTTTCTCATGTTCCTTATAGCATGAGCATTGGAAATTTTGTATTTTCTTGAATAACAGCCCAGAATTTTCCTGTGTTCTTACTGCTCCATTCCCATGTTCCCCATGCAGGGCTGATGCCCATGTCTGTTGCAGAGCTCTTGTAGTGGCGCTTGTACAAGACTGGGTAAACCCCAGGACAAGTTCCTGACATCCCACTTCATTTTTTTTTTCCCTTGAAACTTACATTAATTCATATTAGAAAGAGCTTTGGAAAATAAAGTAGGCATTAGATAAGTGTCACATGCACCAAAACATGGTTATTCCTGAACGCGCTTACTGTAAGATTAGCATCGTGTTGCTTCTTTGAAGAAATAAAACTGAGGAGTTGTGACATGACACCTTGATTTTGAAGTTAACATAGTCATTATAGAGCAGTATAAGCAGAGAGCACATGCCTTGTGCGGGAAGCTGATGTGCCTTGTGCTGCTCCCAGGCCTGGCAGCTTTTGGTTCAGTTTTCAGAGCAGGAGACAGCAGAACCGGTGGGGAGAATGCAGATATTCAGACCCAGAGTGCAATTTCACCACAGTGTTTCTCTCTTTTCCTCAGGCCCATCATGGATGAGAGCCCTCTTGGAGAGATCAGCCACCACCAGCCAGCCGTCTGCTCAGCCACAAAAGCCTCGGAGAGGTTTGGACCGATGAATGCCGCTTGGCCCCTGACTGCCAGGGCCATGCTGCAGTCATTGCCAGACAGACCCACTGCCCCATCGTCGTCTCAGAACAAAAGCCCCCGGTCCTAGAAGATACCCAGGTAGCAGTGTGTGTTGGAGCCATGCACACACCACAGTCTTAAAGGATCAATGCTACCTTTCAGCTGCTTCTGCAAGCTAAACGCAGAGCTGTGCAAGTAGGGCGGTTCAAACAAATGACATGATTTGCCTCAATTAAGGCTACAGCTGGTCCAGAAGTGCTTTCTTTAAAGAGCACCCGCTGATCAACAGAAGAGCTAATCAACCTCTTATTACAGAAGAACGTGGTTATTTTTGCAGCCTTCATGCACTAAAACAGAACAAGTCCTCACGTATTTCCTCTCATCCACGCCGTGCCCTGCTCCGTGAGTCAGGCAGGGACACTGAACCAAGCAGAGCCTGCAGTTTGTGGAGTGGGCTGGAGGAGGTGAGGGACACGGGACATTCCCTCGCACGCTCAGCCGCCTGACCTAGCAGCAGCCCTCTGGTCTATCTTTTGCAGTCCTGGACGTTTAACGTGCAAGGGACAAAGCCAAGGGCTTGAGAGGAAGCGTTGACCGGAGCAGGTTGTAAGGGAGGGGTGCATTGCCCGAGGAAGAGCCCAGGAAGGCTGGGTGGTCTCAGAGCTGGTGCCCCCACAGGAGCTCCCCCCATTCACATATCCGAGGTTCTTGTTGCCTGCATTGCTAGGGGAGCGAATGCCGGCCAAGTGGCTCATCCCAATATTAACATGTTTGTCTGCTCCACAGCTACCTGGAAGGATTTGTCTCGCTTCCTATGGATAGACRTTGCATGCTGGAATTTCGTTAGCAGAGCTGACCTCTGTAAGCAGGTGTCAGAGCATCCCCTGCGTGTGCCTTTAGAGTCAGGCATCCCACCTCTGGGGTTTTTTTAGATCAAATAAACTGAATAATTTTAAGTAATGCTGCAGCAAAAACAAGGCAGGGAAGTAAGGGGATAATCTCTTGTTTTTTCAATAGAGCATTTGCTTTATATTTGGGTGAGATTCAAACATCTGTTTTAGTGACTGCAGATTGTGAGATGCTGATCCAAATGACTGCGCCTTACAACTTTATTGATGTTGCAACCAAGCGTCATCACATTTTTTTCCAGTTTAAGTTACTATGTTAGATATATATTTTTAAATCGGTTGATAAAACAGTAATTACATGATGAGTTAATGAATTGGTTTATGTCTTCTTCCTACTGGTCAGCTTAATGTAGAGGAGCAGAGTAATAGAGAAAGCCCCAAAACTTTGGCTCGTCATGGTGGTACTTGCACCACTTTCTCCTACAAAATAGTCTGGAGCTTGAAGCTAGTTTGCCCAGTTTTGGTGAGTCCTAGAGGAAATCATTCATCAAAAATCATTAAAAACTATGTGGCATGTGATTCTGTGCAATACTATGGATGCAGGCAGGATTTCCCATCAGATGTCACCCAACAACAGTGCCTGTGTCCTTAAACAGGCTCTTAAAATTGACTTTTTGCCAGTGTCACTGACCRTGACCATCACCAAAAAAAAATCTGACCTTGTAAAAGAAAGAAGAAATTGGCAGCATAGTTCTCAGAAATGCTCTGCGCCCTCCCCGCCTGCTTGAAGTCTGCAGCCTGCGCTGYTGACAATCAGGCCCTTCTCTATAGCCAGGGTCATATCAGTGGGTGATGGGCAGGACTGTCTCCTCCAAATATTCAGAGCCTCCTTCTTAATTTGCATCTTTGATTTCAAAGGGGTGGAGGGAAAAAAARGCATAAGTGAGTTTTTGTGTGTGAAAACTGGGGCAGCTAGATGGGTCTGCACGTGTGCATCTGCAGATGCAAAGCTCTGGGTATGGATCTGGAAAACACTCTCAAAAGCGCTTGTGAGCTCATCTCGCRGCAAACACAACTTGGTTCTGTACGTGCATGAGGCAAGGACCTTCTCTGTGGTGGCAGAGAGGGCTTGGAGAAATGAAAAAAAGCTCTGCCCTCATGTGTGGGAGGCACGAGTCACTGAGGGTTTCATCAAAACCATTTAACTCGGGGTTTCCTGTTTTAATTTCCCTTCAGGTACCCCAGTGATAACTCTCAGGGGTGCAGGCAGTGTGTGACCTTCAAAACAGCCACCCCACCCCTTGCTAACCAACTCTGCCCCCCTGAAGGCCTAACCAAGGCAGTCGCACACGGTGTAGCGGCGTGGCACGTGCGTACCCAGACAGGAGAAGGTGTCCACTCTCCCTATTGATCACTGCGTCGGCTGGTGACCCAGCACCTTCTCAGGTGCGTATCAGTGGGGATGGGTATGTAAGATGGAGTTGAAGCCATGTGCTCGTGTCCTGCCAGTGTCACCATAAGGATTTAGTGTCCAGAGCTGACATGAAGGCCTGAGGAGCGAAGCAGTTRGTGTGAGCGCTGTGGCTTTAGTGGCACTGTCCTGCAGCAGAAAGCGGTGATGCCGGGAGCTGGAGGCCCTGGGGCACTTGCAGAGCAGCATCTTGATGCCACTCTCCTTATTTGAACCTCTGGGTTATGTGCAGGAACGCAAAAGCTCTGCGCTCAGATGGACCTCGCGGGCAGGAKGCCCCATGCTTATCTGGGAGGCGTGCTCGGTCTCGAGCTGCACTGCTGACCACATGCCCAGAGCACAGGGCAGGAGGCCAGGCAAGGATGCTCCCACGCTCAGCGAAGCGACAACGCTTAGCTCTTGGGTGTTGCTTTCCCGAGGTGGATCTCCAGACGAGTTACCCAGCACGACAGAGGCTGGTTTTGTCCATATGGAAAGGAAGACGAAGTGACTCGGCACCAGAGCAGCGGCACCAGTAGGAATCTGACTTCCCTCCATCATGCACGCATCTTGTTAATATGGTTTTGGCAGACGGAATGGAGGAAGACTRATTAGTTCTCAGCAGATGAAAGCTTAGCAGGTAGCAGAGCCAAGCATTGGTGGACAATTCTGTCAGAGGCATGAGTTTTTCGCGTGCCACCTTCGTTGCGTCCTTTCTGGGCGATCTGACCTGCTGAGTGGTATGTGCAAGAGTATGTGCTCTGAAGCTAAATGCGTAAGGAGACCCAGTGACAGGCTGTCGTGCGTGGAGCAGCAGGGAGGCTTGTTAAGAAAGCAAGCTTGCAATCAGAGCCCACCTAAGAGGGAGAAGGGCTGGTAGTCTCCTCTCTGCCGGTAGCAGGTGCACCTCAAGGCTTCCCAGAGCTGCCATGCTGTTCTCTGTCGCAGTTTCCAGGACAAGCAAAATAAACAGGGCTGTTGCAGATGAGGTCTTCCCAGCTATAACAGATCCGCAGAGGAAGTTATTGCTCTGGTTTTAACCTCTGCTCATCCACTTTTCACCTTTTTCRTCTAGAAAATGTAAAAGCCAGCCAGGGCTTTAATAGGCTGATTAGGAAATGTCACACATGATGGGCTACCCATGAATTCGGTTCTCTTGGCCCAAAAGGGAAATATATGGGGAGTTTCATCATGAGTTTTCTTGTCACTGTTTCCTCTGCTAAAATCCTGCGTTGATCCCTTGAATATGACAAAGTCATTTAATGAATGAGCTTATTCCCATCCCTGCCTTTGCAGACTCTATTAATATTTATCTCAGTAGGATCCTTGCTTCCAGTTGGATGCAACCAGTTTCAGATGTACGTTACCAGGSTCCATCCCCTCGTTCTTGTAACGGGCCAGGAGCTGCTGATGCCTTTGAGTATCTCGCTGCCTTAATGGGATTTGCTGCCGGCTGCCAAATTGATATCTTGCGTGTAAGCAGGAGAGGGGGGTGAGAACTGCTCCCCCCTCACCTATCAATAAATCAGTGCCRCCGGGAAGAGTTTTCTGCCAGGAGCTAAGCCTCATCAGTGCGTGCTGCTAAGGGAGGGGGTGGTTAGCTGGGGGCAGCTGCCCYGCAGGGAGTAGGGCTTGGAGCAAAAGGGATTTGGCCCAAAGTGACGATGCTTCGGCATTAGCAGAAGCGCAGTCCATCGAGGAGGCCTTTCAGCATCACCTAGCTGGTATCCCGCAAGCAGCTCTGCTGGAGTGGTTGGTGCTGCCCTGCATACTGAAAGGCTCTGCTCAGCCACAGCTTTAAAAAATAATCAGAGAAAGAAGTGGGGAGCTGCATGCCAGCCAGCCAGTTATTTCAGTGTCTAAAAATCCTTCCTCCTCCTGAAGGCAGCGTGTCCGGGATGGCATCCTGCCCAAACAAATGGGCCCTGACAGGTGAAGGCGKCTCCTGCTCAGGCTTGGATTGCGTTCTGCAGAGCCCRGCCTGTCACTGGGACCTTAGTTTGRGGACAGGCCAAAGGGGATGCTAGCCCTGTCCRGTGTCCCCATCGCAGCTGTGTGCACAGCCCACCTCCTGCGCGGAGCTCATGGCTGTCGTGCTTGTTACCGAGGCTGTTACTTACTCATGTTGAAGGCTCAGGGTTGCTTTGCACTTCGAACAAATTCATCTTCATTGCTAGATGAAGAGGAGATAGAGACTTTCTTTGGCTGCCAAGGAGGAGCAAGTCCAGGAGATGTTCAGGAGGGAAAGTCTCATACACACCTCCTTTTCAAATACACACAAACAACGGGTCAGCTCAGGATGATTTCCTACATGGTTCCTTGGCTTGCCACCGTGTTCAGAGCCCRACATGCTCGGGCTCATTGCCATGGGCAGTGTCTGCACCTGTGGTAGGACGTGGACATCTCTGGGGTATGATTAGTCAGATGGTTCATGCTCCAGTAGTGCCAGTCTCTCCATTGGTAAAACARGGTTTAAGATGGCTTAGATGTCTGCTTGGTACCATCCAATGCCAGGTGAGATGAATCCTGCCTTGCGGTAGCTTTCTCGGCATGCCAGAGTATCCTGGCCCTGTTTTTGTTGCTGGCAGCATCTTGCTSCTCTAAAGTCCCCCTGGGGGATACTGGAAATGTGAAGGTAAATGTCTTTCCTCTCCTGGCTGAGGCAAAGGGCCAGCCTTGAAGAGTGGAGATGGCAGAGGAGCGTGTGACTGCTGGGGACAGCGTGCCCCGTGTCGGTGTACGTGGCTCCTTGAGCAGGTCTGCGAAGCCTTTGGACCTTCCATGGAGGCATGGGCAGGGGGACAGGCAGAGCAGGGCGGCTGTGGGACAGCAAGGAGGGCTTGTCCTGGACTGAATTCAAGGTGCCACCGCAGACTGTGAGCTGGTGCTGCAGGCAGAGAGCTGGCCCACTGCAGATGCATCCGGGAGGGCGGGTCTGCTGCCCGGTCCCCAAAAGGGGGGGATGTCTGTTCTCTCTGTCCCCAAAGAAGGAAATGCTGGCTGGACTTTTAGAAACCAGTCCAGCTAGCTGGGAGGTGACCCAGGTAGTGGAGATCCTGCCTGCRAGGTCTCTAGCTGTCGCTAGAAGGAAGACAACCTTGCGGTGACAGCCTTGATCAAGACTTACGGGCACTGGAGTCATTTTTGAGCTCTGCACTGGTTTCCTGTGGCCCAAGGACAAATCCTGTGATCTGAGAGGAGGTCTAGCGTGGTCTTACACAGGCCACAAGAGCAGGGCCTTGTTCTGACCCATCCCTCAAACAAGGCATCTGCCACAGGCACGTCCTCTCACCATTGCCATCAAAATCCTCGTTGCGCCTGCACATCCCCAGCTGGACGATCGTGCTAAAATTAAGAGAGTAATTGAGATAATTTTTAAGCATGCCAGGGGATGACGGTCTTGCAACGGGATCCTCCCGCACAGCACAGCGTAAACCAGAAAAATAATGTCAAATTCCTGGATGGACAGTTGCAGCATCATTTATAAATKTAAAACCTGCACCTGAGGAAAAGAGTGACTGCACACGCAACCAGGCAAGCCAACGCTTTAGCTGAATTTGAAGAGCGAGAAKAATATCTTGAAATGGACGCTAGAGGGAAGAAGAGAGTCTCACAAGTGTAACTGGAAAGTAAAAAGCCTCAGAAACCAAACCCAGGAAGCATTCAACACACAGTAGGATCAACATTTTCTTTTTTACCTTCTCCAGCACCCAGTGTGCTGGCCTTGTGTGATGCCCCCAAAAGCGCTATGCTGGTAGTGGCTTGCTGTATCACATGCGATTTATTTGGAATATTTCCTTAGGAAACCTGCAATGCCCACAAAATGCAATGGAGAACATCCCCGCCGCCTGTCTATCATCAGTGGGCATCAGTGGTGCTATAGGGCACCTGATGATTCTACGTGCAATCCCAGCACGTCTTAAAGAGATGATCTTTGTCACAGGCCATAGTTGCAAACTGCAAACAGGCTCTAGAGAGGGCACGGCTTGAGTTCCAGCTTCTCCTCCCTTGCTGACCAGGGACTTCTTGTCTCTGGAGCCCAGCAGAGCAGGCAGAGCTTCCTGGGGGCTGTGCTCCCAGGTGCTGCTGGGCAAATCCCTGCTGCCAGGTCTACCAGTCTGAAACCAGTCCTCTCCCAGCCCAGCTGTGTTAAAGCTCTCTGCCACTTCTCTCCCCTTTATCTCCACCCTCATCTATTCCATCCTTCTTYCCCTGCCCTGCTCCTGGTTCTCGCCCAGCTGAGCCCACTGCCTGCGAGCACTTGCTGGCATCCTGGTAACTCCTGGGCAGGACCTCGCTGGAAGAGCGGTGCAAGATGGGCAGGGTTTGCTTTTTTTTGCTGCTCTTCTGTCTTCCGTGGCTTTCCCCYTGCAGTGATCTTGGCCCTCCTCCTGATGGCAGGACGGCGCTGGGAGACCCTGGCAGGTTGCAAGGGGCTTCACAGCAGCGGCCATGAGGGCTGGTCCTGAGGGCTCAACGTCTGCCACCACCCAGCCCACGTCACTTCTGTCCCAGCCCTTTCCTTGCGTGGAGCCTGACAAAATCAATGCCCAAATTCTTACTGCTGCTCTGTGGGCAGGATCAGACCCTTCTTCCCCAACAGCGAGCACCAACCATTCTCCATCCCTGGGCCACCTTGCTGCTGCAGGCTCCTGTCACCAGCATCATCCACACCCCAGGGGACATCTAGAGCCATGACAGGGGCCTGAAGGCGAGTACCACAGTAGCTGCTCTCTCCCCACCAGCCAAAATGCATCGGCCCTGGCCATGCTGCCTGTGGGGACAGTGCTGAGCCCGTGCTGTCTCCTGGTCATGCCCTGGGCCGATCAAGCCCACATGGACCAGGGCACACACTAACTGAGGGTACAAGCGATCGTGGCTGCATCATCTGCCACGTAAAGGAGCTACATCGTTGGCAGGTTCAGGGAGAGAGAAAGCAAAGGTGAAACTGCCGTGGGAGCAAGAGATGGAAACCTTTGGGAGATCTGCCCCAGGAGGAAGGCGCTCCACAAGAAGAGGAAGAAGCATGCTGCGGTGGGCAGCACCGGCGGAGATGGACATGCCGGCAGCAGCAGTCAGGTTGGGAGCGCCACGCCATCTTGCCGCAGGAGAAGCACGTGCTGCTGGATCAGATGTGGAGCTAGTGACAAGGCAAGGGTGATGGATCCCCCTCCGAAGCAACACCCTCGTCAAGAGCGGCGAGGTTAAAGCAGAGCGTGGTGTTTCCAGACCACCCGAATGACTCTGCTAATGTTGCACGGTCTTGCCAAGGCGAGCATCTTCCAGGGTCAGGGTACAGACCTGTCAGCCCTTACAAGAAAAATGCTGCACACCAGGAACAACAGCCAGGATCAGGACAGGGTYGTCTTCTCCAGGGGAAGGGATTAGTCACCAAATCTTATAGAATCATAGAATCGTTAAGGTTGGAAAAGACCTCTAAGATCGTCAAGTCCAACCGTCAACCCAACACCACCATGCCCACTAAACCATGTCCCATCTTCCCCCGTTCAGAAGTCCCCCTCAGTCCCAAGAGCTGCTGGGACCCTGCAGGGGATGTCTCCTGCTGCCTCCCCAGGTGGGGCTTCACAGGGATAGCCAGGAAGTAAAAATATTCATAGGTCTTGTGGGGTCAAAGCAACAAATATCTTTTTCCCTGGATGATCACTAATGAATTAATTTTTAAACAGGAAAAAAAAAGAATCTAAGCTAAAAAGCTTTCTTTTCCCTGATTTGTCCTATCCTTTTTATTTTATCTAGTGTCGGGTTTGGTGTTTTGAAGAAGAAAAAGAGAGGTGTTACCTTCTCCTTTCAACTAATATTGCCCAATCCCGATTTTTTGGATTATGAACAGTCCAAGGGAAGCAGGAATCCAAACACAAACATTTGGATTAGACTAGTGGCATGGAAAAACAAAGGAGAGGCCCTTGCTGCTGCAGRAGTGGTAACTTTACCTTAAGATCGAGCAACTTTGCGAGTGATTTACAGGGGAAGATGAGGAGGAGGAGGGATCAGCTTTGGGATCAGCTGCAGCTAATTCACGTTGGATTTTATAACCGCCTCTTCAGAAGGCATCGCCATTGCTGTGCACCGCACCTCAAGCACACGGCCGGGTGAGCGAAGACCCCGAAGGTGTAACCCAGCTGGATGAAGGCCTGCCTGCACCCTGCCCGCACCAGCAGAGAGCCAAGCTGCTGGCCTCCAGTCTGGGGCCAGCTTCCAGAAACCCCCCGCGTCCTCTGGGTGACTGAAGTTTTGGGTCAAAGCCTTCTCCCCAGCAGAAGGCTTGGGCGCTAGTGATGGTGCTGGGGAGAAGGAGCACCCTGTCTGCAGGATACAAGCCCAGGCAGAGGAGCAGGGAGGTCATAAGAGTCAGGATCACTGTTCAGTGCCCAACAGGACCCTGCCCCAGCCTTTCCCTTGGTGTTGTCTTCTCCTTTTCTGCCTGGTGGCATGCAAGGGGCTAGGAGATAGGTTCACAGGAGAGACGGGTGGTATTTGAGCTGAGCCAAACAGATCTACTTGGCAACTTTCCCCAACGTGATGTGCTGGCCCATCTGACGGAGCATGATGTGTAGGCTGAATACCTCATTTTGGGCCCTGGATACCCTGCCCTCTCCTCTGCCCTCAGCTACTTTCTCCTCTTGTAGTCCTGCCCCTTTTCTCTCAGGTGCTTCTGCTCCTACCTCAAAGCTCTCCTGCAAGCAGCACAACCCTTTCACAGAATCACAGGCTGGTTGAGGTTTGAAGGAACCTCTGGAGGTCATCTGGTCCCATACCCCTGCTCAAGCAGGGCCACCTAGAGCCAGTTGCCCAGGACCATGCCCAGCTGGCTTTTGAATACCCACACGGATGAAGATTCCACAACCTTCCTGGGCAACCCGTTTGGGTTCAAGGTGTGTTTTCATGGTCATGTTTCTGGCAGTGAGTAGCTCTCAGTGCTTTCCCCTTCAGCAGACCAAGGGTCTCACTGCATGGCAGAACCGGCTGTATCCCCATCCTGCCTCTTGCCATGCCCAACTGCATTGAAGTGGTTTGGGGAGGGGAAGGGGGTTATCCACACAAGACCTGGGTGCTCCTGTGGTTGCAGCAGGAGCAGATTTCTGTTGAATCCCCAGCCCAGCAGCCAGCCTGCCCATCCCAGCTCTCAGGCACTGGTGGCCAATGCTCCAGGAGCACTACAGGCTGTGTCAGGGCAATGCGTCCGTGTGTCCGGGCTCTGGAGCACAGGATGCCTGCGTGGGAATGCTGCCAGCCCCAAGTGGGAGGGGGCTGCGTTGCCAACACAGATGGAAAGGGGCTGCGGTGTCATGCTGGCATTTGGGAAGGTGGCCAAAAGTGCAAGAGGGGGACTTTGCGTGTGTGCACGTGTRTGGGTGAGTGTGCGTATGTGTGTGTCTGCTCCCTGCCGGGTGCTGAGCCCTGATGGGGACAGCTCTGGCATCACTGCCACCCTGCCCTGAGCCAAGAGGGGAGGACATGGGGGGTCGAACCAGGGCTGCAGGGGGGCTCATGCTGCAGCGGGGGGTCAGGCTGCAGGAGGGCTCAGCCAGCAAGACCCTGATCGCTCCAATWCAGCCACTCCAGGGCCAAGGTGGAAATAGCAAAGAGCTGCAAACACACTCCTCCTCCATTTGCAGCTCTTGGCAGGATTTCTGTCTTCCACTGGATGCTTGAGCCAGGAGAGTCCCCCAGGGAGGCTCTGGCAGAAAGGCTGTGAGAATCTCCATCCTTTCATTTGAGATGCCCCAAGCTGTGTCCTACCCCAGGGCACAGCCCCCATCTGCCCTGCTGCAGCCCTGCCCTGCCCCTGGGTCACCACAGATGGAGGAGACGGGGACGAAGCGGCTCTGCAAATCKCAGCCTCGCTGCTTCCCTCTCTCCTGAGGTGTCGGTGCAGTGGAGAGCACGTCCAGGTTCAGTTGTGTTGGCAGGTCACCCCCACACCATCAGCGGCCAAGCAGCATTCCAGCCTCGCAGGAAGGCAGCAGAAGTCCTTTTCTCCTGCCCCTGGAGGTGGGTTACCCAGGCAAGCCCTGGTGCATGGGGCGGAGGGTCAGCCCTTCAGGCAGGGCCAGTGAATTACAAAGCATCGGGCCAGATTCCCAGCTGGTGCAAACTGGTGTCGCTTCTCTGATTTTCAGCCAGGCCAGCTTATATGTGCTAGCTGCRGAGCTGGTCCTTCATTCTCCAAGCACCGCACCTGTCTCGGCAAGGATCCCGGGATGCTGGCAGGGTTGACACTTTTATTTAATGGGCRCTGGGGCTGTTGCCTGCCACATGCGATTTATTCCTGTTCCGGATCACGGAGCTTGAACCRTCTTTCCTATTTCCAGTGCTTCTGCTGTGGCTTCTTTTGCAGCATCGTTGCTGTTCAGCAGCTGCCCATGCTGCATGTCCAAGAGGGGTACCAGAGCAGAAGRGCATCTACCAGGCCCCCATGGGACCAGCAGGTGCTCAGCACCCATCAACACCCGTGTCCTGCCCACCTCTGGGAGACATCRCTCAAAGCTGTTGGCTTTGGTGCGGACGCGGTGTGCTTTGGTCCTGGCCCATTGACCCAGTGGGTCCAGGGTTCCCCATCTCCTGCTCGGGCARATGTTGGCGCTTTTCACCAGGGCCACCAGCTTTTTGCAACGGGATCAGGCTGGCTTGGGATGAGAGACCCAGGGACACGCTGGTGTTGATCTAGGTGAGGGGGCAGGTGCCAATTCACCTGCTCTGAGGATATTCGTGATGCTGTCGGGGAGGAGGCAGCAGCAGCCAGAAAATAAATACAGCTCAAAAGCAGGAGAGAGGTGAATATAAGAGAGCGTAAGAATATCTCTGCAGAGTAAATCCTACCCCCCTAGCCCCTCGCCCYTGGTCCTGCATCGTCTCCAATTGTAGCCAGCAGCAGATGCCCAGGGAAAAGCCATCAGGGCATAGGAACAGGACAAGTAACATTTCCTGCTTGTCTTGCCCCATCTCCGCGGCCACGTGCCTGTTGCACAGGACAAGCAAACATCAAAATGGGCCCAAAATGCTCTTCCAGCCTCCAGCAATCTGTAGCTCAGTGGCTGTGAATTTAATCAGTGAATTTCAATCTTTGCATTTAGTACACGGCAGATATGGTTAGATTTTTCTCCATTAAGTCTCCCAGGCTTTTTTTAGGGGGGAGCATCCTTTGCTGCTCCTTTTCCCCACGCCGCAGCCTGAAGGTGGGATGCAGCTGGCGCGACTGCCGATGGCTCCACGTTTCCAAAGACTTGTCATATATATATWTTTTTTTWAAATAATGAAAGCCCAGAATAATAACAGCAATGAGGGGATACAATGTTTGTTTTCCAAGCGGCGCGGAAATTAAGAGAGGCTGTCATTGCTCCTCATTCACAGACTGTTAATCACCTCCGAATTTCCCCGYTCTCCCCTATGCTGCTGCGCGTCGCCTCTCCCCTTCTCCGTGGCTTCCCCGGAGCAGGCTGTCCCGTGCAGGGCCCGTCCCTGAGGTTTCCCCTTCAGCTCTGCTTTGGTTTGCTGGGGCTCATTGGCACATCCTGAAGCCGAGGGCAGGTGTTTGCTCCGGCTCTGCAGTCTCCTGCCTTGTCTTGCCGGGGCCGGTGTGAGCAGCGATGCTTCGTGCTGCCGGTCCTGTCTCCCCGTGCAGCACCGGACACGGGCTGCCAGCATCCCTAGGTGAGAAATTTGGATGCTCTCCCTCCAAACTGTGGCGTGCAGGCACTTGGTGCTCCAGCGTTCCCACCTGCCGCCCACAGCCCCGCTGCTTCGCTCATGCACAGAAGCTGGCGGCTCCTGCCAAATTGCAGAGCGAGCAGCAGAAACATGCATTGGAGAAGGGACCAGGGGGGAGCGCACCAGGCTCCATCCCTCTGAAACGTCCCAGCCAGTGTCATCCTCTCCCTGGCACACCCGTGGCCATGAGCAGGCAGCGGGCACCATGTGAGACGGGTGAGCACTTGGGGCTGCGGGTGCAAATAGTTGCACCCAAATTCCTGCTGGGGCTGCGGAGGGGAAGAGCTGTCCCAGCCGTGTCCCCCGATGCCCTTGCCCCCCGGCAGGGACCTGCCGCGGTGCCGAGTGCCGTTCTTCCCTGCGGTTCAGCCTGCAGCAGCCCGTCTTTTCCTTATTTGTTTTTCTCTCCTTGAGAGCTATTCTTTCCCACCCATATGCTGTAATAATTACAAGTGATAACTTAACAGCTGCTCTGCTATTCCGGGCTCGGCAGAGCCACGCGCCTCCGCCTTCCCTCCCTCCCACGGCTCCGGGTCAGCGTCTTGGCTCTGGCAATCAGGGATTCCTGCAATTTCTGCCTCTCCGGAGGACCTGGACCCTTTTCTCCTCTGTCGCCATCTGCCTCCTGCCCGCCGGCCCCAGCATCGCTAAGGGGGATGGGACTGCGACATCCATCTGTTACCATGGAGAAAGGTGAGCCAGCAAAGGAACGCGCCCCGCACTCCAGGTGAAGGACAGCGGAGAGGGGACGAAAGGGATTTTCTTGTATATTTGTTTTATTATCATGTATCCGGTGTCACTCATGGGGTCTGCTGCAGGTGACAACCACCACCCTTGCTCACAACGGACAGCACCTTCTAAGCCCTCTCGCTGGAAGAGATGGTGGCCTTAGACCTGGTGTGGCAGATACCACCATCACAGCTGGTGGACCAAGTCCACATCCCTCAGTTGAATGCAGCGCCGTCCCTCCTCCCGTGCAACGGTGGCGGTGCAAAAGCTATTACGTTAAAAAAGCTCCTTGGGTTCAGCTTCAGCCTAACAGTGCAGGCTGCAACCAACTGAGCTAAAAATGATGCGGAGGGAGAGCAGAGCAGAGCCGAGAGGGCCAAATGCAGCTCTTCAGTGGTAGGCAATGGTAGTTGCAAAACTGGACTCATGTAATTAAAGGTTGCATCTTGTGTTGGCCTGGGCTGACCCTGGAGAGGCCTTTGCTAAAGAGATAAGGGAAGAGCAAGGAGGCTGCCTGTGGCCTGGAGGTCCTCTTCACTGTCCTGTGTTGCGTGGTGCTCCARCTGCGTTGACACAGCACACGCAGCCCCCAGCCCCCCCGGGCACGCTGTGCCACCCTCGGCGCTGCGCCACGCCGCATCCCACCCCGGCAGGCTCCCAAGGAGGTGATAGCCCTCCGCGCAGCATCCCTGGGGTCACCCAGCCCTTCTGCTTTGGGTGTGAAAGGGGTTTTTCCTCCCTTTACAAGAGATTTTTGCCTACAGATTATCCGATTGCTGAAAGCCCAGCATGAAAATACGGCAGGATGAGGTATTTCTGCCTGCTCCCCCCCCAGGGAAGCGCTGCGTCTCCGAGCATCCCAGCCTCTCCCCAGTCAGCGAGGCTGCCGAGGCCAGAAGCGCGTCTCCAGCACAGATAAAGCTTCCCAGAAATGTGTCAAGACAGCCCGATCCATGGCGATGGTAGTGAGACGTGCGAGTCKCTGCTTCGCACCGGCTCATCCAGCCCGTGAAAGGCTGCGCTCCGCTTCCCAAGCAGTGCAAATCCGATGCCTGCCTGCCTGCCTGCTCCCGTGCGGTCCCGTACCAGCCGCTTCCCATCTTCCAAAGGCGGCATTCCCAGCACCGCTGGTTGCAGCTGGCTCGGGAAGGCAAYGAAGCCCCGCGGCAACCTGAGGCAAGTGTCTGCAGCGTGGCCAGCACCTGAACTCATTTTTGGCAAGCTGGGGTGCAGGCAGGCTGCCTGTTCTTCCTCCCTCGTGTGTGCTTGGCTTTACTGAGATAGCAAAATGCTGGCGGTTAAAGACAGGATTTTACTTAAGGATGGGATTTGCCAGAGCCACCAACCCRCGGTGGTCCTGGCTCTTCTCACCCTGCACAAACACCTCGTCTCTGCGTGGAGATGCGTACCACAGCAGGTGACATCGTCCCCTGCCACCAGCCAGCCTGTCCTTGCAGGCAGCCGGATCCCGCGGGATGCCTGGGGCAGGTCTCTCTAAGGGATGGGGGCAGGTGCTCTTTCTTGTGGTCCTCCCAAACTTGTAAGTGGGAATAAAAAGTGGGAGTGTGCAAGGAGGAGGGTCTTCCCAGGAATTTCACTTCCCAGGCTGGGAATGCTGCTGCTGGCACCACTTCAATGCGGTGCTGGGCAAGGTCAGGGTCCGTGGCCAGGGCTTTTGTGCACACCGAGGCTTTTCGCACAGCAGGTTGACCACGAAAATCACATSCCTCTGCTTTTGGGTCAGCAGCCGCGATGCTCTGCACAGCTCTCCACGCAGAGGGCATTTGGAAGAGGTGACATGGTGCTTATCTGAGCTGGCTTTGATGCTTGGCAGCTCTGTGGGACCACCAAGCACAGGCTTCAGTGCCGGCACTGGTGGCACTGGGACACGCTGGAGGACCGCTCGCCAGGGGAAGGAACACGTGCCTCGCTTACACCTCCCACGCAGGAGTAGGCAGCCCCGGGAAGAGGCGGCTTGAAAAGCCTGTGCCGTCTCGTACGGGCGAGCTGGCAGCTCCATCTGGCTTCGCTTTGGTGGAGCTCTCTGAGGAGCTGCCGAGAGCGGCCGGTGGGGTCTGTGGGTGGTGTGCCAGGAGCGGGCGAGGAGGAGGAGGAAGAGGAGGAAGAGCGGGTGGGATACACGTGCCCCGCACTGCCAAGTTTCTCTCGGAGGGTGCTAACCCTTCATTAAAGCAACCGCTCTGTCCCGCGAGAGGGATGGTGGGTTTAGGGGCCCGTTTATGGTGCTCAGCTGCAGGGGAGGGTGCTACAGGGGCTGCAGCTGGCCCGTACGCAGTGACCCGGGGACATGCTGGGCTTTGTGCCCAGGAGCTTCAGCCCACAAGTGCTCCGAGCAGCCACGCGCATTTGCCATACGGTAAAGTGTCTTTGCGGCTCTGCTCGTTCTCATTTTCAYGGGTCTCGCACTTTGCTTTTACTCTCCCAAAAGGTGGTGAAATTTTTTTCTTGCAGCTAGCGATGTAATAGCAGAGTCCTCATCGAAACAGGGCAGCCAGAGTATTTGTTAGGATAAAAACACATGGGGTTAGCACCGTATCCCTCGCCTCTCCGAGCCCAGGCTAATTCACAGCAAAATTAGAGTCCTTATCTCCATCCAAGTTTTGGAGCAGGGTAACTGCAGCCATTGGGTTATTGGTTTCTCCGTTTCAATCTCTTTGATCATGTGCCACGATTAATCTGATCTCTACGAAGCAGGATGAGTAGGAGTCAGAAGCGAAATTGTAATCGTCTGTGCCTTTGGCATGCAGAAATGGAATAATTTTGTAGTGTCATCTCTGAGCTGGTAGCTCTAGGAAAAGCCTCCATCACTTTAACAGCTAACAACACCGTGCAAGGCGAAGGGACACTGATATAAATGGAAATACTCAGACCCGGGTACCATCACTGATCCTTRTTCACTCGTTTTTGCAGGGTGCAGCCTACAAACCGCCATGGTCAATGCCTGCAAACCGGCCGGCATCAAGGAGCTCTGGACATGAAGACAAGCCCATGATAAGCTCCCTACAACCCCGTTGGTGCTTGCTCTCACCTACCGTGTCGCGATAGCAGGCAGCTATTCCCCAATGTTTTTTYGTTGCCTGAGTCAAAGGAAACATGAGTTTTCGGTGGGCTGGGAGGAAGGGGGCAAGTGGAAGGGGCACAGGGAGGTGACACCGTGCTGCCCAGCCCTGCCCAGGCTCTCCTGGCACTTCTTCCTTGCCAGATCCCACCAGTGCAGTGCCGGCACTGGTTTTTGCTATCCTGACRGCTGGGATAGAGGTGTTTCCCCTGTCTTGCCCAGACCGCTCTTGCCCCCACCGCAGAGCATTGCTTTTCGTTCTGCCTGCACAAACCCGGGTCTCCATCACAGCCCTTTCTGTATTTGAAACATCTCCTCAGCCTTCCCTTTCCTAGACAAAACGATCCCAATTCCTTTACCAACCCCTCCCTGATGACTTTTCTCCCGATCTGATTGCTCATCTCTCTTCGAGGGTTTCTTACCTCTCTTGAAAAGCACTACCAGCACAGCGCAGAGATAACCATGCAAGGGAACTGTTTTACACCATCCAACACGGCATGATTAACCAATATCATGGATTATGATCAAAAACACCTTTTCTATAGAAATTCTTCCTCTCCATCCTACATTTGTCCAACTGATTATCTCATCTCACCTCACCCTTACTTCTGTTGAATTATGTTCTGGGAGGGGTGTTCCAGATTCTTCCTCCGACTTCTCAAGACCATTTTGAATCATAATCCCTTTCTCAGGTGTGCTGGCAATTCCTCCCATTTGCTGTTATCTCCAAACTGAATACCTGAAGGGGTTAACAGTTTTGGGTCCTCTCTGTTTTGACCTGAGCAACCAGTAAATATGCTCTGCGCACGCCTTGTATAGTGGTTTTCATCTCTACAATCATTCCCCAGACTTACCTATGAGAATGTTTTATCCATAACAATGCCTAAAGCCTTACTAAGATCAAAATATGTTGCCTCCTGCTTTTTCCCTCTCTGCAAAGCCAGTGGCTCCACCGCAGGAGGTGTTGGACGAGTTTGACACAGCTCACCCTCGACAAATCCCAGTGGGTGATGGCAAGGGATAGTTTACACTTGCTCTGCTCGCTGGAGCAAAAGCAAGAACCGGGTGGAAGATGTGAGCAGTGGGGGCTGCTCTCCATCCGATATTTCACTGTATGGTCTCAGTTGCGTTGGAGAGAAGCCCAGTGTGTCATGCCTGGTCTGACCAGCCTTGCTAATGGTGCATGGTAATAAGGAGATCTGCTGTGGATTGCATCTCCCTGCAGTCTCCTGTGCACTTCACTGCAACGCCAAAACCTCCCCGCCAGGCAAAACTGGCGTGTGATCTCAAAAATAAGCATATCACAGGGGAAGAGTTAAGATGAAGGCTATCCTCTGTCTGGCTGTCCCTCTGGATTTGTCCCCCAGTCTCTACGCGGTGCCTCTTGCCAGATGCCAGCCGTCACCGCTGGTTATCAGTAACCCTCATCTCCTCCTCCGCCCCAGAGGCTGGCTCTTTTGGGGAAAAGCCGGCACATTTCATCTCGGTATGGTTTCCAGGTGCTCAACCCTAGTTGTCAGCCTCCTCAGAGTTTCCCACATGGAGCAGACCCGCTTTGCAAAACAGTTTTAGAAGGAAGCCCAGTGAAAAGCAATATAGGCAGAGAAGCCTAAACAAGCTCTCATTAAAATACCCTCAGAGGAGGACTGGCAGAAAGACCCTGACTCTCAGCTGGGACTCCAGTCTGGCACCAGAAGAAAAATAAGAGAAGAGGAGGAGGTTATTAATGCAGGTTTATGGGCAGAGGGGTGGTTCACAAGTCCCTGCAGCCCCATGTGTGGCCCAGGCTGAGCTTAGCCCTTTGCCTGCGCAAAGGCTCGTGCAAGGAGCTGAGGCTGGTGCTCACTGCTTTTGTGTCCACCTCTGCCGTGGGGCGATGGGCTGGAGCATGGAGAACCATGCTTCCTCCTCCCTGGGACATGGATGCTGATTGCCCCATTCCTGTTTCTGGCTGGGCTGGGGTGCCCAAATACCCCWGACTGGTGCTGGCTTCAGGGAAGAAGCTTTATTGCCTTATGAGTGATGATGGGCAACTAGCCGGCACTCGGCAAGGTACAATTTTGGGGTCCATACCTGCTGTGTGCAGAGTAAACTACAGCACTGGGCACATGCAAAACCTTAATATGCACCTACGCTTTTCTGAACAAGCTTTGACAACTGATCCCCGTGGGTCTGGGTCCCCGTGGGAATGCAGGGTGGGCTCCCTCCCCGCACACCCTTAGGAAGTGAGCAATTCCCTTCCTAAGCCCCATCAGAAGTCATCAGGCACCAGGGAGGTGGGAAGATGTTGAGACTGGAGGGTCAAGAGCCCAAAAGGGCCATTTCTCCACTCAAGCGGTCGTGCTTCTGTTCACAGCACTGGGGCTGAAGGAAAGGCTTGGATGTCTTATCCCTGTCCCCAGGTCCCCCTCACAGACCCTGGGGGGTTCTTGGCTGCCCAGGGAAACTCCCAGGTGTTTCTGTTCTGGTGCAATTATGACAGGCAATATAAAATCAGCCGAGAGCTGTATTGACAGTCTCATTTGGAACATAATGGACTAATGGTCCCTTCAGTTTAATTAAGGATTTTTTCAATGAATTATAAATTAACCTGAATTAAGATTGTTTATTTCAAATGAAAGTGTATACAAAAAAACTTAATGCAGTTCCACTAATCTAAATTTGCACTCTTAATTATTTTGGATTCATTTTCCAAGAGCACACACGACATTTTTATTGATATAAATACCAGTTAGACATGTGGCAGGTGTTTCGAAAGTGAAGTATTTTTGTCTTTTAAGGGGTGCAACACTTGATATAAACACATCTTTTAAGCATCTTGTACCGGTACCTCCTTCCCAGGCAAGAATAAGTGATGCCAATGTAAAGGATGCTGCTTTAATTTTACGGGGAGATATATATATATATTTGTGCAAAAAAAATGTCTGGGAAAGTTGTTCCACTTTAATTACTCCAACAGCTTTAAATCAGTGCAACTTCTGAATGCTAACAGGGCTTGAAGCAATGGCAGAAGGTGACGGCAGAAGTATCTGTGGTGGTTTATGATCTGTTTTTCCTCCCATCCCCTCCCTCTCCCTCCTCTCCAAGCTGCTCGGTACTCTCTGACTGCTCGGGATTGATGCACCCACAGCAGAGACAGTGGGAAGGGTCGGGGAACTTCTTCTCGTCCCCATAGCACACTCAACCAGGTTTAGCCTGGACAGCCACGGTCCCCTCTGAAGTTCCCCCACTGCCCATCTGGATTCCCTTAGGAAACTGCCCCCACAAGTCATGTTTCTGTGCAGGGGAACCCCCCCCAGAACTCCCCATCCAGTGCAGCTGCTGGGTCACCGCTTCAAAAGCTGCGTAGTAATTGTATTCATCAAAATCTGGATTGCAAAAACGATCTTTAAGGTACCATGTTTTGCTCTGCTGTCCTTAACGCCGTTGATGAGACTGGGYGGTTTTGGGTACAGGCCAGGGCAGTCCCCAGCCCTCTGCACAGCGGGACCCGGGGAAACAACCCACTTGCAGTGTTTGAGTTGTGGTACCACCCAGATGATCAAACAGAAACCACCGCTCCACCGGGGATGTCACCGTCTTGGCACACACCACGAGGGTGACGAGGGGAGGGGTGATGACCTTTGCTTTGGAGACGAGACGGCAGAGCCCAGACCTCGGTTACGCTTCTGCAATACAAGGAAACCCGCGGGTGGCTGAGTCAGTCTGTGAACAACCCACCTGGCATCACCCAAGWAATCAGCTGCGGAGTCAGGAGCTGAAGCCTACTTTTCTGCGCGCAGCTCAGGTGCTTGCAGACACTTGCAGGTGCGTAGGAGTGAGCTCATCCTGGGAAAGGGAGRCCAGTGGACTTTAGATGGGAGAAGAGCCATGGCTTGCCATTGCTCCCACATCCTGCCAGGTCGGGGCAAAGCAGCGTCCAGGCTGGCTTTCAAACCCAAGAGTTTCTCTGCGAGAAAGGGAAAGAGGCAGGGAAGAAAGGAGAACTGCCTTTTTAAAAATGTTTGCTCTAGGTAACCCCCCCCGCCTCAGGATCTCAGGGCTGAAAGGCAGAGAAAAAGGGCTTGTTGACCTGATGTTAACCTTCAGCTGTCAGCCCTTCAGCTCCCTGGTCCTCACATGCCGCTGCTTAATCCGKGAGGAAAAAAAGTACAAAGCCTGCCCAGAGCCTGTGCCATCTCATTAACATTTGGCTTAGGCAAGATTTTTATCCTGCACTGCGAGTGCAGCGGCTCCAGTTTAAATAGCACTTTCCTCTGCCATTGCCTTCCTGGGATGTCCCGGCAGCGTAGGATTTATCACGGCTTCTGCAGTGTCGTGCTTTGGGGATGGGGTCCCTGAGGTGATCACCGGCTAGCAAAACGTAAGCCAGGCAGAGGCATTGGCATTTTTTTGCTTCATGAGAACTTGAAAAGACRTCTCTGTGAGGTTGCACGGTCCTTCTTTTGGCCAAGGTGAGGTGTTTCCCAATAAGCACAAGACACGGACCAAACGCAGGTTTGGCTGGTGCCTGGCACCTCTTGTTGGGGTTGGCGATCCCACGGGGCCATRAAAGCCAGCCCGCAGTGTCCGGCTTGCCATCACATCCCTCGTCGTGTGTATCCAGAGGCAGGGAAGGTCAGAGGGACATCAAGGAAGACATCATATGGGAGGGACAACAAGGAGCACATGGGCATCTTGAGCTTCAGCCTGCCATCTCCTGCCCCCACGCCTGTGCAGACTTCACTTCATTAAACATTAAAGCTCTGCGGTTGCCTGAGCTAGCAAATATTACATGTGGTTCATCACACATGAAGTTGGCAGGGGGACCCCCTGCCCCAGGGGTTGGCATGGGGCTGGCAAAGGTTTCTTCTTCCCAGCTGGGAGCCGGCACTGGCGAGAGCGTGTTCCCATCTGACAAGCRGGTCGGAGGAGGGAGGTGGGTGGCTTTATGCTGTCTAATGTGGGAAGTGTGCTTTTGGTGGAGGAGAAACACGGCCATGGGCTGAGTAGGGTTGCGTGAGCTTGGAGATGGAGCTTCAACCCTATAAGAGATGGATGATCCTCTGCAGGCTTGGTGGGATTCTTCAGTGGAAGGACCTCTGTTTCTGCTGAGTATAACAGATCACCCTTTAGCAATAAGGTTGAGGCTGCGGCTTGGTTTCTTTGATGTAGGCTAGCAGTTGAGGACACKCACTACAGGGAAAAATCACTCACTGTCAGGCTTTCCTGGTGATAAACTGTGGGACAGCTCTGATCCTGGGAGCCCTGATGGGACAAGGCTGGGGTCCATGTGGCTGCTTAGCCATGAGTAAGGAGAAACTCCTGTACTAGGTCAGAGCAAGAGCTGAATCGCTGAGTGTCCTAGGGAGCCTTCRGGGAGCAGCGGAGCAGTAGGAGCTCCCAAGGGCATGTTGCTTAGCACCCCCTCGATTCCCACCCCTTGTCATCTCCTCCAGGAGTGAGGTCCACCTGGGCAGAGTGTGGCCCGTATGTCCCCTCACCATTCTYTACTAACACGGGTCAAGAGCACAGCCTCACATGCTTCCTGAACAGCATGTGTCTGTATTTATTAATCCAGATGATTTTTTTTCCCCACCAACTTGTCCTGTCTCGTGTTGAACACATGTAAATGCTCACAGCCAACAGCATCCTTGGGCAAGGAATTCCCCAGGTCTGTCCCCCACCGCACGAGGACCTGCGTGCTTTGAAATCGGCCCCAATTTCTGCRCTGGGAAGAGACAGCAAGGCCAATCCCTGTCAGCTTCTTTGGGCCATGCATGACTTCGTAGCCCTCTACCATAACCTCTTCAGTCATGTCTTTTCCAGACAGAGAAGTCCTGGCATGCACAAGTCCTTGCTTGCAGGGAAGCTCCTCCAGACCTTTGATCCTCCTTCATCCCCTTCTCCGTGTTGCCCTATTATATTTTGGGTTTGAGGCTGCAAAGAGGTGCCTTTTGGGGCACAGGTCAGCACGGTGGCTTGGCGAGCATGCCAACCCCGCGGCTCTCGCTCCCTCCAGATGCTGCTGTTTCTTGGCCGCAGGCTGTGCCAGCTCCTGTGATCCCGTTTGCTTAAGTAATTGGCACCGCATACCATGCATAACCAGCTTGTTATTAGATTTCTTTTTTATCCGGGACTCTTTCTCCTCTGAAGAGTAGAGGTGACATCTGGGTGTTTTTATGCGTGTTGGGCTGTCTCCTAACCACAAAGCTGTCCTCCCAGTGTTAAATCTGCTTGGTTTTTCTGCAGAGACCCCCATGGTGTGTAAGGGACTGTAGGCAAGAGCCTGGTGTTGCCTGAGAGCTGAAGGGAACACATTTAGTGCTGTACCAGCTCCTTCCCTTTGCTTTTATCCCGGGTAAAACGTATTTACAAGACAACATAAAAAAGCAAAGCAAGCAAACAAACCCCATTGTGGTCAATTCTCTCCCGGCTTCTTTCAGGCCGATAAGTCAGTTATGGACTCAAACTGGAACTTCAAACTTCTTTGAAGGCATTCAGCCTATTATAAAAGCAAGAACCGGCCGCACAGTTTGGGTCCTGAGATGAACTTTGATGCAGGTGAGGCTGTAATGTGAATCTGTCTTGAGGAACARTAACTCTTTATTATTTTTTTTATGKTTTTTTTGCTACAATTTTTCCTTCCTCTTGGCCCCACCGCAAATCTGCTCTCACCGCTCAGCTCTAATCTTTTCTTTGGCAGCTAAAACTACTGTCTTTATTGTTTCAGGGCTTGGCTGCTTCCTGTTAGATCTCCTAATTGGATTTTTACTCTCCTATCCATTTAGTCTCTTCTGTGCGTTCAGTAAAACCCTTTAACCCTTCGGCACCCCTCCACCTCGATAACCGGTTACCCTTGAAGGTGCTCCTCTCCCCACGCTGCTCTGATTTATCTCCTCTCCCTGATTTGCATGGGTATGGCTTTCTTAAGCAACGGCTGTCACCTCCAGTCTCACCATCTGTAGATAGCATGCTTCATCACCATCTCCTTCGCTCTTTGCAGGCTGCAAAGACTTGTTGGGTTTTAACCAAGAATAAGCAAAACAACCCACATCACCCTTTAAAAGGAGGTCTGAGGTCACTCTAGGGCCAAAATCATCCAGAAATGATGACATTTTAGCTGTGGCTAGCAAAAGGCTCCTGCTTCGTCCCGATTCGCCTCCCACCTCAGAGGAGAGAGACCAGTTCAGCAAGACCAGGTGTCAGTCCCGTATTTCTGGCTGTGTCTTAAGAGTATTAGCAGCCAGAAGAGGGGTGGTACAGCAGTGGGGCTGTGTCCACTTCTGCCATGGGCATCTGGGCTGACCGTGGGCAGGTCACTGAACCCTTCCGCTCCTCTACGTCCTCTTTGGAAAATGCAGAGCATAAAACACGCTTTCTTACACCTCCCATCAATCTTGCCCTTTCGGCTTGCAAGCTCTGTGGGACAGGGTCTTGCCTATGCAGTGCCTCACGTAACAGGGTCAGGATCTTCACTGGAGGCTTCAAGCACGCCAGGAATGGTCCAATTGCACTGCAGGTGCTTTCTGTACAGCTGCGATCTCTGTCCTCCATACCAGCAATGATCTCTGTCCTCTCCATGAGTAAATCAGTGCAAAGCTGGGAAAATTATCCTTTGATTTATCCAGCCGGCAGGTATGCTCAAAGCTGGGTGAGATGGTGATGAGGTCTGGCATGCAGGGGACTTGGGCACCCCATATCCAAAGAAGAGGCTGTTGGGTTTCGTAACCTGAGCCGTGCGGCTCTTCGCACAGGAGGAGGATGGAGCCGAGACGATGGCATCACGCCACTGGTCCGGTTTTTCCGTCAGGCCATGCGGTGATGCAGCGCTGYGATTTTCAAGCAGCCAGGATCTTCGCTTGTAACGTAGCTTTATTACATCTGGGGGCAGAGTGAAGCAAGTTCTGCTCCTGGTCAGTCAAGCCCAGCGGTGGCAGAGGTGGTGGAATAAGACCTCCTCTTAGCAAGATGCTGAGATGTAGTACAAGGGGAGGAAAAAGGGGGAGGACGGGTACCAACATCCCTACCACCTGGCTGCTCAACCCAGGCCTGGCTCTTGACAGGCCTTGATGGACCTGGTCCCTCCCCTCCTTCATGTTTTTTTCCAGCCTTTTTAAACCTCGGTGCCTTTGTGTTTGTAATGATGGAGCACGTTGCCATGGTTAAAGCTGTTATTCACAGCAGGGCTTGCATCTTACCTGTGAGACAGATAGATATGGAGATGGAGATATGCATGAATACGCGTGTTTACCCTCATTCTGTTTCCCACTGGGCACACAGAAAAACAAATCTGATGGGGAAGGAAAAGCCTTCAGGGGGAGCGGGGAGAGAGGGAGAGCGCTACCTTGGAGGAGTTTGTCCGAGGAAGACATAGGCTGAGCCAAAAGTATGGGAAAGAAGAGACGATCACCTGAGAGCAAGTGATGTGGGGAGGGCAGACATGGGCATAGGTTTGTTGGAGGTATTATTGGACCGAGAAAATACACAACTTCAAGCCGAGTCTATTCTAAGGGTGCAGTGTCCATGTGGAAAAGCAGGGGTCATGGTTCCCTCCCTGTGCACTGGCAGTGCCAACACAGCCTTCCTCCTCACCCCTGGCATTTTCCTGGGCTCTGGTTGCTCCAAGTGCTAAAGGGGTTTGCAGGTTTTCTTTTTTCTTTTTTTTAGATGTGCTTATCAAATATATATATATCTTTACTTTATTCTTACTCTTGTTTTATAATATTATTTATTCGAGGTAAGGCAGGGACAGGGAATTGGTCTCTGGCACATTCCTGTAGASTATCCTTGTCCAGAGAAAAGTGATAGCAAAAACTTTGGCTTTTACACTTTTAGGGGTTTTGGCTTTGGTGTATTAGGCCAAGATAATTTTATTGTTGTTACTTAGAGACTGATTCAGAATAATGGATCTGCTAGGAAAGACGGACCAAGTTCCTGAGTTTTGTGGCTAATGTTATTACACAGGTTTGAATTGATGGGACAACTCTGAATTGCTTCACTCAAACATGCATTGAATGAAGAATTGAATCAATAACTGCTGGGCCCTCTTCCAGCCCCTCCAGAAACAGCTGATTTATTTCTCGCCTTCCACCAGCCCACCAGCTCTGGTGGTGGCTAGCTGGTGGGATCTGCTCTTTGGGCAGCTCCCGAAGGAGTAACGGCTTGAAGGGAAATCACAGTGTGCTGCTGCATCCAGGTACAGTCTTATCCCATCGCGCCACTGCATCGGTGCGTGTGACGTTGTGTGGCTGTGGATGGGACATCCGCACCGATAACAGGCACAGCAGATCTTGCTTGGAGAAGCAAGAGGGGGCAAAACTGAGCCACTGGACCCTGGAAGAGACTACCCGCTTGCTGCCCTGCCTGGTTAACTGGTTGAGTCCACTCTGCCCCACCACTGAGTTAGTTTAGCACATTTCATTGATGTCTTTTAGCCTTGTCACATGATGCCACTTGTAGCAACATGGTGGAGGAGGTTTCTGCTGGGACCTTCTTCCATTATAACCCTTTCAAAGGGCCCGTGGTCAGATGTCCCATCTGTCTGGACGAATGTCCATTGTACAGCGACACAACCACTTTGCTSATGGCTCGGCTGCAGGASAACTGTGCAAAAGGGGATTTTGTGYTCCCTCCCCATGCTGGCAGCAGCAGCAGCAKCATCTTCAGCTCTGGAAGGAGCTGGTGAGTCCTGGAGGAGGGAGCTGAGCTCACTCGCCCAATCCACCAATGCTGCCCATGCCGGGACAAAATGCGTGGGGCTGGTCGGCGGTGGCTCTTAGCTAAGGAGTGAGGCCCAGGTCCTCTGGAGTATTTTGGTATCTCACATCCTTTGATTTTGCCTGGAGGCAGGACTCATCTGCCATCTAACATGAGGCACTTGACTGTGCCTGGTTATACCTGGCTCCTGCCTATGTGGAGGAGGGAGATGGCACCTCCAGGGGCTGAGTCAGCCGCCTAAGAGAGAATTCACTCTCAAGTCTGTTTTTTCCATTGACTGAAAAATCTTCCCAGGAGACTGGGACCCAAGATTAGCTGCCTACGTTAAAACCTGAGAGAAGAGATGGTGAGTCGAGGGGGGCTGGCAGTTCACTCCTGGAGCGGCTGGGGACAGATGGGTAGAGGATAAGGGGGAACACTTCTGAATCATGTGCAAGAAGTGCAGAAATGGCTCTTTCTCCACCAGAGAAGTGCTGGTACAACCCCAGCTCGGTGTTTCTAACAACCTCATCCCCAAGCCCCACCGCTGGCCAGGGCTGGCCGTTTGCCTTTTGCATGRGTGCAGCATTGCAGCTCACTGCCGTGTTGTTGCTCCGCCATAGCGATGCCCCCAAAACCAATTTTGTTCAGCCCTCGTAACCTGCTATTAAAAGCCCTAACAGCACCRGTGGGGACGTCCTTTCATATCCACCTGGCTCCATGCTGATACACACTTGCTCTCTTGCCACCTTGTCTGTTCCCCTTGGGAAGGTTCCCAGAAATGTCATTGTTTTCACCCGCCGGTGCTGTGCGTACCGGTGGGGCTGCAGCCCTGCCTGACAGCTGCCACCCTCCCCAAGCTTTGTAATTGGGATGATGGAGCTAATGAGGGGGTGAAATCCATCCCATTGCTTTCTGTGACTGTCRTTCCCCTTCTCCTACATTGAGTCAATGGAGAAATGTGGTATCTGAGCCAAACGAGGGATGTTTGTAACCGTGGTCCTACCAGCACTCCTGGAGGCTGATGCCAAGGATGAGCAGAGCAACCTCAGAGCCACAGAGACACCTYCCTGTGTGTTTGTCTAATTAGAACATATCTAATTAGGTGCATTTGTCTACTCCATAAAGTCACCACAAATTAACATTTGACATTAGGTATGTCCTGAAAATGAATGAAGTCCTTTACAGCCTCGTGTGGGCCATCTTCTGCAGAAACAGTGTCCTCAATTCAATCATACCTCATTCCTGAGGTGCTGCATTGAGCCCGAAGGCGAGGAAGGCAGCCTGGGTGCCTGGTACTGTACAGGCAACACGCGGGTCCACTGGGAAAAGGCTGCTACAGCTCATCCRCATCTGCCTGCAGAGCGGAGCGGGGTGAGGAGCCAGCCCGGATTAGTTAATTGTTGCCAGCACCTGGTGGCAAGCAAACCAGCCCAAGTGCCGGCCGCGGGCGTGGATTGCACCTCGGCGGYGTAGCTAATTAATAGAGTGAAATGAGTGTTTGGGAGGTGGTATAATGGAGAGGTGAGTCAGGCAAGGCACCACACGTAGCTGATCCTACGGTTCCTCCCTCCAGCGTGCTCAGACCACGCTTCAGGTCGTCTTCTCTTGGGAGCTGGCAAAACCTCAGTTGTCTTCTGCTGGGGAGAATAAACGACAGGCAGTGGGGTTAGCAGAAACCAGGTACGCTTATCCCACAGGCTCAGCATCTGATCTGGGCATGGAGGATGTTGTCCTGCAACTTTGTCCCATGAGCAGGAAGGAGACCCACATAGGTGCCTGCTTTGGAGGGTCTAATGGGCTCGAGGGGAGGAGTTCTGCCAGGACACCTGGGTCCCTGTTGTCATCCCTGTTGTCCATCCCCCTACCACCACCACCAAGGTGACGCGGAGGTCTCYCTTCAGTATCTACCCAGGGACCTGGACCCACCCCACCTCGGGAAGGAGCCTGCTGGGTCTAACCCCCCCCAGCTGCGGGCAATCGAAACGCACCAKTTCCCACCACTGGCACCGAAAGATCAAAGAGGATGGCTGCTTCTTTCACCCAGATGTGACCTTGGTAGCAGCTGCAGGTGTTTGAGCAGGGAAGCCAGCACCAAGGATGGTCTGACACCAAGGATGGTCTGTCTGCATTGTGCACCTGAGTCCCCTGTGCTCGCGAGGGGCTTAGGGCTCCAGTTCTGGGCTCTGTTGAAAACATCTTGCAGGGCCTGGCTGGGAGAAAAAATGCCCTTGCGACCACATCCAAGCCAGAAAGCATCCCTGAAGCTGTGAGTCTGTGGGTCCGTGCCCACGCTGCGTGGTCTGGGGCAGAGCTAGGCTGGGGGCACGAGGAGCACCCTGCCAGCGCTGGGGAAGCTCCATCGCTCCTGGGCAGAGGTGAGCCGGGCGCTGGCTCTCCCCGGTGAGGTGACCACCGGGGTCTGGGCTGGAGCCGGGAGGTGGAGAGAGAGGACATGCAGAAGAGCCCGGGYGTTCAAGCTCAGGTTTGGCAGTTGGAGGGAAGAGCTCCTCTCCCTTCCCTTCTCCGTGGCTCTTTTGTTTTCCGCAGCCCGACAGAGGAGGCTTCCAGTGAGCGGCAGGGGTGGGGGCAGAGCCCACCCGCACAAAGGCAGCTCTCCACGGGCTGTGTGACCGCTGTCACGCTTTTTCACTCAAATAAACGCCAGCAGCGGATGACGTGGGGCTGGTGCTCCCCAGCCCCAGGGCTGATTGGTCCCAGCTCGGGTTTGAACGCCGAGGTGTCCTGGCAACGCGAGGCAGAGGAGCCAGGCGTCCCCGTCCCSGTCCACGCTCCCGTCCCTCCTCCTCCTCCTCCAGGTACCCCCTGCGCGGTCCCAGCCCCGGCTCTGGAGTTGGGGTGAGTTTCGCCCATTTTGCACGGCGGGTGTTGGGCGGCGTTGGCTTTGCGTGTCCCTCAGCCGGCACCTGCGCGCCCGCACGGACACGGCAGCGGAGGACCTTGTTTAAGTCGGGGTAGGGGGGAGGAATCATTGGGTTTTTGGGGGTCGTGAAAGTGACCGTTCAGTGGGGCTTGCGGGAGGGATGCTCGGGGAGAAGCTGTGCGGGGAGAGGGGTGCCGGGGGGCCTTCAGACAGCGTGTGGTCAGCTCTCTTGCCCCAGGAGGACGAAGCAGGTGATTTCGGGTAGGTTTGGRTTCGCCTGATTAATCAAACTCACGAGAGCCCTGCAGGGCATCCAGGGCTAGGAGCTGTGCTGGAGGAAGGCAGCTTTAAATTGAAATGAAAGAGCTTTTCCTGCTGATAGAGAGCTGCTCTGCTGTCGCCTCAGCGCGACCCGCCTGCATGCCCGTCCCCCTGGGGCCAGGGGGGTGAGGAGGGAAGGGCCCCCCAGGGCTCAGCCGTGTGCAGGGAAATGAGGGGCATTTGGGGGGGGCATGCTCTAAAGAAAGGGCTTTTTCTTCCACTTGGGAGATGGGAGCAGAGATGCGAGGAGCTGGCAGGGCAGGACGCTTACCTGCACGGGGAGGCAGCGCTCAGCGCAGCGCATTTTGCACCCATCAAAACTGGCAGAGCCACACGTGTGAAACCATGTGCCCGCCGGTAATGATGGGGCAGTTCCAAGCTGTCCAAGATGAGAAACCCCCTCCACAGGGTAACATCCATCCTGGAGGAGCCTCCTGGCTCAGTAGCAGGTCGTGAGCTTGCAGAAGGGCTGGYGTCCTGCGCGGATTCAGCAGCACGCGTTGAAAAGCAGCACCACGACTCAGAAAAGCCTTGGTGCYGCAAGTAGGGGACGGAGCGGGCTCACGATGCCAAGACATTTTGGCTCACRGCTTGTGTTATTTATCAGGGCACAGGGCTGGGGGCTGCCTGAACAAGCCTTTCTCATAGACCYGAAGGCACAAGGAGACTTGGAGATCCCTCCTAGCCTCATGCTTRTAGCAGAAGAGCGGTTCCTCGGCATCCTGGTGGCAGGCAAAGGCAGAGGGACATCACAAAGTGAACAGAGAGGGTTTTGCTGACAGCGTGACAAGCAAAGCTGGAGCAGGAGGGGGGGATYCTCAGGCTGAGGGGGCATATTTGATTTGCCCCATTCTTGAAACCAGCATTTGGATCCCTTGGGAGCACACCTGGCACAAGGCACATGCTTGGGCAAAGTGACTGCAGCCATCCAGCTGTTTCCCTCCACCCCCCAGCCAGATCACAGCTGGATCTGTCCCTGGTGTGGGGTGATGGAGCATAGGAGCCACCCCAGACCATTTTCCATACAGAGGCACAGGGACTTTGGGAGCAGGACGCGACAAGGGCTCCTCTGCCAAAGGAGTCCCCAAACCAATGGTGCAATCACCAAGTAGCGTCGCGATGGGAAGCAAACTGCTGGTTATCGCTGACCTGGATTTGCAGTGATGATCTGGAGGTGTAAGATTAGCGCAGCCAGCCTGTCCCAGGGCTGGRGGGGGGGATTAGAGAGAGGGAAAGGATCATGCCTGTCACATAGATCATTTTTCACTGTTTAAATGGGAATATGTGATACAAGTTGTCAGTTTAAAAAAAAATAAATCATGCAGTGTTGCCAGAGCTTACAATTTTAGGGAGAGCCTTTCAGCAGTATAGGCTTTGCCTAGAAGACCTGGTTACTGGATCTGTGAGAATCAGTGATGCTTTTTGTATCTAAGTAAAAGTTAAGGTAATACATCTGTCCCATGTAGTCTAGGAGGCTTGACCTAGATGAACCTGGAAATTCAGAATCCTAAAGGTGAATGAAATKAATTGAGTATTTTAATTATTTTTTTCAACAATCATGTTTCTAGAGCCAATCTTTAAAGTTCAACAACTTGGGACTGGGTGATGCTGCTCCTACTTGGACCAACAGCTCTCCCTGCTCCAGTTAGTTCAAATGAGCCTTGTTTCTCTGAAGGGTTAAGCCAAGTACATTCTTCAGGCTTTATTAAACCCATGAACAGCAATGTCAGTCTGAAACCCAAGAGAGAGGAAAACATACCCACACCTTGCAGGCCATAAACAGGAATAAATTCAGCTCACTCTGTATGTCCCGAACAGTTCTGTGGAGGCGGTTTATGAACTGGGAGCACTAGCCCCAGCGAACCAGGACTTTCCCAGATAGTCATTAAATAACTTGTCGTTCCTGGTATTTTATGGAATAAACACTGCCTGTTGCTCGCTAATAACATCTGCTTTTATTTGAGTGGGATCATATTTTATAACAATCCTTCTGCTCAGTCTGCATGTTTGCAATGACCCCAGCAAGTAATCACTCCGTGGCTGGTGGTAAATTCACTCCCAGATGTTTAATGATGGTATTTACTGTTGAGAGTAGGAGCTACCAGTTTTAGGGCTGTAGTGATGATGTAGTGATTAAGGTGGGTTGATGGGACACAAGGCAGTTGGGTAATTGCTAGCGATGAGCTAGTGAACTCCCAGGTAATTGCACCTTACCTGGAGAGGTGTGTTGTCATGAGCGGTGTTTTAAAGGCAAAGCTGTGAGGCGTATAAAGGACAGTCATTGGCTCCATATGACAGCGCTGAATCATGACCAGGAAATTATCCCTTCTTACCAAGAAAAATAACGCTTGATCTGTTTTCTTTCCTCTTGCTTTCTTAAAGAAGAGACACTCATGGTAAGACTTGTGCGCCCATCAGTCTGTGCCCCTTCCTTCTCTTCAYACCCTGTAAACACTGTTGAGAAGTAGAGATGCTCTGCTTCGGGACACCTACAAGTGTCCCAAAAATGGGTCTTGAGGGGTGGAAAGGGAAAGACAGATTCACTCACTGCCCCTACGAAGGCCCGGCATAGACCCAACCTCTGTTAGACACCAGGGAGTCCTCGTAGCAGCGGGACCCTGGCAAAGCTCACTCACCAGAAGGCTTCAGCACAAGCTCAGATTTCTCCATAGACACAAGCCCCAAGCAATCCTGGTTCCTAGGACAACAGACATCATTAACAAGGTTATTAAAAGGAGMCATTAATTTTACTTTTAATGAATGTGGGATCTGCAGGAGCTCGCGCGGTCACTCGTTAGAGCCCCGTTGGCCCTTGGGCAAGATTTCCCAAGTCCCAGCCATCTCCGCGCGCATTCGGGCTCCTCAGGATATTACTCAGCCTGAGCGTACGCGGAGCTGGTAGTCCTCACCTAGCCCTCGCGTCTGGGGCTGTCTCCAGCTCTGCATCACCCCAGCGCCTGCRGTCTCCAGCCTTGGCACTCTGTGTTTGTTCGCCCTGCATAGCCGTCAGTGGAGAAGCCAAAATTGCTTTGCCCTCCCTGCTTGTGGASGAGAGGGCTGGAGGCTCGGTTCCTATAATTGCCACCCTCTCCTACCCCGGAAAGGAGTAATCCCCAAAGCAATGGTGACACTAGAGTCMTCTAATGTTTCTGGAGACTTCATCAGCAGGTCCTGGAGGGCTTTGGGAAAGATGCCGTATGTATTACAACTATTTTACAGCTGGAAGGGTGGAAGCAAAGGGGGGGGCAGAGCCTTGACACACACTGTCAGGGGGAGAGTGAATGGCAGGTTTAGGTAGGGRCTCTCCCAGCAGAGCCAAGGGGCTGATAGTGTTGCTCTCACCCCACCCAAGGGAGCAGCTCACCAGGTGGGTCTGATACTGGGAACGCTCTAGTTGAGTGGCTCTTTATCTGCTAGAGCCTTTTCATTTTGCCTCATGATTAAGAGACAAAGATGGGGAGTGTGTCTCTTCTCTCTGTTTTAATGACCTTTCCTCTCACTGTGTAGTAAGAAAGAAAAATTGCAGCAAAACCAGCAAAACAATCTTCAGTACAAGATTGTTCCAGCGATGGGGAGAAAAGAAATAGTTTGTGGGCCCAGGACCACCCAGGAGAGGGGCAGCTCTTGGCCCAACAATGATTTAAGGGGTTTAGCAAGTCAAGAGTGCTGACGGTAAAGCTGTGGCAGGGTTATCAATATATGATGAATTTTGCGCAACTGGACCAGATATTTCCAGGTACAGGCCAATGACAGTGCTGGTCCAGGTTGCTGTAGCTCCATCGACRTGCCTGGAGCTGCTCTACTGCTATGGTTAGCGATGGGAGAAGTGGTTTAAGCGGTTCTCATCCCCCAGCCTGATCCGAGCACTTGCTCCTCCACCTTCTCTTGTGTTGGCACGAGCGTTTCACTGACTGCCTGATGCAGAGGCACCGGTCTGGCAGAAATAAATAACCATTTTCTCCCCTGGGGGTTTTCTACAGCTGGACCAGTCCTCGATCCAGTTCTCCGCACCAAGAGTAGTGCCGGCGTGATGGAGATGGCAGCACAGGCTGTTAGGCCACCACTGCCTGCTTTAACCAGTCCAAAATATCAGCTGGGTTGAGAGGTCATGGATGGATCCTTTCCCTTCTCTTTCCTGTGGTGCTGTTAAAGGAAACACGTGCTGATCATGGTTTTACCAACCRCTGCCAGATGTTTGAAATTATTTGGTTTAACCATTGATCCAGGACCGCTCGGTCCAGTGCTTGTGACCACAGGAGTGTTGAGCTGAAGCAAATCCCTTGAAATCTGCTCTCTGGTACCAAGATGAGCATCAGGCTTCACGACACCATTTTGAACCTGAAGGTAGTGAGGTACAGGCGAAGATCAGAGCACAAGGTTCCAAGGCAGGAGCTGCTGAGTGTTGATCCTGGCTCTACTGCCAACTCTTTTTGTCCCAGGGCAAATTATTTAGCTTTCCTTTGCCCCACTCCCTTTCCATCCCCTTTCCAATACCTTTGTCACATGAGGGTTGGGGAGAAGCTTGCAAAACACCTGCTGAAGTGCTTTGAAGACGGAAAGCAGCATGCACAAATGACAAGCTGTACAGGCAATATAAACAAACCTGGCTGTACATCTCCCAGGCTAAATGAGGAAGGAGGAAGGGTTAACTGGTGGGTGGCACCCACGTCCTAATTACACGGCTTGTCTCAGGATCCCTTCGGTGCAAAGCATCCTCCTGGCTGAAAAACGGCTGACAYGGTCACACCTGAGCAGAGGTAGGGGAGGAAAAACTTGTCACACGAGTGAACCGGAGTGGCCGGAAATTTCCTTTGGGAGGAAGGGGGTGAGCGGTGGRTGCCAGCRGTGGGTGGGAGATRGTCTCCTGGACCACCTCCAGACCTACCAGTTCTGCTGTATCTCCTCTTGCTTCTTGTCTGGTGAGTTTTTCCAAGTGATTGCTGCATGGTCTTGAGGGTCCCATAGGATCTAGGAAAGTCCTTCCTGTAGCAGCCGTTAGACTCGATTTATCCTCTCTGACACCTGATTTTGGGGAGGAACCTCTGGACTTTTAGTACTCTGTTGGTCCCACACCAGTTTGTCGATTCAAAAAGCAGCACAGCCCCAAAGTGTAAGATTGAAGCAGTAAATTGTGGGTAYGCTTTGCTTTCTCAATCTCTGCAGCATTTCTGGGTCACACTTCTAATGTGTGTTCGCAACAGCAGGAGTTAAAACCTGAGGGTGCACATGTATGTGCTAAGAGAAGTGAGATATCCACGTAATCAGCTACTGTTGGGGCGACAAGAAACACGGCAGATGCCATGAGGGCTGACAGATCTTCTGAGATCAGCCCCAGCCGGGTGTCTTGGTCCTCTTCCACAACGCCTGTGGCTCTCTCCTCACTGCCGCTTCTTGCATTTCACACGCACTTATGACCTTGCCCTAAATCTAAGTTATTCTTGCAGGCGTAGCACCCCCTGAAGAGGTTTGCAGGTCTGGCCCCTTGTTTTGGCCGACTACGGTTTTCTGCACGGGCAGGGAAGTGCAGGTTTAGCAGCCCGGGACCAGGGAAAGCGGTTGCAATTTGTGCCTCTGCCTTTGAAGTTTTGTAGCTTGGGCAAAAATCAGCCGGCCCCAGTAGCGTGGAGACATGTAAGTACCTAAAACTGCAGGTTGATGTCTGCGTGCTGTTTATTTTGCTTTTAAGCTGGCTCTGAGAATTTTATTCTCCGTTTGGGAAATAGGAAGAAGTATCTTTTCTCTCTCCTTTTACTAGTCTTCTCCAGCCTGAAAGCTTCTGGGGCAGGAGATGTCCCCGTATGTGTGCCAGTGCGTGTTGCAGGCCCTGATCTCAGCTGGAGACTTGTACTGAATCACACAAAAGCAGCTCTGGAGCTGAGCAGCCCGAGATGCTCTTTAAGCCTCGCAGAGCTGCATGTAGCGGAGGGTATTTTTTTCCCCGCTGAGTGTTTGATTGCCGCAGCGCTATGGGGAGAGGGGGATGTCTGCACCGCCTGGGTGTTCCTCCAGCGCTTGCCGGGGCCGAGCAGCACCCGTTCGCAACCGGTGCTTCGCCTTGGAAGCCCCTGAGGGATGCCAAATCTGTCTGTTGCCTAGTTTCTCTCCTAGTCTGCATGTAACAGCCTGGGAGATTATTGCCCCCACCCATCCCGCTTGCCAGACAGATGTTGGAGCCGGTGATGGATATATCTCCTTTCGGATTAAAAAGCTGTTTAAAATGCATCCCCAGCCAGCTGTGGCCCTCTGCCCTGTTAGCTTTCAGGCGGTGTCTTGAAGAAATCCTCTGTTTTTAACTCAGCCCTACCCTGTCCTACAGTCTTCTCCTGCTGTTTTCTGCCTGGCAAAGTCCCAGCAGCAGCCCCCGAGCAACATGGCACGTGTAGTGGAAACGACTTTGGCTGACTGGGATGCTTTTGCAGGGATCCCAGGTGCTGTACACAGTACAGTGGGGAGGAGAAGACGCCTCCGGATGGAAGTTAAAGATCTCCTCCTTCCTTTTTTTTTCTCCTGGATCCAGCAATTCAGCGGTTGTGTCAGCATAACTCAGCAGCGTGGGGATAGGGAGGAGCTGGAGCCTCCGTAGCATCAAGCAAAAGCCTCGCTTTGCTCTCAGTTGCCTGTTGCAGGCACCTATTTATGTCTCCTGGTTATAGAGGGAGAAAAGGAGCTGCGCGGGGAGGACACCACGGGACAACTCCTTCAGAGGAAGGGTGGACGCTTTCTCCTCTGCACTGGACATTTGTATACCAGCTTGCCCTGCCCCGATGTCTCTGCTTGGGCAAGCTCTCCCTTGGCATGGATTTTCCTGCCTCTCCCCAGGGATCCGGAGAGCTAACCATCCCTGGGCTGCCTTTCATCCTGTCAGAGGCTGTAGCAGCATGGGCTGTGGTGCAGGTCTCATTCCTCCCCTGGGCTTGCCCTGCAACGACGGCAGCAAGGATGTGCTGGTCCCTGCCGTCACACTAAAGGCTGGTAGGCTGCCCTTCTGCCTAGGTAGATTTAAAAGTCTAAGAGCAACAATGCTCAGAAAAATACCTCCTCCCTTGGTAGGAGATCTGGGTGAGAAATTCCGGCTCGGAGCTAATGTTGCGTTGGGACAGGGATGCTGGGATGGCAGCGTTAGTGGGAGATGGCTGTGCCTGCATTACTTATGGTGGCGGAGGGGAAATCCTTAACCCGGAAAAGGAACATATTAATTATATGTGTTCAATAGATAGATAAAGCATTACTTCTACCAGCACTGTAAATTAAGCCATTTCTCCCCACCTCCTCCCAGATTTTACCAGCCTAAACTGGAATTTTCTGTGCAATATTTTTTTTCCCTACTAAGAATTGAAGGAACTATATTTTCAAGCAGCCAGTGACTTCCTTTTTCTAAAAATCTCAATTTTCCCCTGAAGTCAGCTCAGAACACCTGTCTCTTGGAAAACCAGGCCCCTTTAAGATGTCTCAGGCTGCTTTGAATCACTAATTGCTTCTGAATAGGCAGGCCAAATGTTTTATCACTTCAAACTCCCATAGCAATGCAAATCTCTACAGCTGAGAAGCCTCTTTCCATGCATGGGGGTGATGGGTATAGATAAGGATTAAAAATGGAAACAAATTCAGCCCGGGGGGTCCTCTTTGTTCCTCCCTGCCCTCAGTGGGGTTGCCAGGGCTACATTTGTTCCCCTGCATCTTTTTTTGGACGGGATCCAGCGCCCCTTGAATGCAAAGGCAAGAGGTACAGTGGCTGGAGAGAGCTGGATGAGGTCCTAGGTACATACATATTTCATTGCCCATGCCAGGCTCTGTATTGTCTTCTCTCTCTGGTTTCACAAAGGTGGTGTTTTCTAAAACTCCCCCTTGTTGAGGGCGATACGCTCCAGGCTTCGTCCAGTCTAAAGTTTCTGGCTGTTCAGTTGTTTTTCACTTTCTCTGAATGCCGGCCAGGCATGTTTCCCATGCCGGGTGGGAAAAGGGGGGGGGGGCGTGGTAGGAGAAGCAGGAGAGATGTTTGGAGGTGCCAACATCTGCCGTGGCATGTCCTTCTCGGGGCTGTTGCGTGTGCTTTGGGGCTATGCTGGTTCACGCAAGGTGCGGGAGACGAGCAGCACTTTGCAGAGCCCCGTCAGTTTTGGGTTGCCCCTGATTTCTTCAACTAACCCACAGCCTGAAGGCAAATCTTGACTAATAAGAGGTGGAAAATCTCGGTGAGCAAGGGCAGCCTAAATCCTCCTTTTTGCTTAGATCGCCTGTTATTAGAGCTGCCTGCCGTGTGCTGAGTACGGCTGCACTCAGAAATTGCCAAGAGCTCAGCATTATGGAAGCGTGAGCCAATTTACTGACTTTCCAATAGAAAGGAAGATACATGCTGAATGTGCATCTGTTGGATGATATTTCTATTTCAGGCCTGCTGCTAGCGTGCAAGTGGAAAAGCAACTTTTTTTGCATGATTTATGTAGTTACTAGAAAGCCTTGGGTTAAGAATATAGCGATACTTTGTAGGCATCGGGTACTATTTATTCTTAGCATAGTAGGTAATAAAATCTATTTTCTCTCTGGCTTTCCAAGTGAATTCCAGTCGTCTGAGATACATTACCTAACCTACTCAAGTACTCTGGACATGGCGAGCAAATAAAGTATCCTGACAAATTATATCTTCATGTAAAATCAATAGCTAATGAAAAATTAGTCCCTTGAGGATAATAACAATTTATCTTTAAAATTAAAAGAAAATCTGCAAAATCTTGTCAAAGAGGAAAAGAACATCTCTGCTCCTCTTTATTTAGGCATTATTCTTTCTGTGTTTCAGGTGCATATAGGACCCGCTTAGGACTTGAAATAACTAAGGATAACTATTGCTATCCTGCAGGGGTTTAAGTCTTTAGTGATGGATTCCAACCCAGCTGTAACTATCTCGCTGAACTGGGGCATTCATGCATAACCCTAGTCCTCCTAGCTGGGGAAAAAAAATAAAATGTTTTTGAGTATAAAAATAATACAGGACCATTAGAAACTAGAGAACTTGCCTGTCCTTTGCAGGCTTGTGTCTAGAGGTGCTCTTGGATGTCCAAGTCAGTACCCGAAGCAATTTGGGCTGGGGACCCTCCTCGTTTCTGCCCAAGGTCCCCACTTGGGTACTGCCAGGGCAGAGAGCCGGTGCAGGACTGTGCTGTGCTCCGATGCCCGGCACCAGCAACCGCAGCAGAGCGAGGCCGCGGGAGAGGACCTCTGGTTTTGGTGGTGTGAGAGGACTGTGAGGCTGGAGATGTGGGGCTGGCTGTGTGTAACGTGGGGGTTTCTGAGAGCACAGGCTGGCAGGTGGCTTCTGAGGCACAGTGTTGGAAAAGCAATTTGGGACCAATGGGAATGGCACGGGTAGAGAGCAGGAAAAAGTGTCCTCAAGGGTGGAAGCTGTGCTCCTCCCCAGGCTCAGGTGCCCTCCCAGTGTGAAACTGGGAGCCCAGGCAGGGAAGGAGGCGGAAAGGCTGCAGCAAGAACTGGAAAAACCTGCTCATGCCAGCCCAGGATTCACATTACTCACGCTGGTTTAAAACAGGTCACGTTTGCTTTGGTTTCAAGGCAGAGATGGCCAAACTGCCCAAAGACTGTTTTCAGCCCAGCTTAGAGTAGGTCCGAGCTCCCGCATGCCTGTTTGCTGTGTCACTGCCCCCATGCTCTCATCCCCAGTGCAAGGTCTTACTGGGGGTTTAAGTCTTTCTAAGCAACGGCTGGGCTAGGGGCACGCACACGGGCATGTTCCCCAGCCCATCTGCGGGCTGGTAACCATGAGCGGTGGGATTGCATCCGGGCGCTCGCACCTCCTGACCCGCAACAAGCTTTGAAGAAGCTCACCCAGCCAGTTTGCTGGTTGAAGCTGGATGGGAGTCGGCTTCTGGGGATGCTCCCCATTGCAAAGGAAGATTTTTCTGCCTCGCCCAGATGCCATCGCAGGTGAGAAGCTCATGGCGGTAGTGCAAGTTGAAGCTGCCCTGCTGCAGGTCGCATCCACGCTAGCACCGGGGCTGGCTGCACCACGCTTCTCCTTCCCACCAGAAGCTGGGCCAGATGGGTCAGCCCCATATGATTTATGGGGTTATTATAGTCAACTGGGTGTGAGTAGCGGGGGTGAAACCACGCTCTTGTTGGGAAGAAGGAGGAAAACAGAAGCTAACAGAGTTAGAAATCAGATTGTCTGAGGCTAATGGCTGTATCTGCTTATTAGGCAGCAATAACAATAATTTACCTTTGAATCGCAATAATTCATCATAATGCTTTGCACCTACCTCATGAATCCTCGCTGCTTATCGCACCCCTCTTGTTCAGGGATCTGAAAGCACTCCATAAACATTAATTAATTATTCCTCCACACCCCTGCAAGCAAAGTAAACATTATCCCCATTTTGCAGCTGGGGAAGCTGAGCTCACCTAAGGAGATAATAACTGAGCAGGGATGCAGGAGCCCAGGGAGCAGGTCCCTACCCCAGCTTCTACCACAAGCACCTTCCTGCAGAGGGCTCTAGAACGCRGGTCTTGGGGACATAATCCAGGGTAATCCAGACCCTCAGCCATGCACGTTTCTGTGTTTACCGCTGTTTTCAGGTGGCAGGAAAGGTGTAAAAAGGGTGAGGGCTGCTCCTGCCTTGGAGATGTCTGCAACAACGGTCCTCATCACTATCTCACCACCTTTAAGCCTCCACCTTGGGGACCAGGCACCTGCCAGCGTGAAGCACCTGTCGTTATTCACAGTAGGACTCTCCCTTTTCTAATGACTACATTAATGACCCTAATCTGTTGGTGTGAATGTGGTTAATCCCACAGCAATAGGGACTGGCAGTTCAGAAACTTTGCCTCTCCCGCCTCCTCACACCTCACTTTGCATCCTAACCTAACGCTCCAGCACCGGGATGAGCTGGTGGGGCTTGTGCAAAGCAGAAGGCACCGACCCCTGTCCTGGCTTAGAAATCAGGCTGCTGTGAGTAACAGCATACAACAGCAATGAATCAGGCCATCCATCTCCAACCTCTCCACCTGGGGATGTGACACACATAGTGCCATCCCAAAACAAGATGCTTGAAGTTAAACCAGTGCTCAAGTGCTTTGATGGATCTTGGTCCTTGAGGAAGAGGGAGTCTGGCACCGTGGATGCGGTGTGCGACAAAGATGTAAATTAAGGGGAGGATGTCCTCTGAAAATAATGAGCCTTCGCAGTGGAGGGGAGGATGAGACCCCGAAGGTCCATGTGAGGCCAGCAGTAGCCCAGTGGGAGAGGGTTTATATTTTTTTTTTCAGAAACCAACAATTGACTTTTGGAAGCCAAATGGATGCCAGCATCAGAGCGGGAGGAGGGTCGTGTTTCATAGACAAGTCACGGTGGATTAAATGTAAATGAATCTACAGTTTGATGGACAAATGGGATCGGTGCCGGGGACCCCGGCTCCCGGTGGGGGATGGATTAGTAATGGGTACTGGCGCATTTGCACGCAGGGAAGGAGTGAATGGCAAGGCAGGGAGGTTTCCAGCATTGCCCTGCCTGTAGCACTGCAAGAAAGAGACATCTCTGGGCTCAAAGAAGAGAGGTCAAGCCTAGATAAACACCAGCTTGGTCCCCCATCAGAGAATCACTGAGGCATGAAGAAAAACTTTAACAGCTGCAATGCTGCTTTTGAACCTCCTAGTAAAAGGGAGGGTCAGGAGGTCAAAACTTTCAATGCCTCTGGGAAGGAGAGGACTTTTCCCGGCAAGCCTTTGAAAAACCCGAACTAAATTAGCATGACCACACTGCTAAATGCTTGGGAAACCTGGACAGCTCGGGTCACAGGCTCCGCCAGCAGCAGAGTGGCAAAGAGCTGTTGCATTCCCATGCTCAACACCCATAATTAATGGGGCTATTTCCTAGGTGAAAGGCAGATCTTGAGAATCCTACCCAGCACCTGGATGGGAAATAAAAGCTTGTGGGATGTGCCCTGGGCATCCATTCCCCTCCCGACACCGTTGCCCTTTCCTGTTTCTATTTCTCCCATCCATTTTCTCTCTCCTCACTTCCATCCACCGTTGTTTCAGCTGTTTCTTCCTCCCCTGTTCCCGGTGTCACACGGCTCAACTCGCTGTTGAAGTGGGGAACGGCGATGAAGCTGTAATGACCCAGCCATACTCTCCCCTGGGGACACTGGATGGGAACACAGGAGCTCCAACCTAATTACATCCCTTTTTTTCTACTTTTTATTGCAAAAGGGGTAAGCGAGAGCCCTGCTCTGCGTTTTGAGTTATTCACTTCCACTTTGAAGGTAGATTTTGCTGGTTTGGACCTTTTGCAAGAGCCATTCTAGCAAAGAGCATGCAACGCAGGTTTCTAGAGGATGTAGGGACCTGAGATTTCCGGCTCTGACCCCATCGTGGGTTTTTACAATGCTGCTTTTCCACTTGGCTCCCATTTGTCTGCACCACGAGTTTCCTGGGCACCACTTTTCACGAGACCCTTTGCAAGTCATCTCGCTTCACCACGGTAGGTGTGGGAAGCAGATAGGCCCACACAGACATTGCAGCTGCTCTTAGTGCTTTTGGAAAAGTGCTGTATGCCTACAAGGTGCAATCCAAATACATAAGAAGACCAATGTAGCCAAAAAGTTTACTGTCTAGGGCTGCAATCCTGCAGGCTGCTGTTGAGCATCTCCATTCCTATTGCAGCTGCAGGAGACAAGTGCTCAGCAACTTTTGCAGGCTTGCTGCAGAAGCAGAATGAATACTTCATTGAGTAAAGCAGGAGGACAGGAAATATATCAAGTTTCAGAGGCCAGGAGGCCTGCCCTTGAAGGAGAACGGCTAGTCTTCCCACCAGACCAAGGTCTTCCTACCAGACCAAGGTCTCTCCATCCTGCAAGCCCTAACCCAAGCAGGGTTGCGGGTGGGGATGGCGGGGTGCGGTCTGCGGTACGCTGGCAGTCAGCTGCAGTGGCTCTGCGGTGCTGAGCCCCGATTCGGCTTTCCTGTGATGCTGCAGCATCTTTTCTTTCTCATGTCTCTTGTTGTCCTAGAAACAGAGGAGAAAATTCTTCTAGACAAGCCCTTTTGTTACACTCGAGGCAGCATCTTCTGTCTCTTAGCAAAACAGTGTATGGTTGCATAATAAAATCCTTGCCAGAAAAACAACGGTGGGTTCAAAACCTTCCAAAGAAACCTGGAAAAACTTCACACCCTCCAAACTTTCCCAAAGTCCTAAGAGTGCTGAAAGGGTCACTTCCCAACCCTGCTACAACAGTATGCTGAGCAACAGGAGGCAGTAGTCCTGTGTATATGCTATATATATATAAATATATATTTTTTAATCTATATTTATATATTTGTCATGATATATATTATTTATATTTAGATAGATAGATAGATAGATCCTCACTTCTGGTTTTGAATTACAGCTCTTGAGATAGGGGGGTTCTGCTGGAAGAGAAAGTCAACATGTCATTTGGTACCGGCCACTCTTCTCTCCTGGTGCCAGGGCTCACCTGGAAATGCCAGGATTTTGGGGGCAGTTGTGTTTATTTGAGAGGGAAGCTCGTCTTCTGGGGGAAACGCGCTCTTCTGTGTGCTGAGCCAGGCAAGGGATGCGCTGGGTGATTTCTCTGTGGTACATGAAATGTCGCGACTGCGTCGGGAAAGGATGGTGACTGACAAATTTCCTGAGGTTCGCGGGGTCCAAAGGTGCATTCCCAAAGTCTCAAGGAGTCCATGGCAAGGGGAGAAGGAGAGGAAAGCACCATGGGGACCGTGCAGCCCTTGTCCCCCAGGAAGAAGGGGACTGCAGCTCCTGCCTCCGGCAGTGCCTGGTGGGAGATGATGAAATAGCAGATGATCTTCAGGCCAGCAAGAAGGTTTGATAGCCATGATGCTGACTGCATCCAGCTCCTGTGGAAACCAGTGGATGTGGGGCACCTCTGAAAATCTGACTTCTCACTCTTTCCTTTTGGAGGTGGGCCTGAAAAAGAAACTTTCTTCTATTCTCCCCTCCCAGCAAAAGCTCTGCAGATTCCTGTGCCTCAAATACCTATTTTCCCCTCATCCCCCCTGCTGACCACGCTGTARCACGGGCTAACAGTGCTGTGCCTGAGCTGGCTTTGGGTGGCCATCTCAGGAGATGTGCTCTGTTAAGAGAGGCTATAGCTGGTCACCAAATGATGACCTGCTGCTAGCGCACGGTACGTTTGTTCTCGAGAGGTTTTTTTGTGCAAACATATTCTGTATCTTAAGAAGCCTCAGAGCAAGGAGTCATCTTCTTGCACTCCTGAGCACATCAGCAAGACAGTATCATCTTCTTTGGGAAAACTCAGATAGGGTTACTATCTCATCTGCAATAGGGAGGCTGCTGGAGAGACCAAAGGAGCTGCTTGGTTATAATTCAACTGCTCAAGATGCTGAGATAGCTCTGCTCTCCTCCCAAAAGCAGTTTGGCTGCTCAGTATACAACGAGCATCATGCAACTTTTCAAAACTTTAAGGCGCATCTTTAGAAAACCCATCGAGGAACCAGCGAGCCCAAACCCAGAAATCAGCTCGGTCGCTATTCCTGGGTCAGGCCCTGAAGATGGCCTTGGTGCCACAGGAGCTTCTGAGCTTTGGGAATAAATCTGGAGGTGGGCTGAGACACTGCAAGGGTTGGAGGAGGTGGTCCCTGAGTAGCCAGTCTGGAAGAGCTCACCAGTATGAAACTATCCCCTGGACACTTTTGTCCATCTCAGTTGATAGCAGGCGTGGAGAACTCTTTGTAGGGTGGGGGATCAAGGGATCACGCAGGCGTGCAGGTGCAGAGTTAGAAGTTTGTTTATTTTTCCCAGTAATAGCTTTACCTTTACAAGTGAAAAGAGATTTCCAGTCTTTTTACAAGCTGCTAAAGGTAGAAAGATTTAAAACTCAAAATCTTTTTATTAAAAGAAAGACAACCATCCTCTCTAGTGGCAAATGAACCTCAGCTCAGCTTGTGTCTGATTAGGATCTCAGAAGAGTATCCAGGCTAATAAATAAGATATGTATCTCCTGAGAGCAGCTTTTGTTGTTTTCTTATACAGATCTTTGTTCCTCCTGCGCCGTAAGGTCTCCAGGGCATGGCCCACRTTACGGGACACCAGATGTATTATCTGACAAAGTCCACGTGAGATGGGGATTTTTCTGACTATAAGTAAAAATGAATGCATGTTTCGTGATGGAGCAGCAGCCCTGACATCTGTTTAAAGCAGCCACGTCGGGACCCGTGGTCTGATGGGYGGGTTATCTTTTCTCATGAGCGGTAGGACGTTTCACAAGAGCTTCTGGATAAAGAAATAATAATGAAAGAAAATAATAAAGTAAGGTAACTGCGTGTCCGCCCCACTGCRGGAGATGCTTGGCGCTGGGGTTGCACCAGCATGGGCATGGCTGGAGCACCCTTGCCAGTGGAGACCACCGGGATGGGACGCTGAGGCTGATGCCACCACAGCCGTCCTCATTGCTTGGCGGGCCATGGAGGAAGGGCATTGGCATGCAAGGCAGGGGGAGCTTTCGGATGGGCTTTTTGGGAGCTAGGATGGGAAAAGCAGGCGGAGGGAGGAGGTGAGGAGTTTCCAAAGCCTCCRGCGCAGCAGCAGGCACCTGCTTCTTCCCAAACCGGCTGAACCTGTCTCCCTCCCGTCGCCTCGCTGCGGTTTTAGGGCGTTCGAAGCCCCYGGCCGGCTGAAGGGCAACGGGGCGCGGGGGCTGCACCCGCCTCCTGGGCCAGGCCAAGGTCTTCCTCTCCGAAAAGGGGTTGTTTGCTCCGACCCGCCTGGGGACGGAGGTCCAGGCCCTGCCGTCGKATGGGCATGAGCTTTTAGGTGAGGCCCAGTGCTTCCAGCTGGGAATGAGCCTGCCCACATGGCCCTGCGGCACCGGGAGCCGGGGATAGACAAGTACAGTGTGGTTTTAGTTGGTTTTTTTTTAGAAAAGGAGAATTTAAGACTTTTTTTTTTTTTTTAAAAGCGAATTTAAGACCTTTTTTAAAATAAAAGGAGAATTTAATACTTTTTTTTAAAAAGTGTTTTTTTTAAGAGTAGGGTTTTTTTAAAAGGAGAAGTAAGACTTTGAAAAAAAAGGAGAATTTAAGAGTTCCTTTTTTWAAAAAAAAACAAACAGGAGAATTTAAGACTTTTTTTTAAAAGAGAATTTTAAAATTCTTTTTTTTAAAAGGAGAATTTAAGACTTTTTTAAGAAGAAGAAATTAAGACTTTTTTAAAACAAGGAGAATTTGAGACCTTTTTTTGAAGGAAACGAGGGCCCTGCAAGACT
>JASVER010000134.1:1281481-1306650 GCA_030449065.1 Oceanodroma leucorhoa | reverse complement strand
GCTGCGGAGCGGAGCGGCGGGGCCGGACCGGAGCGGAGCGGCCGCCGCCGGGGCCAGGAGCCGGAGCCGGAGCCGCGCCGCCGTGGCCGGGCCGGCGGCAGGTGAGCGCGCACCGGTGCGGTTGGGCTGGGCCGGGCCTCCCGGCGAGGGGCTGCCGCCGGTTTGCAGCACCGGGGCGCGGCGCGGCCCTGCCGGCAGCCGGGCCAGCACCCCGGGGAGCAGCCCCGGGAAGGGTGGCTGCGGCGGTGGGGCCGTTGGGCCGGGTCTCCGCTGGGTGAGCCGGTCCCGGGACAGCCGGCGCCTCGCCCGCCTGGCAAGGCCCGCCGGCAGCGGGGGGTAACCGCATTATTTTGGGGCTGCGAAGCCCAGCGACCCGCCCGGGCGTGTGGAGCGGGGCAGGGAGGGCCAGGAGGTGACTGGGGGGCAGAGTGCCTGCAGAACCCCCAAATCTCTTAGCGAGAGCCCAGGCKGGGATGACTGGGAGCGGCTTTTGGCACTGGCAAGACCCCGAGCCCCTTTGCCACCTGCCCGGTGCCGCGCTGGTCSTGTCCTGGTCAGTGTCTTTGCCTCCCACCTGCCCGGGCACCGGGAGCTGGCACCGGCATCCCCAGAGCTCCTGCCACCAGCATGGCCCACCCAAGCCCCGCTGGAAGGAGCAGCATCGCGGTCCCACCTAGCACAGAAAGCGCTGGCCGGAGCCCACGGTGGAGGCGCAGGCGACGTGGCTTGGGGTCTCAGCGGCCCCTGCCAGCAGCTTCCCTGCGCGGTCCGCACCCACGGGGCGAAGCTCTCCCTCCTTCCTCCCTTCAGAGACGTCTCTGGCTCCCCGAGGAGAGGGGTTAAATTCCTCGATAAGAGCCTGGCTCCTCGCTTGCATACTTCTGATGCCTTCTGCGAACTCTGCCGGCAGGTTGTTTCGTAACTCTGCTTGTGGCCCGCTGCGGGTGGGAGAACAAACTCCTCTCCCTGTTTTTTTTCCCTGCTCTGCGACAGCACTTTGTAATTGCACATTAAAAGCCCAATTGCAGGTTAAAAACCCAGTTGTGAGTTTGAGGGTGGTATTGCACGGAGGAAGGGGTCACGGCCACGCACCTCTCACTCAAACAGAGCGGCTGCCTCCGGCACAGCCTGTGGCGCTCCCCTCGGGATGGCTGATTTCAGGAGAAATTAGGAAGAGGCAGGTGGAAACGGGTGAGAAACGATCTGAAGAGGCAAGACGGGAGCTTTGGCTGCTCCTTGCAGTAAGCCAGGGCTGGCTCCCAGGGATGCCGGTGCTAACGGCACACTTGTGGGCCCTGGCTCGGTGCTCTGCCGAGACTTGCCAGGCAGGCGCCAGGCCCCGGGAACATGTGGCAGCACGAATGCCAGAGCTCAGCTGTCAAATGGCGGGGCGCTGGATCTGGCCGGGATGGGGCAGTGATGCTACACGCACCCGTCCACGCGCCTCGCGGGGTGGCTGTGCGGTCGCGCTCCTCATGCAGCAAGAACTGCAGCGGCGCTTAGGGAGAAGAGAGCAAATGCGTGTGTGCACATGCTGCATCCGCAGTGGTTACGAGTGAGAAGCGTATCCGAACGCTGCTTGCCTTCCTTACTGGGCAGTGCCGGGGGTGTCTGCTTGGGAAAGGGCTGTGGGGAAGGGGGGATGCTTCTACCTTCTGCTGGTGCCGCTGGAATGCCAGGAATCCTCCTGCATCCCGGTTATCTGCCAGGAGAGCCTGAGCACGGCGCCTGGCTTCCCTCTCGGCRTAGCTCCGCTGGCTTCCCCACGCCCTCTTGAAAGAAGTAGCACGGAAATCAAGAAGCCCCCCCCAAGTGCGTACATCTTCCTAAAGCCTCTCTTCCACCTTTTCATAGAAAGCTGCGAGGCTGGGGAGTGCRGCTCGCAGTGCCTGCGGGTGCCCAGCACCCCGCAGCATTGAGCACTGCGCGTCCGGGCGTCCTGCACTCTGAAATTTCCTAGCAAGGGAATGCCGGTTGCTCTGAAAAATAAAATTCTTTGCAAATGAGTGCGAGAGAGATGTGGGAGTTTGCTCTACCCAGGGCTTGAAGGGGGGGACCTGAGCAACAGTCTGACCCTGAGATAATAAAACAACTTAAGGACTAAGTCTGATTTATTTTAAATTCTTTTTTTTTTTTTTTTTCCTTACGCTTAAGAAAAGCGAGTTACGGCTGCACTCAGGCGCTTGGTAGCTTTGGATACCCGCAGGCCCCAGCGAGTGTGCTGGGGAGCTTGCCAGGCTTGACCAAACCTTTTGGCAGCGGGTGGCGGCTGGCCAAAGCGGTGCGACAGCGGCCGGTTTGAATCGTCCCAGGGTGCTCCCTCCCCTGCTCTTTGAAATGTGACTTGACCAAAAAAGGTAGCGTGGCATAATTGCTAAAGATACAGGGATTTATTGCACCTGGGCAAATAGAGGAGCTTCTGTGCCAAAGTATTTTGGGGACTAGATGTAAAATGKATTTGGGTGGGAGCTGGTCTGCTCYGGCAACATGTGTGTTGTCCACCTCCATAGTGGAGACGTGTGTTGTGGTTGCCTTCACCGTCGCCACGTGCTGCAGAGAAATATTGCCYGAGTGCATCTGCTAGGATCCCCACTGGTTCATCTCATCCATGTTTTTTGACGTCTCTCTGCCCTGTCCCGTTTGTGTCTTCTGCTACGGGAAAAACCTCCACCGGTGGCTTGGAAGTGACCCAAGCCCAYGTTCTGCTGTCCCCCCATGTGCCGGGGGGTGATGCTTTGGGACCAAATCCAGACAAGGGGTTGGTCCTCCCTGGCTGGGAGGCCATGGTGTGCACGCTAAGGCTTCGGAGCAAAGTATTTCCTCGAGTCRTGCGATGTCGGGCGCTGTGGTGAGCTAGGAAGAAGTCCAGGTGTTGCTTGAYGATGGGTTGCTCTGTGCCTGAGTTTAAATAAAGGTGTGAGGGACATTTTAAGTGTTAGCTCTGTGTGTACACGTTGTTTTTAAGAGCACCTTTTTAAGAGATGTTTCTCGATCTGTCCCAACTTGTCTATGCCCTTGTAAACCTGTGTAGTCAAATTAAGGCATAAGCGTGTCTCCACGGAAGGTTTTTAACAAAATCCTATTATTGTAAATGATTGCTAACAATTTTATGGCCTTCCATTTTTCAGATGCCAAGTTCATGAGCTTCTAAAAGCAGCTGATTATCTGGCTTTTTGTGGACTGGAGTCAGCACTTTCTTGAGGGCTGGGGTGCTTCCAGCTGCCCGGGGCTAGTCATCTAGAATAACTCGTTGCTTCAAAAAAAAAGAGAGGGGAGAAAAAAACCAACCAAACAAACAAAAAACCAACCCGCAACACTCCTTACCTGAAGACATGGGTGGATCAGCCCTGAGCTGGAAACTTTGGGGCAGTTGAGCACTGTCTGAATTTGGGAAGGCTTCCTCTGCTGCTGCGTAACCCTGCTGCAGCGCAGGACCTGCTGAAGCTCTTGGTCTCAGGAGCCACGTGCTCAAACCTCCCCGTGTCCCTCCAGGTGCCTCCTGTGTAACTGGGAGGACTGGTGATGGGATGCCGCAGTGCTCTCAACAGCATTTTGGGGTGCAGCGTCCCCCATGGAGGTCCCCCATGGTGTTAGACCTAGCACTGTGCTCTTGAGCACGGGGACTTCGGAGGCACCTATAGCATCCTATAGGAGGGTGGCTGGGTCAGCAGAGAAGCCGGGCGAGCGACAGCCTCCCCTTTGCTCCCGGTTTTTCCTGCCAGCCTGGGGAAGCCATTGGCAAGGGGTGGGAACACCCAGCTGGTGGTGTGAAGCTGCCCAGCTGAGGGATTGCGGGGAGAACATTTTTTTAGGGTTCTTGCTTTTTTAATGATTCCTGCTGGGAATATTGCTTTCCCCGGGAGGTGCGAGCGTGCAGCAGGGAGCTCGTCTCTGCCTCTGGATGCTTGCCTGAGGCGGCTGGTGGTGTGCAGGGGTTTGGATGAACACCACAGGCATCTCTAGATAAGAATAAAGATGGGTTGGGTTGGTTTTTTTGGAGGCTTTGTGGTTGCTGTTTTCATTTGCTGATTTTTATTTATTTTCTTTTCCAAGTTCTGGCAATGTTTGGAAGTAGCAGTGCTCCTTTCTGCAAAGAGCCAAACATACTCGCAGTGGAAAGGCTGGGTGGATCAGGCCATGGGCTTTTACTTTTTTGCATGTCGTGATGGGTGCTGGCTGGTTCCTGCAACATGAATTCCCCCTGCTTCTCTGAGGGACAACTTGAGCTTAATTCATTGTCAGAAAGCAGTTTGTGGTCTCCTTGGGCTCTTGACCAGTATGCCCAGGTCTTTGCTTAATGGTTTGTACCTGTAGGTGTTCCCAGGCTTGCTCYGAGGACTTCTGTCCTTCCTCTCCTCCCTGCCCTGATTGCTCTGGGACGGGGCTTTCTCAGGGCAGCTCGTCGAGTCCTCGGGGTCCCATCCCAAAGGGRTGGCTCTGCGAGGCTTTCCCAGGGCTAACCCAGCCTGGGCACCAGGTTGTACCATGTCATACTTGGTGCAAGGTATTCCCACCTGCCCCACCATCAGTAGGGAAAAAAGCTGTATCTGCACAGGGATTTGTACCACGGAAAGGATTCCTGTAGGGTTTTTTTTTGAGGGGGGGAAGCCCTTTTCTATTGCTCTTTCTAGTCTTTTAAAAATCTTACAAACAGGATCTTATGTTGCGAAAGGACGTTTGCTCTCCCACTCTGGCAGAGAAAGATCCCTGGGACCCAGGAGTGGATGCGCTAGAAGCAACATGGCTTTGCACCTTTGAGATGCTGCATGCCGAGGACTACTTGTCCCTCAAATCTACTTCGCCTCAAGTAATTTCTGGAGTGTTTTAACGCGGTTTGAGGATTGCCTAGGCTGCGACGTTGGACTTGGTGCTGTCCTCTGAATTCGTTTGGCTTTTTAATGACCTGCTGGGAGTATAAAGAAGTTGGTGTAGGAGGTTCAAAAGGCCGAGTTTCCCCAAAGCAACCCTAGGTGAGCGTGAGTTGCATGAGGATTAAGCTCCTAAAAGCTTCTGAAAAACCAAGGTATTTTTATTGCATCTCCCTCTCCACGCAGGCGGGAGGGCCGGCACGGTCCGTGGCAGTGGTTCCCATCCCGTCTTGGTCCTTTGGGTATCACCGGGTGCCGGCGGAGGCCTCAGCGTTTGGAAGGAGAGCACCTATGTGTGGAGCGGGAGATGGAGCCCATTGCTGGCATCAAAACCCCTTGAGCCTCTGCGGCRGTTTTGGGGATTTGAGTTGGTCATGCAGCCATGGTCTCCGTCGCTTGTTGAAGGACAGTGACAGTACCCCCAACGGATGGCCCCTTGCGTTTTAGTGCCAGATAGGGGATTGAGTTGCCTCTCCAGGGATGTGCCTCCATTTTACTCCTTCAAAGAGCTTATTATCTCTGGGTGGGTTCAGGCAGGGATTGATAGCACCTCCACCTAATTAATCATGTGCCAGGTAGCGTGAAAGCAGAGACTTCTAAAATACCCAAGTGTCTTATCAGAGGTTTCAGCCTGGGACTCTTGTTTATTTGACTCTGTGTGTGTGWGAGAGAGAAAGAARGGAGCTATTTCAGCTCTCGGGAAATGGTCATTAAAGGCCTTTTTAATCCTACAAAGTTATAAATAAATATCCATGGCAGCATGCACCTGCATATTCATCAGTGCGTCCTCTCTTCTGGAGAATCAGCAGTGCGTCCTTGGCGTGTGGCCGCTTTCCGAAGCAGGGTGGGAAACTGCGAGTTATTCTGGAAATGGAAAATAAAATCTGGAAGGTTTATCCCCAGTTTTGCATTTGCTAATTTGTTAATTACCCTCTCCCCTCGTATGAGAATTGGAGTGGAAAGAGGATTGCTGGTGGCTGACACCAGCTCTTCTGAAGGAGGCTGGAAGGCAACTTGGGGGGAGAATGTTTGTAGGTCATTTGGCTTTTTCATGTCCCTGGTCCTACTCGGAGAAGAGGTGCGGAGCCTGAATTTTCCTGTAAACCTATGGAAATGAAATCCTTGATCGCTTTGGGATGAGACGGGAAGRGTGGCAAGTCAGTGCCTGTCTCCTCTTGCCTTGTAGGTGGCCGAGGTGTATCTCGTCCTCTGGGCTGGACCGGGCGAGCATCATGAGGAAGCTGCACTTTGAGGGTCGTTTCTGGCCCTTCTGGAGGCATTGGGAGAAATAGCTCGTTGGTTGGGTTTTCCCCATCTTGGTCTTGCCCTTGGGGGGGGGGAAATGGAAATTTGGAGGAAACTGAAACGCTTCTCCTCCTCTTTGGCTGAGGAGGAGAAAGCAGGYACTTTGGGTGCTTCGAAGTATTTCCAAGGCTTGAACAGGCTCTTGCATCTCCAGATTTGCAACATTCTTCCTGTGTCCCACATGACAAGAAATATAAGCTGTTTTCTGACTGGGGGAATATTCACAAATTGCATCATGCTTTCGCTGATGACCGGTGTGGAAGATGAACGTGGTGGAGATGCTGGACCTGCTGGCAGATGTGTGCCAGGGTTGTGTTTGTGTGTGGATGGTCTGGCAAATACCCCCCAGAGCTTGGCTTTTAAGAGCTGGATTTTGAGTCATCCCCTGAAGACAACCAGCATTTGGGCACCCCGGAGCTGCTGCGCTGGGGCTCGCAGCCAGGCAGCAGCTGCAGGTACAGCAGCACCTTGACAGCTGAAGAGCAAGCACCAGATTTTTTTGTATTAAAAATCAAGGCAATAGTTTTAGGGAAAAACTGGGGGGGCGAACTCAACCCTGAAAGGTTTTCAAGTCCAACCCCTAATCCTCAAGACTGATCTAGGTCAGCCTAGAGCCCAAAGGTACCTAGACTCAGCCTTGCCCCTGTGCTGGGAGCTGGACACCTAAATACTTCCCCAGCCCCTCCTGGGCTCGGCGGCCGCGCAGGTTCAATTGCACAAGAAAAAAGGAGCATGGCAGTGCAAGAGCCTTTCTTCTTTCCCCTCTAATCTACACATTGTTGCTAATTTTGCTTCGCCCCCTTGAGAAGAAACTATGAATTTACTCTCAGTTGCTTTCATGAATTCGCTCTTCGCTTGCGCGTCTGGGGTTGATGGTGATGGTTACAGCAATAGCAGGTGCTGCTGATGTTTCGCTTGCAAGCCTTCATCTTTACGGCAGACTTACTAGCCAGCCTTGCCAGCTCTTCTCCCCCTGTGGACRGTAACCATTAGTGCTGCAAGGGAGAAACACAATGCATTAAGGTGAGGAAGATGATCCTTCCCTTCCAGGCTGAAACGCTGTAATGTGAGTGTGTGCAGGAGGTGGAGGGGTTTTTTTTTGCTTCTTTTAATTTATAATGAGCTTTCGGTTGGTTGTTCATCTGCGGGGTGGACTGGCTAGGAGACATCCCTGAAATGTCATCGCTGCCCATGATCCTTGATGTTTCAACACAGCTCTTGATGCTGGCCTGCTATGGCCACAAATCTTGGCTTGTTTAAGAGGGGAAAAAAAAGTTCCCCAGCTCTTTCCCCGTGCTGTTTCTGAAGCCTTCGTGTGGGTCTGATACTGTAGCAGACCCAAAAGCTTGGGTGAAAGAAATGGTGAGAGAAATCCCCGCAGGTGGAGCTGGGATGGGGTGAGCTGCTTCTGCATCTGCTGGAGCGTGAGCCTCCCTCCCCTAAATCCCTGCCGAAGGCTGTCCCCCCGAGGCCCTCCCCCATCCTGTGTCACAGCCCTGGGCAGGATTTGTCCCCAGCCCTGCTCGGCATCGACCAGCCTCACAGGTACACCCTGGGCATCTTAGCTTGGGTCTGTAATTTTGGGGAGGAAGTGGAGCAGAAAATCCCCAAGCCTCTATTTGGCTCTTAATGGGGGGTTGCTGGCGTGGTGCTTGTGGCTCTCCAGGAATCTGTCTCTTTGTGCAGTTCCTGCAAGATCCTAACGTGTGGGACACGTCCCCCTTGGGGTGCAGGGGGGCTTCGGTGGTGATCTGTGGCTTCAGGTGATGCTTCAGGCTCAAGTGATGCTTCAGCTCTTGAGCGATGCAAGCGCCACGGGACTGTTTTCCTGGTCTTGGCCCTTCGATCTCCTTTGGGTGCAAAAAGCCCTTGAAACACGGCTGTAACTTCTGCAGATGCTGAGTGTGCGTTATGCATCGTAAGATGCCCCCAGCAGAAGCCGCTCGCTGTTGGAGAGCGACGGAGCCCAGGGGTGCGTGTGGGCTGGGATCCGTCYGCACGTCTCTGGTAAAGCTGTACCTTCAGGGTATGTTTGCAGTGGTTATCCCTGTCCCCAGCTGGGGTTTCTCTGGCTGAAGGAGGAGAGAAAAGTGGAGTCCGCAAAGCCCTCGTGCGGTTTCGGAATTACTGATTTCGGTAATTTGCTGATTTTTAGGGCTTGCTGTCAGGCACACCACGGCAGAGCAGCGAGCTGGTCAGGGCATGATGGGTGGACCAAGGATGCAGGGACTATTATGGCCACCTCTAAATAAGCCGCTTGGGTGTGAATTAGAGCCCTGTGCCTGCTGCTTCCTTGCTCCTGGGTGCTTGCGGCCGCCTTGCGTAAGAGCTGGTGGCTTTGATAGGCCTGGGGGGTGAGTAACGCTTGCACACCCTCCCTGTGACGGCGGAAGGATGAAGAGCTGCCTCTCTGGGCTGTGACTGCTCTGGTAGGACTCGTTTGTCACCTCTTGAGCTCACCTAATCCCTGTCAGCTCTTTGCGCCAGGATGAAGTAACCCATTTGCTGCCCYGGGCTGGAGCCCTGTGCCTGTGTCCTGCCCCCATGCTGCAGGAGAGGACAATGACCTCTTTGGTAGGTGGCCCTCTTGGCTGCTTTGCACCAGGCCAGGAGATGGTGTCCCTTCAGGATCCTGGGACCAGCATCCTCAGGACAAGCATGGCACCGTGGAAAGGTCCTGCACCACGTGGCTGCAGGCAGGGCTTTGCCTGATGCTCCCTGCTGCGGTGGCAATGGCCATCAGTGGTCACCAGAGTCTGCTGCAAGGACAGCTCGTTCAGAGCTGTGGATGGTCATCTCCACCCAGCATGGGACCTGACAGCCCAGGAAGAGCCACAGCGTCAAGCCTTGCCATGGGTGATCAACTCCACCCAGCCCGGGAAGTGCCACRGTGTTAACCCTTGGCTGTGGCCTCAACCTTTGACCATGGTGTCACCTTCTGGCCTGGGATGGATGTGGCATGGAAAGCCCAGCAGAGCTGCTCTATCCCCGCAACACCCCAGCCAAGGGCAGGTGATGCCGCTCAGAAAGAGGGACCTGAGGCAGGAGGACACTGTCGGTGGGCTACTGTCGGTGGGCTGGAGGGGGGCCTGGACCACGACCTGTCSCCTCCAACCTGCTGCAGGATGAGCCATCAGGAGGCTTCAGGTCCCCGTGGATCTTTTCCGTGTTGGGTCACCTCTCCACACCTGAGTAGCGGGGAGATTTCTGTCCCACCGGAGGGTTTCAGCACGTGGGCAAGTGCCATCTCTTCCCTTTGGTGCCCAGGAGCTGGGCCCAGTGCTTCGGGCAGGGAGGGACCTCAGGAAGCATTAAATAGCTGCTGGGTGCGTCACCGCAGCAGCTGATCCGGGGCGGTGAGTCACGGCCAGCCTGCCGGCGCTCCGGCATGCGGGATGGCGATGGCGGCACAGGGCCACCCCTCCCCTCCCCGCTTCCTCTCTGTTCATGTATCGGGGTTTTTTTCACTTGTGTGTCTGCAGGCAGCTGGGATGAGCATCCCCCCGGCGTCGGGCGGGAGAGGAATGAGAGGGTCAGGTTCAAAGCAGGAATAAAATGACCGCGAGTACCCCAGTATCCGCCCAGAGCACATCCAAAGGGATGCAGAGCCGCTGGTTCCCATGGACACCTTGGTCCTCTGTGGATGGTGGGCTTATCATAGCCTGCTCTCAAGCCCAAATCTCCACATTAATTATGAGTCTTTATAACCCTACCCCCAGCCCAAACCTTGACCCGAAAGGCTAGTCTTCTGGCTTTTTGCAGTTTTAATTAGACTTGCTGGGAAGCTTGCCCTGTGCCGCTGCTCTCCTGCCTGCCTGGCCCCGCACCCAGCTCTGTGCCGGGGGGGTGGACATCGTGAGGGAGGAGAGCGAACCCCCAAAAATAGGTGAAACCTCGGTGCTGGCAGGATGCTTGGGCTCAAAACCTTCGTGCTGGTCCCAGACGGTSCTTGTTAGGAGCTCTGCTGGAGGTGTTTGGGGTGCTTTGGGATTCGGGTTGCAGCTGGCCTTGCTGTTGGGTGCAAAATTGGTGGGGTTTTTTTTTCCTAACTGGATTTTTTTTTCCCTTGTGTGTGGCAAAATGTGGGAGAAAGGCACTTGCAAAGTGTTTGCAATCCTTGGCTGGAAGGTGCTGTCTCAGCTTCTGAGAGTCCCTGGGGGGGAYGCAGAGAGGGGGCTGCAAATCGGTGCGGGTCCGATTCTGTAAGGAGGGTGACTGGCCAGTTTTCTTTGCTGGCCATGTATTATTTCAGGTCCGGGGAGATCCCCAAACCCTGGCGAGTCCCGGCAGCCGTCAGGATGGCAGTTTGCAGGAGCTGCCCAAAACGTGCATCCTCCTGCACGTGCAAAAACGCTCCTTCAGCTCCTCTTCCTTTAGCCCGACGGTTTCGGCGAGGCTGGGAGGTGGCAGCGCCAGGGAACAAAATAAAGCTGCAAGATCTGAGACTGTGAATTTTTTAAATTTTTTTTTTTTTTTTTTTTTGTGTCAGCATGTGAAATTCCAACTCCCAGTTACGAAATTTGTTGAAGTCGTAGTATGAATCATCCCTACCCTCAATTTTAGGACCCTTCGCAGGGGGGAGGGAGCAGAAAATTAGTCACTTTGTTAATCTGCTTCCAATAAAAATGAGTTAGAAATCCATAGCGGTGCGGCGGGGGGCGGGATAAGAATAAGCTGAGAGCGGCTTTTGGGAGCGGCCGTCACGCGCCAGCGCCCGTAGCCACCTGCCCCCTTCCCCGCGCCGGCGTGGGGCAGCGGCAGGGCCTGGCACCTGCCTGCGCTGCTTCTGCTCCCTCACCAAAGCCACCTCCCAGGGCCAACACAAACAGAGGCAGCTGGAAACCGGCCTCCTGCCGAGAAACGCTTCGTCACCAAGAAAAGTGATTCTTACCCCAAAAAAAAGCCTTTTTTCGCTACCTGGGGGTGTAACGAAGGCACCCACTGATTAAAGCGGGGGGTCGGCWGCAAAGCTTGGGAAGAGGGGGGTCATGTTTGCAAGTGGAGCAACGAGACCACCTCTCAGCTGCTGATTTTTATTTTTTTTTTTTTTTTAGGAGTGATGGCAAAGAGCTGGGGGGGGCTGCAGTGGAGGTGATGCTGGGGGCGAGGTGGAGGTCTTGGGGTCTATTGCCTGGTGGGGTTTTTTTTTGAACCAGGGTGATGCTGGCGCAGTGRGATATTGGGGACGAGACGCTGCGCGCGGGTTGTGATGTCCCCCCTGAGCAGGGACTGGGAGGTGCGAGGAGCATCGCTGGTTCCCCCCGATGAGGATGAGCTGCCTTCATCCCATCAGCTCCTCCATGAGCCTGGGGCTTTGGGGCAAGAGGAGCGGCCGGGCTGGTTTTGGGTGGGCTGGGGGAGCTGATCCTGGCCTCAGAAGGGGCAAGGAGGGCAGGCAGAGGAGGGAGCAGCCCCCARCCCTATTTATCACCCCCTTGCAAGGGGGCAGATAACATTTGCAACCCCCAAAAACCCCAGGGGTTACAGTGAGCCATCAGTTAACGGGGATCCCCTGTGCTTGCAAGGATTTAAGGAAATAATAATAAAAACGACTGGATTTGGGGGTGCTGGGGGATGCAGCAGGGAGGGATGCACCGGCTGCTTGTTGTGGGGGTGTCCCCCATATGGGGAGAAAAGCTGGGCACCGCCGCTCCCGGCTTTTTGGCGGTGGTGTGCCGCGCGCRGGCTGCTGGTAAATGATTGCCGGGGCGGCCGGCCGAGGCGGGGCCGGAGGTTGGTGCCGGGTTTGAACCCAAAGAGGTGTCTGGGGCTGGCGTGCCGGCAGCCATCCCACTCCCGCACCCGGCAGCATTCGGCAACYGTTGGACTTTTTGGGCAAGGTGAGGCTGTGCGACACGCCACAACCGGCTGGGTTATTTTTTCCTTAGGTGTTTTTAAGCTCCTGGCCTCCCCGCGGTCAGGGCAGGGGAAACCGGGTTCCGTGCTAGCCACGTCCCTGGCCGGGCTGGGAGCAAYGCTCCCCAGGGTGCGTTGCGACCCCAAATTTGGCATTAGGGTGCCGCGGCACCGGGAGGCGGACGGACACGGAGGGTGGCTTCGGGGTGAGCTGGGTGGTGCCGCGGCGGCACCTGGACTTTGCTCCGCGCCGGGGGCCGGTTGCAGCCTTGAATGCACAGGGTGGGGGGAGCGGTGCCAAAACCCAGCTTTGAGATGAAATTGGGCTAAACCTTACAAATTTTAGTGGTTTTGGGCTGACAGGGAGGTCGGCCGAGCCCAAGGTGCCCTTCACCCCCCCTGGTTTTCCCCGGCCGCCCAGCCAAGGCAAACATGAGCTCAGCACCGAGGTATTTGTGGCAGCCACTCCATGCCCACGTTTTGGAAGTGGGCAGGGGGGTGGCACCGACGGGACGCGGCACCCATGGGGAACGGCCTCGCCAAGCCGCATCTTCCCCGGTTTCTCCTTGCCTTTCTCGCACCATGGCTAAAATCCCTCGTCACYGGAGGCGGGACCCTTTGAGCCCTCCCTTTGATTACTCAAGCAGGCAACAAAAAATAAGCAAGAAGTGGTGTTTAACCCGAGGTCAAGCTTTCTCGCAGCCTGGCTGCAAACTTGGGAGAGCTGGAGCKGAGGGATGGAGAGGCTGCGGCCAGCCGGGTTAGGTTGGGAAAGTGGTTTGGGACCCTCTGGACGGAGGGGCTGGRAATTTCCTCTATATGTTCCCCCACCCGGGGCTTTCAGACAAGCCTGACCCTAGAAAAAACAGTGTTATGGGGGGGGGGGGGAAAATACATTTTTGTTTGTATGGTGTTTGAAAACACCRAAAGCTCAAATATTTGAGTTCTTTACAGCTAGTGCTTAATTTCTTTTTATGATTTTATTTTTTTTAAGACAGTCACAGTTGTTGTGCTGCTGGAAGAGGCAGGAGTTGGGTGTGCCTGGGCTAATGGGTGTTATTTTAACASAGAAGTAACCGCCGGGTGGGAGTCGGGCTGGGCCTAGGTGTTGGGCAGAGCATCCCCAGGGAGCCCGGGCGTCGCTGCAGGCGTTCTGGCCTGGTTCTCCCTCCCAAACTCCACCTTTGGTCATGTTTTTGTGCAGAAAGAGGCTTTATTTTAATTTCTTAAGCCCTCTCTGATAAATTGARATGGAAGTAAATAGATTAAAATGTGCGTTATCTGCACCTTCTCTCAATATCCTGTTGCGAGGGTGGGCAGCCGGCGGTTTCTCCACCTTTTCCAATATCATTTGGAAAATCCCTCGGTGCTAYGCTGCCAAATTGTCAGAGAAATCACAGTGAAAGTCCAACAAACCCATTAAAAGTCTGCACTTGCAGCAGAAATAGCCTGGGCTGCTGCTTCTGGGCACCGTGCAGGCACAGAAACCCCATCATTTCTCACCACGGGAAGCTTTGGACCCGCTGCCCAGACATGAGAAAAAAAGAGAAAAAGTGGTTGTTTTTTTGGGCTTGTTTTGGTTTTTGGGGTTTTTTTTTTTTGCAGATGAACATCAGTGTGTTAATAATATCAACAAAAATGCAATCTGTGCACGGGGAGAGCCGCAAAGGTGGATGGAGGGCGGCAGTGAGCAACCGCTTGGTCTAGGATGCACCTTATGGGATGCTGGCGTTCGAGATGATTTAACACCACCGCTCTTAAAGCATCTCGTGTTCCTTGTTAGCGGCTTGGGATGAAACCCTGTGTCTTTTCTCCCCGCAGACAGCCCGTCCTGCGATGACCCAGCACGCCTGAGGCCTGGCAGCCGCGGGGATGGAGCTCAAGGTCTGGGTGGACGGCATCCAGAGGGTCGTCTGCGGCGTCTCGGAGCAAACCACCTGCCAAGAAGTGGTCATCGCCTTGGCGCGGGCCATCGGTGAGACATCCCCATCTGGGGGGGGTGCCCCTTTGCGGGTGGAGGCATCTGCTGAGGGGACTGGCACCTGCGTTCCTGGGAAGAGGAGACCTTGGGTGGGTGGGGRTCTTGCTCCGGGGTGCTGGGGATGTCACCGGCTGCTGCCTGTGGGGYGGCAGCCTCGGCACACCGCTGCTTTCCCCATCTGACGTGCTYGCCTCCTCCCGGCAGGTCAGACGGGCCGCTACGTGCTGGTGCAGAAGCTGCGGGAGAAGGAGCGGCAGCTGCTGCCGCTGGAGTGTCCCTTGGAGTCGCTGGCCAAGTGCGGGCAGTATGCCAACGACGTGCAGTTCGTCCTGCGGCGGACGGGCCCCAGCGTGGCCGAGCGGCCCTCCTCGGAGGGTGCTCCCCAAGCCCCTGAGAGGACGTTCATCCGAGCCAGCTTGCCCATCAAGCCCAGGCCCGCCGGCACGGATGCACCCCGTTCCCGGGAGCCAAAAAAATCCATGACCTTCAATTTGGGTCCTACAGGCTCCGGTGATCCGTTCGCCATGAGCCGCTGGAGGCACCAAGCGCGGGAAGGGATGGACATGGAGGGCGGTGGGGTTGTCCAGCCCTCCAAGGAGGAGCTGTTCAGGAGGGTGCTGCGGCAGCAGGAGCAGCTGCATTCCTTGGAGGCCCACGGGGACACCCTGGAGACGGACCTACGGCTCTGGGAGCGCGGCCGGCTCGCCGGGCAGGAGGACGAGATCCTCTACCTGGAGCACCTGGTGCGGAGGAAYGAGACGGAGCTGGGCGAGGAGGAGTTTTGGCAGAGCGAGCTCCGGCTGGAGAAGGAGTGTGAGCGGGAGCGGCAGGAGCGGGTTAGGAGCCTGCGGGCCAGCCTGGAGGAGTACACCCAGAGGATCTACGAGCTGAGCGCCCGAACCGAAGCCCTGCAGGAGGAGATCCAGTGGGAGATGGCCGAGAGGTCCAAGAGGGGGAAGGAGACCCCTGTGCCCAGCTCCACAGAGCTGGAGGACATGGCTGCCAAGATGAAAAGGGACCTGGAGGCCAAGGTCAAGCAAGGCACCCAGCTGGAGAGCAACCTGGCCAGCGTGGAGAAGGCCCTGGAGGAAGCTGAAAGGAACCTGCAGGTRGATAGCACTGGGTTGAGCAGCCCCGTGGGGTGGTGGGACCTTCATGAGGGGATGGGACCAGCTTTCCAGCTGGGCCGATGGSTTGAGTGGGGTTGGTCCTGCCTCGCCTGGCTGGTGAGCGTGGGGCTGGGTGCTTGGAGGTGGCTCAGTGGCAGTGACCGCTGTCGGGGGGACACCGCCGCTCTTACCCGGCTAACGCAGGGTCCCACACCCATYGCAAGCCGTGGCTGGGCTGGGGCTCCTGCTGGCTGGTGCACGGGGAGCATCACCCCGCTCCAGCACGGATGATGGTGCTGGAGCAAATGGTCCATGTGTGGGATCAGCGGCGTTGGCGGAAGGGTCGATGTCATCTTGGATAAAGGCGTTGCGGAGGGGGATGGCGTAGGTCCCTGTGGTGCCTGTGCACAAAGCCGCCTGACCGTGCAAGYTGTGCAGGGGCTCGGGCTCATTGCGGGGGGCTGCGTGGCGGCGAGATGGCAGCTGTGGGGCTGAGTCATGATGGATGACCCCCRGCTTGCCCGTCCCGGCCCCCCCCAGCATCAGGGGATCCAGGCGCTGCATGGCACCCGCGCTTGCCCACTGGGTRCCCTTTGGTGGAGCAAAAGGCAGAAGCTTTTGCCCAGCCAGGCGGTGGTAGCTGCCCTTCCCCAGGGCGGCCGTGCTTCCAGCATTCCGTCTTAAGCATCTCATTTGCGTCCCAGGCCTCCCAACACCGCGGCGCTGCCGTTTGACAGCTGCTCGCACCCTCTTGTGGAGCCGCAGCAAAGCAGGGCTGTTCCCAAAACAACATCTTCCCCGTCCCCGCCGCCCGGGCACCCTCCTTCCCGCAGGCCCTCGGAGAGGGGCGGCYGAGCCGCCGTACCCCCGAGGTCCCCTCTGCCGGCTCCGGCAGGGTGAGCCCCAGCTGGGGGAGTGGCCCCGGGGAGGGGTACGCCAGCTGGTTTTGGGGCATGGGGGGGACATGCGGCTCACCCTGTCCCCCTCCTCGGTGTCTGTTTTGCAGGCCCAGACCCAAGAGCTGGAGGAGTTAAATAAGGAGCTGAGGCAATGTAATTTGCAGCAGTTTATTCAGCAGACGGGGGCCACGGTGACCGTCCTGCAGGCCAGGTCCGAGGAGGACGCCCAGCCGGAGCCGAGCCCGCGCGAGCTGCCAGCCTGCCGGAGAAACGGAGGTCAGCACGCTGCCGCCGGCTCGGCCGCGGGGGCTGCTCCGCGGGACCCCTGCCCGCTCCCTCCCTCCCCCTCCAAGGGGGTCAGTCCCAAAGCTGGCCGGTTCCGCCCTGGGCGCTGAGGTTAGGCAGCAGGGACGGGGTTTTGGTGCTGGCATGGCAGTCGCTCGCCGCCCCGGGTGGTCTCTGAGGTTGCCAGCCCCTGAGGCTCCTTCCTCCTCCCCACTGAAGCCTCGGGGCTGCTCGTAGCCACGCTCAGGGGTCGGGTCCTGCGTCGCTGCTTTTGGGGCCRGGGCAGCTGCAGCTTTCCTTCGCAGCGTTGCTGCACGCCGCCACGGCGGCGGTGGCAAAAAGCAAGTGGCTGAGGGCCAGCGTCAGCCCCCGGGGCCTGTGGGCTCCGGCCGCCGATGACCTCTTTGTGTTTGGCAAGGGAAGGCRAGCGAGGTGCCCAGGGAGCATCCGCATCGTCCCACGTCTGCATCCTCGCGGGGGCAAGAGGAGGCAGCGGGGGGCTTTTGTGGAAGGGGACAGGGGAAAACAGGGACCCAGTCRTTTCTCCTCCGGAGCACCCGGGGAGGGTGACATGGCTGCCTCCCACTGCAGCGGCCGTGCCCGGCGAGYGCGGGAGGCGTGAGCCCTGCCTGAGCCAGGTGTTTTTTCCCCATCCCGTAGGTTTTCCTCCCACCGCCGGCACCGACTCGCCTCCCCGGGCCAGCACCAAGCAGCTCCTCGGCCATGCCAGGACCCTGCCGGAGCCCCTGGTGTCCAGCCTGAACCCCGAGGGTGCGTATGTCCCGGTGGGCCCCCGGGAGCGCGAGCCGGGCTGGGGAGGATGTGTGGAAAGGAGGGAGAGGCTTTTGCTGCCCAAAACGGGCTGCAGAGAGCGAGCGTGTGCTGGGAGCGGGAGGCCAGAGCTATTTATAGATGCCATTAGGAAGAGCAAAGCTCACACCCCGGCAGCCTCCACTCTGCTGCCAGGGGCTCGCACGCTGGCGGTCCGGCTCCCCTGCCGGGAGCTGTGGAGGATGCTCCTCATCCCCTCTCCTGCCACCCCACATCCCCCGGGGCTAAGACCTTGATAGGGTTAAGATGGGGAGAATTTGGCTCCCATCTTTTACAGGAGTCACTTTTGCTCCATCTTGGGGACCGGTTCACCCCAAAACCCTCTCCACCTCCCGTGACCCTTTTTCCACCTCGCACCACATTTTTGGGTGCAGCAAAAGCAAGCTGTGACGTCCCTGCCCACCGTGGCGATGCTGCCTGCATCCCAGCACCCCGTTCCCACCCGCACCACCATCCCCTCAGCAAAACCCTACTGCCATCCTCCTCGTGGCCCGAAACATCCATCCCCATCTCACYGGATGCTGCCCAGCTCCCATCTCCCGGTCCAGGCTTTGCACTCGCGCACGTCCTGTTTTCTGTTCCCCTTTTCTTTTCGCAAGYGCTCACCCACCGTGATGGGGTCGCTCAGGTTGGTTTTGTTTTGTCTTGCAGTCATATCAACCAGGCAGAGCATCTGGAGGTAGAAGGGCCCGGCCAGCAGAGGATCGATTGCCTTGCAAGTGTAACTGTATAAATAAACCGTATTATATATATATATAGATATATATATAGATATATATTTTTTACTGCTTTATATCGTGAATGGATGTGGACGGCCAGAGTATTTTTACAGACTAAAATAAAACCAGAGACTGACGACACAAAGCAACCCTCTTCCCCTGCGGATGGAAGCAACCCCCTTCTTCTATTTTTTTAAAGTGCTTTCTATATTCAACAGAAAACAGCGGTGCTCCTGTTCTGCGTAGCCTCCTCAAAAGACCCATCGTGCATTCAGAAAAGTCCTTGCTCCTTTGACTAAGGGAGCGAAGCTGCGGTGGAGACCTGCCTGGAGGCTCACCTGGATGGAGCAAGTTAATGGGTTTTACAGCATCTSGCTGCAGCAAGCGGGGCCATGACAAACAGCCTCTGCACTGCCAGCAGGGGAGGCACAAGAGCAGCTTTAAGACAAATTACAGCCCCCCTCTTTTTATTATTATTATAAGAACCCTGTAGTAGAACCCCCCTTTCCATGGTGCCACGGACCAGGCTTCAAGGGGGCAGGGAACACACARCGGGGGCTTGTTTTTCTTAAATCCACTTAATTTTTCAACTTGTTTTTAAAATAAAAAATCACAGAATGAGCCCTTCCCTGGTGGGGAACAGGACCGAAATGCTCTTGGTGACATTTCACAGAGTTTTTTTTTTTTTTTTAATTTGATGGCCAGTAGGTACTCTCAGTTTTTGTTCATCTGTCCCAGTGGGTCACCTTGTATTTTAATTGMGAAACCAAAGCGGTTTGGGGAGGGGATGGGTTTGTCCAGGAGGTCCCCGAGCCTGTTTTCAATGCGTCATATGCAAAAAATGTGACTYGGGCACAGTGTTTGCCGTAAAACCCGCTTTCCCCGTACGAATGTAATCCTGTGTGCCGCGGTTTCAATTTTCAATAAATCTATAGGAAAGGATTTGAGCGAAGTGAGCGTGCTGTTGTGGCCCAGGGCGAGCCGTCCCCACCGGCTCCTGGTCCAGCGCCCGACGGGCACGTCGGAGCAGTTTGCGCACCCCGCGGCCGCCTCGTTCGTTCCCAAGCCCTCTCTTTCCRTTTGCCGAATTAAAGCTGTAAGTATTTTATGACCGAATGCATCTTACAGGCAGGCTGCTCTTTTTTCATTTTATTTTTTTTTCTTTTGTTAAATCACAAAGTGCTTTACAACCAKCAGATGAAGCTTGTCTCCAGTGAGAGGGCGGCTGTCTCTGGGATGAAACGTGGCAGCATTTTAATAACACACAGCAGCAGCTCCGAGCATTTAGGACAGGAGGCGAAGGGGATGGCGCTCGGCTGCAGATAGGAGCAGGTAAGGGGGAAACCTCCCATTCGCCTTCAAGCCCCTCCGTCTGCACCTGGATAACCGCAAGCGAGAACGTCAGCTCTTGCTCTCCATCAGCATCTCCCCTGAGGCTCTGCTGGGCTTCGGTCCCCAGGGACGTGCCCCTCTCAAAGCCGATTTTCGAGGTGCCGCTGCAGCTCGGCAGGTTGGTCAAGTGATGCTGAAGGACTAAAGTTTGCTTCGTTGGGAGAGCGCTGGTGCAGCTGCATTGCCAGTTGTGACCGGAGAGCTGCCGCAGCAGGGAGACGCAATTTCAGAGTTGTCTTTTTTGAATCGGGGGGTGGGGTGGTTTTGGGTTTGGTTTGGGGTTCCCCCCCCGCCCTTAAGTCACATATCTCGGGGGGAAAAGTTAAAAATACGTTTGCTCCATGCAGCCGCATCAAGGAGTTTCTCCCCTGCTTGATTGCTTTTTGGGCTTCTTGCGCTTGTCTTTTTGGATTCTTGCTTTTAAAATGAGACTCCACCTTGCTAAGAAGAGAAGCGGAGGGTGATGGAGGTTGTAAAGAGCATTTCAGTGCTGCTTGCGGGGAAAAACACCCRAAAAGCGGGTTCAGAAAACCCACTTGCCTTGGACACAGCCAGCTTTTGGGATGTTATGTGAAGTCTTCCACGTGCCCTGAAAAACTGACCTCCACGGGTTAAAACCAGGATCTTTAATTTTGGGGGCTACATTTGTAGCTTTGCCTTCTGCAAAATAAATGAGAATAAAGAAAAAAGGGTCATCGCTTACGGCACCTCCCGCCGGGAAAAACGGTGCAGAAAATTAATTTGAATCTCTGATTTAGTGCAGGATTTTTGCCCTGTGCTTCTGCTTATATATTATTTGATTATTATTTTCGCGGGTTATTTCTGTTCAGCCGTGATCTGAACAGGCCAAACCAGCACCAATCTTTCGGCAGGGGCGGGGGAATAGGGTTTTAAATAATACATATCACAGCAGAGTTTGGGCCTGCAGCTGATGCCCCTTGGCTGGGATGCAGGGTTTGGAACTGCTGTGTGGGAAGGGGGACAGTGTAACTCAGCTGCGTCCCCCACCGAGGTCTGAGACTCAGGCATGGGGTTAGGGTGAGCACCGGGGCTGGGAGCTAACTCTGGGGTTTTTTCAGCCCAAGGCTGTGGTATTTTGCAGATTTTTTTCATTTTGTGTCCTATAARCCATCACYCAGCTGCTGCAAAGGCAGCGGTGTTTCGTGAGGTAATAAATTACTTTGATTAACGCCTCTCCCCCCGCCATGGTGTACACCGCRGTGGGGGGAGAGGTGTTAATCAAACTCATTTATTACCTTAGGAAAGTCCCCACCCATGGGTGACCTATATTCCTCCTGGCATGGGGGGTGTGCAATGGCAYGGCGAGCGTGCAGGTCCCTGCGCGTTATTTAACCGAGCGAGGCTCAATACCCGCGCTGGCTCCCCCGCCTTTCCACTTTTATCTGCTTTAAAGGCTGTGTCAATAATACATTTCTGCCATTGAATATTTTATTGATGGTTTGACTTTTTTGCTGCTCACAATTCCCATTTCAAGGCTGCGTGATTGTTCCTAATTAAAATTTTATGCCCTGGGAGAAGCCTTCTTGCTACAGTGGAGATGATGCTGTCCTTTTCTAGGCCACTACAGAGCGGTAGGAAGGAATTACTCATTGTTATGAGATTAAAACAAAGCAAATAAATTACTGTTTTTTCCCTTAAAAACAAACCAAAAGCCCAGCGTAGGGCGCGTACTGAAGAGGGAACAACTGGTTCGCGGGCGAGGCAGGGATCCAAGCGCACCGGGTGGCTGGAGGATGCTGTGCCTGAGTGMGCGGGGAGTCGTGTCCCTCGGGCGCTGCGGAGCAGCTTCTTCCTTCCCTGCAGCGGGTGGGAACGGGCTTCAGGACTTCTCCCTCCTCAGATGCTTCTCACCGCCAGCTCCAGTGCCACCCAAAAATCACGATGCAGGGGATATACCTGTTTTTCACTGGCGAACAGTCCCAGCATTTTATTTTTTTTTTTTAATAAAATAAATCTGCAAGCTACCTGCAGGCTCTGTCAGCACAAGGCACCATTCAGGAGAGTAATTCAGCCACCTCCAGCCTCCCTGGGTCTCTTCTCCTCTCTGCACTACCCAATTWTTTTTTTTCTTTTTACTATTGCATAAGAAAAGTGGCTCCCAGCTCCTCACCCACCTACCCTGGGCTGTGTTGGCTCGTTAGACCCCTGGCATCCTCTGCAGATGGTGGTCAGGGCAGCAGCGCTGCCCCAGGCCAGTACGGTTTCTCAGGGGCAGCACAGCTGWGGACACTTGAAACACCCCCAATCCACAGCAGTGGATTTGTACAAGTTCCTYAGTGTTTGGGTTTGGTTTTTTTTTCCCCCCTCTAAATTTCATCTAGAGTGCTAGAAGCATTTGTGCTGCCTCCCAGCCCCTGGATTTGGCAAGTAGCTTTTAAAGCACACGCTTCAGCACCGGTTACATAAGGAAAGGTGTGAATGACTGGAGGAGAAAATGCCTGTTGGTTTTGCTCCCCAAGTGGTGTACAGATGCTCTGCTGCTTGCTCCTGGGCGCACAGCTCGAAGGGTAGTTCACTGCAGATGGAGAAGAGAAACTATTTGAACTGGTATGCGTGTCCGTGCAGGGAGCATCGTCTGCTCTCCCTGTGATGATTTTCCTTTCTCTGTCTCGGGGTAAAGACTGAGCGCATTCCACCTTGCCCTGGAAAAAAAAAAAATCATAAAGCACTAGAGGAGGCCGGGAAATTTTCTTGTTTATGGATGAGCAAGTTTCTCTCCCAACAGAACCTCCTGCCAGCAGAAATCTTTTTTTTTTTTTTTTTTTTTTTTTAGGATGTATTATATAAGTCCCTGCTTGCATTTAACTAACTGACTTCCTCTTAAACAATTTAGGTACTCCTTCTATTCCTCAGAGGCCAGCTTGCTCCTTCGGCGAGGCTCACCACGTAGGACCTGCCGCTGGCACACGTTATAGACAGAACACGATAGGCGCTTCCTAGCGCGGTACTTGAAGCGTTAGGCCTGCTCGCTTCCCTCTGCAAAGCGCTGAAACGAGAGCAAAATCTTTGAGGAGCACAGAGAGTCCCTTCAGCATAACGGGCCTGACATTCCGCATCTTCCCCTCCTGTAAGGCACACCCCTGCCTCTCCCCAAAAATCTTACAGCATCAGTTCTGAGCGAGAGCTGACTACTGCTGCTACCAGGCTGAGTGTCACCTTACGAATCTTATTAGCTACTGAAAAACATGAAATGAAGGGGCATCTTAGCCCTGGTGTATTTTCTCATCGCTCAGGAGCACTCAGGGGGCTCTCGGGCGAGGGCAGGGGTAAAGGCCCCAACGCTGGGGTTTCCGCTTGAGGGACAACCAGGTCGCACCCTTCCGCTCTCCTTTTAAAGCCACCTTCACTGGCCCCAGAGGCAAGATAAGAGATGGGAGGCAGGGGGCATGCAATGCACATCAGAGATGTCACTGAGAAGGCACAGCCTTCCTCTTCAGCTGGTCTGGCGCCCTGGATTGCAGTAATAAGCACCCAAACACTGGTTTTGCACTATTTATTGAAGACTTCAGGTGACAGCACAGCAGGTTAGTTTTGAATCATGCCACAAGAATGTTAAAAACAGGAATTGAGCTGTATGCTCCCACCGCACTTACTGGAGAGAGACACAAAAAAAAAGGCAAAAACAAACAAACTTTACTTCAACCCCTTGCCTTTGCTTACTGGAGCTGAACAGGATGGTTCCATAGGTAGCGGGAAGTCAGAAGCGTTCACACCACGGTGCTGCTCATGGGAACTGGGGACAAGTCTTGCCAGGTGACCCACAGAGCTGCTTCTGCCAGCGGCATCTCCAGGGGTTAGTCATCGGGCAGCACAGTCCCAAACGCAGGGCTGTTTCTTCAAAGAGAAAGAGCGCCTTCATTTTCAGACACAGGTTTGTTACGTGCGCGGTCACCTATGAAATGGGATGGTAGGGGGCTGCGGGGCTTCAGTTCAGCTCGCAGATGCACTCGTACACAGGGGTATTTTGCACCAGGTTTCCCCCTCTCCCTGCCCACGGTGGCTACACCGTGCTCCCGCCTGCTCGGGACCAGCAGTGGGAAGATGCTGTAGGTGCAGCTAGGGAGGAGGAAAGCCTTCTGGGGCTGAGAAAGCTGCAAACTTCTTTCCCCCCCCATCAGAAAAAGGCCCATTTGGCTTCTGAACAATCATGAAAGCAAGTTTGGTAAATTCAGGCAGTTTTTCCTCTCTTCCCAGCGTGTTTGAGCACCCTAGACTCACCCAGTCTGCCTGGGGCACAGAGGGAGCTGATTTTTCTTGCAGAAGAGCAGATGCTCCTCCGGGACCCAGAGAGAGAAATGACAACTGAGCACAAGCAGGAGAGACAACTGAGCACAACAGGCAAAATTTCTTCGTGAGAGACTTTATCCGTGCAGAGGACGCTGCTCTGCCTTCTGTGCAATTAACTACTTACTGCYCAGAGCACTGCCGATTCCTTCAGATCAAGCCTTTACAACGGTCCMGGGCTACGCGTGAGCAGCCCAAGCAAGAGGGAGAATACCGGAGCCCTTTCAGGGAACCTCGGCAGGCTGCGGTGAATCCTAGCTGGTTATTATGAGCTTAAGCTGCTGATAAAGCTGCTCTGCACTTCAAAAAAGACACTTTTCAACTACCTAGCTTCTTCACCGGCCCAAAAATTGCAAAGAGAACTTTGTAGGAGAAGCAATCTGTTTCGTCACTTCCTCCGTTTCTAGTGACAGCCACCCTGGGCAGCTGGAGGAGTCCCTGCCTGCCTTGCCTTCCTGCTCCTCAGGGCCATGAAGTCAGAGTCCCCTGTGTGACATCACAGCACGAGCGCGCACAGCAGCTCTGCCAGCGCCCAGGCCGGGCTGGGGGGCTGATAGAGCCCTGGCGCAAGAAGCGGAAAGCGGCGAGCAAAGGTGAGTGGCGGGATGGGAAATGAAACAGCCACAAAAAAGGAAAGTGAGGCTCGTTTCTCCTTTTGGTTTAAGACTAGAGAGTCTCTCTTTAAAGGTGACTCATCCAGGGCAATACCAGGCATGGTTTCTTCTATTAACACACCCTTGGCAATAGCAGTTCAGTTAGTCACTGACTGGGTATCAAGACGTCACCGGCTGGGATGAAGCGTCTCTTTAACTTGGTACGGAGTCCACTAGCACTTATTTACCTTGGAGAGGAGCAGGGAAGGAGAGAGCGGGGCACGCCATCCCTCCTGTGCAACTTTACCACCGACCCTTTGCGCCCGCACGCTGCCATGGCCCGCTCCCCTCATCTCCGCTCCCGGCGGACACACCGAGCCCCGCTGCAAGAAGCGTTAAATCTTTTCATGCTCCGCCGTGCGACACGGCTAATTGCAGGGTGCTACCGGCTGCACATCAGGGGGCTGCCGGGCCGAGGATGGGAAGCTGCTGGAGGCAGGACAGTGGCGTGGGATGGCGGCGGGGGACTCCTTCGCAGGCCGGAGCCCCTCACCTGGGTGGCGGGGAGGGGACGCAGGCGTCGTGCCGTCGAGGCGTGGGTCCGCGGAGGCGAGGCGAGGCGAGGCGGCCGCACAGCGATGTCCGAGGAGCAGGTTAGCCGCTGTCACACGCACAGTGGAGTCGCCGAGAGCACAATGTGCGTTAGTCAGTGGCTCACCTGCTCCTGGAGGGTGACGGGGGCGGCGGGGCCCACCTGCAGCACAGGAGACACGGGGCAGCGTGAAGGATGGGGCGGGGGGGGGGGAGGTCGCGCCCTGCCCGGGCTCCGCGGCGCGCCCCGGCACGGAGGGCTGCAGCTCTGCGCGCACCCCCCCCCTTCCCGGGACAGGCTCCCTCGTGCCGCCCCGGGGCCGGCAGCGCCCCGCCGTTCCCCGGGGTGGGGGGGGGGTGTCCCTCCACCGCCACGGCCGCCGCTCACCTGCGCTCCCGCCGCGCCGCGCTCCCCCCGCCGCCGCCGCCGCCAAC
>JASVER010000134.1:1264678-1280751 GCA_030449065.1 Oceanodroma leucorhoa | reverse complement strand
CCCCCCCCTTCGGCTGCCGCCTTTCACGTTGTTGTGTTAAATTTTACGTTGTTACATTAATTTTTTTTTGCTATTTTTTTCCGTTGTTCCCCGCCGGGTTGGGCGTGTGGAAAACCCGTGTGCCCCTCGCAGTGCCGGGGGGTGGAGGCGGCTCCTCGCACCAAAGRGTGCTCAGGGGGTCCCGCAGCCTGCAAGGCCCTGCTGCGCCCCGGGGTGGTGCCGCTGGCCTCGGGGGTAAGGGCCCACAGCCCCGGGGTCTTCTGGTAACTTCTTTTCCCCCCCAAAAAAATGGGCAGTTGGAGGCCGCCTGGACGTTCTCAGTGTAACTGCCCACCTTCATGTGGGGAGAGCTCGCTCTCGCCCATCAAGCCGGCAGCCAAGCAAACAGTTGAAACGCTGAAAACTTTGGTGTACCTCAACGAGGATTTGCTAAGCACGGAAGATAGTGCTTCATGGATGGGTGCAGCACTTGTTGGGAGACCCAGAGAGTCGGGCATCGAGCTGGCAGGCTGGCTCCCCTCCGCCCGAATCCACACGCCTTCCTCAGACCAGAAACCAGAGCRTGTCTGGGGGAGCAGGCACGTTTGGTGGGACCCCCGCTTCATCCACACTGCTGATGTTCAGGAAAAAACCCTTCRGGTGCGAAAGTGGCCACTGACCAAACAGCGGCCAGATGCCACATCCCTGCTGAACTGATGAGGCAGGCTGTCTAGCAAAAGACRCGAGCTCCGCATCCCTTGTGAAAACTTCCTTGGCATCAGCTGTGGCGGCTCTGACGGGTGTTTTGCAATCTGGTGCTCTCCCTGCAAGGTGCGGTGCAAGATTTGGGAGCAAAACCCAGCGCAGGCTCCCTGATAGCTGCTGGCCGTTCCCCACCGGAGGGATCTCCCTACGTGTTTTTCCCGGAGCGCCTACCAGTGAGCCGAGGCTCTGCTCCCCCATTGCCGCTGGGGAGGGGGCACGGSGGGACAGCCCCTCTCCTGCGTGACAGCCCGCACAATGACAGCCTCTGTTGTCGTYTTGTGTGCGTGCTGTGTGTGGGGTTTTTTGTGTTCACCCAGCAGCTGTAGGGAAAAAGTCACGTATTTTACGCTTTCCCCGGTGCAGGGCTTATGCCCGGATTGGAGCGAAATCGGCCGCGGAGCACGCTGGCCCCTGCGCCCTCCGGGATGAGGCAACACAAAACGCGAGGGAAGGCTGTGGAAAATACCCGCTTTGTTTAAAAATAGGTATTTTGTGGGGAGTAACGTGGCTGGGTACTGCCCCGACACCTCCCTGCCAGCGCTGCTGCTCCTGCAGGGCTGCTCCGTGGGGCCGGGGGCAAGCGTGTCCCCGGCTGCTGTGCTCYGCCAAGTCCCTCATCTCTTCTTCCAGGCGGTGCCTTGCATTTCAGGCTTTCTTTAAAAAAAAAAAAAATTAAAAATGAGATCCTTCTTCCCCTGACTGTAAGCGCACAGGGAAGGAGTGTGTTCCGAAGTGGTGCTTGCACAGCTGGCTGCCCGCACAGCCGAGCCCTGCACGTTGCTCGGACCTCCCCGGGCGCCGCATTAAACCGCCCAGCGCGGAGCGGGGCTGGAGGGCCGCCAGCCGAGCGGCACGGCGGGCAGGGCGCTCGCCCCGGAGGTGCCGTCTTCGGTGTCTTTAAAGGGACGGCGAGACCCCCGCGGGCTCGGAGGGTGGTCTGCCACTGCCCTGGCGAGGCTCCGGACCGGGGGCTTTGCAGCAACGCTGGCGGGTGCCGTTTGCCCTCAGCCCCGGCTCCCGCTCCGGCTCCCAACGAGCTCGTGGTTCAGCCCTTAATCTCCGGGATGAAATGTCCTGCTGACACGGCCGGTGCTGCCGCGGGGAGAGCCCCCGCTGCTCCCAGCCCTGCAGCTCTCCCCTTTGTTCCCAGCTGGCTTTCGGTCCCCGCGGCAGTGCGGCGCTGCCACAGCCCCGACGTGTGCGGGGACAGGGACCCGCGTCCGCCGGTGGCGGGAGCGCCTGCCTGACAGCCGCCGGCCCTCCTCGCCCGCGCGGGCGCAGCGCCGGTGCCGCTGTTCAGCCGGGACAGCGCCCGCGGGCTCGGGGAGGGAACCTAAAGGGGGAGCGTGCCCCCATCCCACCCCGGGGCCCGGCAAACGCCGCATCAATTAACGTGCAATTAACAAGTTGTCCCTTAACAGCGCAGACCTCGTCTTTTCGAACACGAGGCGCTTTGCGTTTCGCGGCTGCGGCTTTCCCTGGGCTTTCACCCCCACCCGCCCCGCTCCCCCAGCCCCGGGCGGGCTGGCGGCAGCGCTGGCGCAGCTTCTGCTCCGCTCCCTGATCCCGGGAGAAGGACCTTGTCTTCTCCCCCCCCCCCCCCCCGATTCCCGACAATGACCCGACTCGGGAATTGTCTTAACTCTGGGTCACGCTCGGCTGCGAGCGGCTGCAGGGCTGCGCCCCCCGGCCGCGGGCAGCCCAGGCCGGGGCAGAGAACCGCCGCTGGCGGAACGGCCCTTCCTCCTGCTCCGCCTGGGTGCGACCGCCCCGGGGAGCGGGAACGTTCGGGTGGGATCAGGCGCGGCCAGAGGGGAAAAGGACTGAGCCGCGACCCGCGGGGCCTGAAGGAGGCGTCTGAGATGGACCCGCCGGCAGCCGGCARAGCCCCCTCCGCCGCCCCCCCCTGCGGCTCTCGCCCGGCAGCCCCGCCTGTCACCGCGCCGGCAGACAGGGCCGAGCTCCGTGAGGGTGCGACGCGGCCCCGGAGGCACGGCGCCCGCCAGCCCCCCGCGGGCCTCGCCGCCTCGACACCCGCACGGCTCGGTGGCCTTTGCGCCCCCGCCAAAGCTTGCGGACAGCGGCCGAAGGGACAGCGAGCCCCCCRCGGCTGTCAACGCCGCTTCTGTGGGGCAACCCGGAGCCGCCGGCCCCGCGGGCGCCGAGCTCCCTCCCCTCAGGGCTGTGCGGCCCCGCCCTCCCGCGGCTCCGCGGTGGTACAGCCCGGCGCACCCCTCCTCCGATGGTTCGGTCCCGCGGCCGTTCTCCCCCCTCCCCCGAATGGTTCACCCCGTCGCCTCGCTCCTTCCCACCCCCCTGCCGCACGCGGGCGCAGTGGTTCAGCCCTGCGGCCGCTCCCGCTGGCGCCGGCACCGCCGTGACCCGGAAGTGTTCTCGTAACACTTCCGGGGCGAGGGGGCTTCCGGCCGTGCAACCCCTGAGGCCGGCCCGGCCCGGTTATGTGAGCGCCGGCGCCTTCTCCTCGCGTGAGTGCCCGGCGGCGGGGGGGGGGGCTGCCGGCGCCCGCTGGGGCCCAGGGGGCGGGGGCCGGGCCGAGGGGGCGGCGGCGGCGGCGCCGGGCCGCGAGCCGGAGTTGCGCGGAGCGGCCGTCCCCCGCCGCGGCGGGCTGCCAGCTCCGCAGGGACACCGCCGCGCTCGGGACTGTTCATGTTTATTTACTTTTGTTCCTACGAACGTACTTATTGATGGATTTATTCTCTGAGTAGTCGCTGGCGGCAGCTGCCCGGCGGCTGTCGGAAGCCGGGACTGAGCCGGGGGGGGGCTGCCCCCGGCCCGGCCTCCCCCCGCGGGCGCTTTCCGGGCCGTCCGCAGCCGGGTTTCTGGTGGAAGCGGTCCCGCGGGGTGTGAGGCGCCCGAGCGGGCGGCCACGGCGGCTGTCTGCGCGGGAGGACCTGCGCGGCGGCTGCCCCGCACGGGGGGGCGATGCGGGGCGGCGGAGCAGGCAGCTTCCGCTGCTGCTGCTGCCAGGAGGATTCACTAACTAGAACCAACCGTGTCTGGCATCCCCCCGCCCCTCCGCGTTGTCCGCGGTGCACGCGTGAGGGCGTTTGAAGAAGTTACAAGCTATTTCAGCCTTCTAGAGGGAAGTCTGCGGGCCTCTCGGCTAACGAGTGAAAATGAGGTTTTCGTGCAAGCRTTTTCTTAGTGCGCGTTAGCTTATTGCAAAAGCGTGTTTAGGCTTAAAATCTTTGCCTGGAGGGACCTGTGCTTACTGACAGGTTTTTAAGCTGTGTAGCTGCCGCCCTTCCTTGGGCGCTCCATGTTCAATAACAGTGGCGCGGGCGTGCTTTTTGTAGTTTTTAGTTACCGGTTTTCCTGCTGGCTGTTAMATGGATGCACTGCTGATGTGCTGCAGAGGTGTTCGCTGTGTTCTTCCTTTCTTTTGAACGTCAGCAGGTCTYGGTACCTTTTGTTATGGCTGCGCACAAAAAAAAATTATAGAAGTGCAGGAGGTTTTTGTTTGGGTTTTTGGGCAGCAGGGAAAGCTGTAGTTAAAGATGGGAATGGTGTGAAAGACTGATGCTGAAAGGGAACTYGCCAGTAAGGGTGACTCTTCCTAAGAAAAGAATCCTGTTAAGAAAGAGGAGGATGTGCAGCGTTGCAGAGTGTTTGATTCACAGCTGGAAACGGAGCCAGTGGCTTCAGGGAATTGAAGGCTGGGAATTGCATAGAGCTTGGCTGCTGCTTTGAATACGGAGGTACAAAACGCCCAGCTGTTCCTCTGGATAAGATGCTGCACTTCAAAAGTGCCTTTGCAAAAACACCGGTGCATTGCTTTGTTTGCATTACAAAGTCCCCAAAGAGTGCAGTGTCAGCTCCTGGGGAAGCTTTGGTGGACAGTTTTGGTCCTGGAATTGAGGGTGGCTAAATTTAGGGCAGGGCCTGGATGGGGGAAAGATAAGTGCTTCCTTACCTACCCCGGCATTAATTTTCTGTGCCTTATCTGTTAGGTTCTTAGGCGCTTCCATTATTTAAATCGTTGTATGGACAGTTCTGATAGTGGTATTTAAGAGTTAATCTTTTTGTAACTTAAACGGGAAAGTTGGATCTGAATTTGGATTTAGAGGGATTTTTAAAGCCCCCTGTGCATGCTAGATTAGCACTGCGCGGCTCTAGGCTGTAGGATTCTCTCATTAATCTGAATACTTTCCCTGCCTAGTTCCTCTTACTTTTACCTTTGGAATGTGGTGGTGGCAGATACTAGTCACACCGTATCCAGGTGTTTTCCAACCGGGTACAACCATGATTTTTACAACTCTTATTTTCTTTTCTATCAATATAGCATATGAAATTGGAAACAAAGCCAAATGGTTTCTGATGTGTGACCTTGGTTTTCCAGAGGGAACTGAATTGGTTGGTCAATTGCAGGAGGGAAATCAACAAATAAAGCAGATGTGCCAAGGAGAACTGAAAGCTCATGTGTTTGAATATTTAGTAGACTTAAATTTAGTTATAAGTGCTCTTTGGAACATGACTGCTCAATAATTGCCCATGAAATTAGATCAGCATTCAAAACCACCCTGTGAGAAAATCCAGCTGACTTGTTTTCTTTGCCTGTGTMTAATCCCGAATGTTACCCAAGGAGGTTAAAATAAATGCCTTGTCTAGCAGTTCTTCTGTTTCTAAAAACTAGAAACTACTGTAAGAAGTTGGTGATGGAGGAAATCGGTTGGTGCTAGAAAGGAAGGTGTGTATGACTGGAAGAATCGCTCGCTGTTGTAGGCGGCTCCGCCGGCTTCACGTCAGAATGAGATGGAGCTCGAGCGTGTTTTGCAGACCGTGGCTCTTCTGGTGGTGAGAAACCTGCAGTTGCCTTCTAGCTGGAACATTCTCAAAGTACATTAAAATACTGATTTGTGGTAATGCATAAGGATCTTGGTTCAAAAAACTAAATGTTGACTGAAGTGCTTGTTTGATAAACACTTGTTCTGGAGGAAACAATCTTCTCTGTTCTTAAAGCCAACAGAGAACCCCGTTGCTAATACAGCTTGAAGAAAGTATTTGTAACTGCTATTTGATTGTAMAATTAAAATGACTTAAGGCAGCTCCATGTAAAACGTAATCTGTCCTAATAGCAAAGCCCGGGCTTACGATTTATACCGCAGCAGAGCCCGTGCTGCGGTAGGCACACCGCGCTCGGTGCAAACCCGACTTGGCCCTGGTGAGGTGGTGCCTTTGTGAGGGGAACCTACGGCTGGGGAAAAGCGCTGGTGCGTGTAAAGTGATTGAACACCTGCCACGCGCTCATCGTTTTTGCGGTTTAATGTTTTATTAAAACATTGTGAGGCTCTTCTAAACGAGAATTTGGAAACAGGAGGATGCTAAGGAGGAGTATGGTGTCTGCCTTTAGCAGAGTTGGTGCGCAACCTCTGATTCAAATACCGGACGYGCTGTGCGCAGACTGCGCGAATGGTGCACCTGCCCAGGGCATCGACATGGGGTTTGCTGTARGCGGTGTGACGCCTTGCGTTAGTGGTATTGGCTCCGAAGACAAGGCGTCTCTGGCCAGGTTACCTTGCATCTGTGTTCGCGAGCTGCCTGCTGGGGACGCATCCAAAATTACTCYGAGTAGAGTCTTCAAAGCGGGATGCAGAGGAGAGGATCGGCGGATGTGAGAGCCGCCACTGCTGAGGGGCTGTATGCAGAGTCCTGCACACTGTGGAATTTTCCATGTGAGCAAGCAGCGAGGGGTTGGGTACAGTGGCGAGGGCAGGTCCTTGGCACCCCCAAAACTGAAAGCAGCTGTAGTTGCCTCAGTCAAATGGCCTTCAGGGATAACCGGTTGCTTTTTAGCAGTCTGGACTTCTATGTCACAGAAGTACATAGTTAAGGTTAAGGCAGAGGAATGACTGCAATCTCCTTCTTAACCAAACTTCTTGGTTTACCTAATAATAATGAAAATGCTTCCTATCTATTTTGTATCTGCTGGTTCCAGCTCGGGGGGGGGGGGGGGGGGGGGGGGTTAGAAAAATTCTGATGTGGTTAAGTGCTGGAACGAAAGCTGGGCTGTTGTACAGGTGGGTGAGCTCTCTGAAGTGTATCATGAATGTGTTTGTGTTTCACAGTGGTAATTTGTTTGAAATGTCTCTCATAAGAAAAAAAAACTTGGAAAAAGCTCTCATATTAGGTGTATAGTCATAGTTTCCTTCTTTTTTCCTTAAGAGCAGCTGCCCGGTTTGGAAAAGGTTCTTCGTAAAGTAAGATCTGTAATGTGCTTAAAATCTCAAGTTCACTTCATCTCGCTTGGTTTCTCCTTGTCTATTCCCAGCTATCCACAAAACACTTTTTTTACTGACAAGATCTAAGACTTGTTTGCTGTGATACCAGATTTTCCTTAACTCTGAGTTTTGCCTCCGAGCAAAGTACAGGCTTGCATTTGCAGCATAAATATGTCAGTTTAGATTGTCAAGTCACAAGTGCTGATTTGTTTGCCTCTGTGCTTAAAGGGTATCTTTCCGTGGGGTAGTAGGGCGAAAATAACATGGGTAGTTGTTTTATTCCACAGCAGTAAAGAAATGCATGCTGCTTGGAAATGTAGTTAAGTATATGTCGGGTCAGCACTGTGGTTTGTGGGAATCACTTTTAAAAATAAAAAGATCCTTTCCTCACCATGCTTATTGCTTTGCTTTAAGGGGAATTAGGGAGGAGGGGAACGAAGGTCATTGTGGTAGCGAAGTGGAGGCTTATCCACGGTTTTACCCCCGCGGTGGCTTTGGTTGGCCTCCGTCGTCCCCAGTGGCTCGGCAGTGCCGTAGCTGGCTGGACGTGGCAGTGACGGGTCAGCAGGAACCCGCTCTGTTCCCACAACCTGCCGATGGAGAAGTGACACAGGCAGAGGTTCCACAGAGAATCTAAGTACACCACGTAAATTCCTGCTACGTGCATAACAAATGTGCCTGCTGCTGCCCTGCTATGGGACTGGTGCTGCCGGTCTCTGCCCTTAAGTATCCTGGCTGTAATGTCGCCACAAATTTTGCGTTACTGTAGCTAACTTAGCTTTTGGGAGGATATTATATAATTGAGTTTCAGTTTGCATAATTCATACGCACTGCTGAAACTTGAAAAATTCCGGATGTTTCTTCCTATTTTTTTTTTCAGTTACATCATGAAGTGACTGCCTTTTGATGAGTCTGCATGTTTTCAGCCAACATAAATTGTTTTTAAACACGCTCCTGTTCACAGCCACGCATTTAGCTAAAAGTTTAAACCTCTATTTACACAAGATTCTTACTGAAGTTAGGAGAAGTTTTTACCAAGAACTTGGTTGTGTTGAAGCTCCATCTTTTTTCTTTTTAGCTTTTTTTTTTCCCTGAGCATTGAAGACTCCATTTGCAGTTTAGTCTGGTTTAGCGAAGCCTACGTTTTTAAGGCTCCTAAGTGCAGAGCTGTGCTACGTGGCTCAAAAAGGGAGTGTGCAAGTAAAGATATGCATCAAGAGTACTTGAATAAAACATAATGTTTTGTTCCAAAAATTCTCTTAATATGCAAGATATGTAATGTGGAGCAGGGAGAGTGGAAGAAGAGCATCCGATTGAAACTTCTTTGCCACACTTGTAGAAGAATCYGATTTTTTTTTTTCGTATTGAGATAGGACATCTAGCTTTATAAGTGTCAATTAATTGTATTTTTCCATGACTTGCTTATAGAAGCTTGCAGGGATCTGTCTTTCTTAATGCTTTGTAACATTATATATTAAAAGCTCTGGTTTGATTGTCATTATGAATTTGGATCATGAGACATCTCTCAGTATCTGTCAGTTTTATTGCTAGTCTGTGCTAATGCACAGCAATTAATGTGATTGCATTAATATGCACCAAATCAAGTCTCCTCCTTTCTGTGGAATAATGTTTGTGAGGTCTGAGACTTCTCTATCTTGTGACAGAGCTGTGAAAAGGCCTTTTTTTTTAAAAAAAGACCTAAAATCTGTAATCTTTCTTCTTGTTTCTTTTCAGCTGAGCAAGATAGAGTATTTTGATTTGAAACACGTTGTCATCCTGTTAGGCCTTGTTCAAAGGGCCTCTGGTCCCTTCCAGTTTTGCATTTTATTGCTAGGCCACAGGATGGTTTTGGTGTTTGCAGGTTTTCTGTTCCTACTTTCAGTGGGGAGTTCTGGTTATACCTTTTTCTGTCATCCGRGAGCCCAAGATAAAGCTGAATCTTTCACCTAAACTGAGTTTCACAAGCAACTGGTTTCACCTCACTCAGTAGGGATGTGAAACTTCACAAAACAATAACTGCTTACCTGTAGCCACCTCTGACTTGAAACTGGGAGAACCAAGCAATGGTGTGAGGAGCCTTTGCTGCAGAGCGATGTCCCTTCTACCGTTCACGTCTCCGCAGATGCGCTGGATGCTCTTTGCCGGGCTGACGCCTGCTCTGCTTGCGTAGGTGATGCACTGCCTCACGGAACTCTGCCTTCTTGCAGGGAGTGGATTCCCGATGTCCTGCCATGGATGATGACAGCCAGGATGAACTGATAAACAAGAATGCTGCACTAGGCAAGGGCAAAAGACAGAGTCTCGCRCTCCTCAGTGAAACAGGTAAGTGCAGCCTCTCTGCATGTGCACATGTGTASTTCTAGGTTGGAGAACCTATTGATTTAACCTCCAAAGAGAAGTAAAGATATATTTGTGAGCATTTATTTCTTTTTCCCTGAGAATTTTTTTGGTTTGCTTCCTAAGTTCTGTGTTTCAGACTGCTGGCATGCTTCCCTTGAGTTTCTTAGAACAGGCAGCTTTGATACCACTGAGGAATTTTCTGGGTTTTCACTTGATATATAACGTCCTGAGCAGGAGTTCTGGTGTGTCCTTCACTGTTCTGCCGGTCTGTCTGCATCAAGTAGGTATTTCCTCTCTTCTCTTTTCTTTTTAAGAAAGCAATGGTGGAAATAGCTGTGATTCAGAAGATGATACTGGAAGTGAGGAGGAGGAAGATGACACTGAGGAAGAGGGAGGTGAGGAGGACAAGGAAGAAAGTGAAGATGAAGAATTAGAAGGTAGGTCTGTTAATGTGCATTAACAGGCATTTTTTTTTTAATAACTGGAGGAAGAGTGGCATGAAAGCTTTTCCTCCAGAAATTAACCATGAAACATAAATCCACAGATGCTGCTGTGTCAGCCTGATGCCCAAAAGTAATAAATAAACAAGTAGTATTCCCCAATTTCTAAGTTTTTAAAGCATTTGTATGTTTGAAGACCATCCGCTAGCCAAAGTGGTGTAGTCGGTAGGAGTGAACTCTGCCCCAGCACGAATAGAAAAAAAAAAGTCAAAATTGCAGCAATGGCTCATGCTATTTTTTCACTTATGAAAAGCATGTTCATTTGTTTGCTTTGGCATGGGGCTCTAAAGTGAATGTTGTGATGGGGAGTTTTGGGAATAAATTATCATTGCTGTTAAGGGAGGAGGGAAAAAGACCAATTTTTCTTTGAAAAAGGAGTGTGGATGTTACTTGGATTTGTTAATTTTACTGAAAACGTACTTTGTGGATGCATGTACTTCTGAAACTGCGGCACTCAAATTATTTGGATAGACAAAAATAGAGTTTTTTATCACATCTTAAAGCGTGTTGGGAAGGTAAGAGCACAGTTTTCCAAGTTACTAGTTAGACTGATTTGAAAACAGACTAAGAAGTTGACATCAGGTGCCAAAAAGCTTTATTTATCCAGCGTTTAGTGTATTCTCTGCTATATCCAGACAGGAGAACTCAATAGAAAAGGCAAAAGACAAGGGTCCCATTTTCATTATTAAAAAAAAAATAAAAATCCACAAAACAGCCCYGCTCAAAAAAAACCCAACAAAACCAAACTCACAACAACAAAACAAACACCAAAATAAGTGAGAGTGTTTTTTAGGTAACTTTCCGCTGCTGCTTGAAAACGTCAACTTAATTCACAAGTTTTAGGGAAAGAMTAACACACGTCTCTGTGTTTTGTACTAAAAATTAAAATACCTTTCAACAGCGTGTGCTGAGTGTTTAAAATTAATTTTACTCAAACCCAAGCTTCTTTAAGCAGTCTCCAGCTAGGTACCCAGATCCCTTGACTCTCAAGATTGTGATTTACTGGTGAAATCTTTAATCTGTTCTTCTGCAAGTGAGCATATTGCTGCTTGTCCTCTGGAGTGTCTATTTGAAAAAAAAAAAAAAAAAAAGCTGGATACACAATAACTTTATTATAACTTTGTTTTTTAACTTCAGTGTTCAGTGGTAGCCTGACATATCCTACCCTTTGTTGTTTTGATAATTTGTGGTTTTTCTGCTGGCTGTCCTTTTAATCTCTTGCAAGACTAGTCACGTTATCAGGCTTTATTTTCCCCCAGAGTAATCCGTTGCTTTTTAGTGAAGGGATTTAGGAAAAAAGAAAACAGCAAAAATGATTGCCTCAAACTGRGGAGGCTGTGCTTCGCCCTTGTAGCCCCATAAAATAAGCTTACTTGGAATTTTCTGTGAACTGGTACCCCATCCTGCCCACCTCCTCTGCCCTCGCTGCTGAAGCCCTGCAGCACACAAGAGCTGTTTTTCATCTCTCACTTTTTAAGATGGCGAAGACGATGATGAAGAGGAGGAGGAGGAGGAAGAAACTGAGGCCGCTGTGGGGGGAATGACTGATTCTCTGAAATTAGAGCCACACATAAACGGAGCGAGGATTTCCTCTGATGAGGAAGGCGAAAACTGCCCCATTTGCCTCAACACATTTAGGGATCAGGCTGTTGGGACTCCTGAGAACTGTTCCCATTACTTCTGCTTGGACTGCATCGTGGAGTGGTCTAAGGTGAGCTGTTTTGTCCCTGATGCCCTGTGGCCTTCTGGTGTGCTCTGCTCTCTCCCCTCTGATCATGCTGTTCTGCGGTAATGAGAACAAAACACTGTAACATTTATATTTGCTTTCTTAAGCTTTTTTACACAGACTTGGGTTACTGCTCTATTTGACAGGATTCCTGTTTGTGGAGTGTGGATCTGTTTTTCTTGTGCCCATCCTGATCTGTTCGGTTCTCTGAAAGCTGTAATGTCATAAGCAAGTGTGTTTCTAGGCATCTAAAATTCTTTTTTTCAAGTCAGGACAGCAGTAATACTGGTTCTCGCTGTGTATGTGTGTATATATATTTCTCTGTATATCTGTCTTTATCTCTTGTTGAATTCTGTGTTGCGGCCATTGGATGGGGGCCTGTTGTGACAGCAAACATTTAAACATAGAAAAGATATAAAAGAATACTGACTAAATCAGCAGTTTGCTCCGAATTCAGTTTTCAGTCAGAGTTCCTTGCCACCTAACTGTGTAGTTCCCATAATCATAATCCAGGGTGAGAATTACAACAAAACTTACTGTGCATGCAGCAGTACCAGTGGTAATTAAATTAAAAAAAAAAAAAAAAAAAGTCACTCTTACAGAATATATTTGTAAGTCATTTCCAGTTGTTCATTCGTCCAAAAGAAAGAAAAGGCCCTAAAACATGAGCACTATTTCAAGGCAATGTTTGGAACAACTTTGATGTTGCTTTGGCAATTGAATAATAATTAAAGGACTTCGGTATAATAAATGCTTTTCTAAAAATGCATGTTTTCTCTGATACAATAGGTTGTTTGTAAACCAGATAAGTCAGATTTAAGTACTTAAAATTTCAAGACCAATAGCTGCTAAAATTACTACGTTAATTTAATGCTCRTTACATTAATAATTGAAGATTTCCTTTTTAAAAATTGAATCAAGAGATGTGCTTATTAACTGTATGGGGAAATTTTTTTTTTCCTTTTTAGAATGCAAACTCCTGTCCAGTGGATCGAATCCTCTTTAAGTACATCAGCATTCGGGCACATTTTGGTGGTAAAATTTTAAGAAAGGTAAGCTTTCTACTGTAGCAAACAACAAGGCCAATTGCCATGAAATAGCTATTCAAAGGTTTACACTTCTAGCATGTTTATCTGATGTTTGGTATTTGGATGAATTATTTCTTTCCTATTTTGAGATTGCCTTTTAAGGAACCGCTACGATTTTTCTTCCTCCTTAACCACGTTTCCTGCAGTATTGCGTGTGGATTGAAGTGTGGCATTGTTTCTGATGGCAAAAAGGGTGGTTTTCGTAACTGCCTCTTTTGCGTAATGGACATTGGCTCTAAGCTGTTCTGCATTGATAAGCCTGTCCGCACGGGGAAAATGCCCCACATGCTGCAAGTGCTGTTATAATATGAGTAGGAATAATCTAGGTTATGTCTTCCTTATGGCTTGCTACCTGCTATACTGTGTAGCAGTTGGGTTTGTAAGGGGAGAGAGAGACACAAGGCAATAGTAGAGCTCTTAAAGGCACAAGTTGAGTGTGGTAGGAGTCTCGCACAAAAGAATACTGAAGAGCTGTCACTGCTCTTTGTTAATATCAGAAACACTGGTTTTCAGGGGACATCTAGGAGTTTGATGCTCTGTTTTCATAAACTGATGGTTTATTATTAAGTGTTTGCATTGTAACAGAAGTGCGAATTAACATTTAAATCATATGTTAAGGGGAAAAAAGCTAAGCTTGTGTTTTTGGAGGTTTCTTGTTTGTTTGACTACTTCTGATCTTATTCAGGAATTTTGGTTTCGCCTGTTCTTAAAATGCAGTTTTCTATAGTTGTTGGTGTCTGACAGTAGACAAGTTCAGTAGATGTTTTCAAGCATTTGATCCTGTCCTAGACGTGTTGAATGAACTAAATGAAGGTTCTGGTATGTAACAGCCATTTTGGTTCATTCACTTTTAGATTTTGCTGCAGGTACTGTTAATGTGACAATGGGTTTTAAAAAGTGCCACGTTCTGCATAAAACGTGAATTCCTCTTTTATTTAGATTCCTGTTGAGAACACGAAAACTCAGGGTAATGATGGAGAGGATGATCCAACCTTCTGTGAGGTGTGTGGCAGAAGTGACCGTGAGGACCGCCTGCTGCTGTGCGATGGCTGTGATGCAGGGTAAGAAAGATTGAAATGAATGTAGCACCTGCATGATTGCGGATGGCACCGCAGGGCTGGCCAGTGTTCGGTCTGCAGGCACTATCTGGTCTGTAGGCYGCCCCTTGCTGCTCTCTTCAGGCTCATCGTGTGGCCAGACTTTTGTCCCTGTGCTTATAGTGCAGACATYCCCATGATGCGATGGGTCCTTTTCTGGTCATTTAGCAGCGTATGTGTGGAGAGCCCTGCATACATCAGTGCTGCAGACCACCGAAACAGGTGACCATACCTTCAAGTGATRAAGATGTTTTTGCTCATCCATGCAACATCTGGGTGCATGGAGGGTGAAAAACATATCCTTTATGTCTCCTTCAGAGGGTGCATGACTTGTCCCAACTGACTGGGCATTAGYGCTGTGCGGGAGAAGTGCTTAAGATTCACAGTTTTGTGAAATTTTGAGGTCTTTTCTTTATAGCCACAGCTATTAAATGATTCCCTTACTCTTGCTTAYTTACGTCTCTGCCTAACATATTTTTTCCCCTCTTTGATTAATAGAATAAGTGTTTAAGTAGGGGCATCAAGATACCTGACCACAACTTTGGGCCTACAGTCTTCTGCTAGAATTTAAAGCTCTTATACTGTTTAATCAGTCTTGCAGCATTGTCAGTTTGATGATGTCAAAAGTTACCCATTGAACAGAGAGAGATACTTGCAATGAATATGTGAAATAATCTTTCAAAAATKACTTTTAGCAAGCTAACTAAACATCTGGTAAGTCTAGTTTTGTCTTTATGTTCTGTAGCGTCCATACACACTGATTCACCTTCTRGAGAAGAGACAAAATCAGGAACGCTAAATGTTGTTAAGCTTGTCCTCAGAACACCAAGTTTAAAATACTTAACCAAAACCAGTGTTTCATAGGTCTTATCTGAAGTCATGTCTTTCAGTTCTTCCTGAACTTTCATAAGCCTTATCTGAACTCAGGGTATTGCTTCAGATTTTCCTGTGTGGTCTCTCAATAGCTTCTCTGATTTTTTTATTTTTTTTTTCCCCCAAGTTTGATACAGTTTTTTATTTTTATCTTATTTTCCTAAAATAAGTTCTTTATAAATGCTTGACTTCTAGAGTTAGCACTTCCAGAAGCACTTCCTGAAGAAAGAACATGCAGTCTTTACTAGCTCTCCATGGCTGAGATTAACTCTAGAAAAATGTAGAATAGCTTGCTTCAAATCCTAGTTTTATTCCTCTACATTCTCTGTCTGACCTGACACTGGAGTGAAAATTTAATCAGTTATTTTTGCCAATAATTCTAAAGCCAACGGAGTCATCCTGTCTTTCCATTGCTTTTAGCTAGATGTGACTTTTCACAGTGTTTAGACTGTGTGGTATAATGCTGTTGTCTTATGAATTTAAGTTATGGTTTAAGTAATCTTTTTCCATTGAAACCATTTTCAGGTAAGACTTGTTGGAATGTGACAACCTAACTTTCTGAACTGTGTAACAATAGCATTAAGATTGCTATGAATACAAAAGTGCGCATGTCTGGRCACTTGAACAAACAGTAGAAAAAGGGTTAATTGCATTAACGTTGTGACACATTAACGTTTGACTTCATTCATGTTACCAAGTAGCAAGAAGAGAGTAATGCTGATATAGAGATGGGTGTCAAGAAGATGAAGAACAGGGCTACATCCGTGACCAAAATTCCTTACTTTCATAGATCTCATTTTTCTTATTTRTGAGGACTGAGACAAAATGATGAGGCAGAAGGTCTCCAAAAAGCATCCATTCATTCCTTAAAGATACAAGAAAGAAGTCCAAAATCAGTTCTTCACTGCCAGTGACAGAGCCCAAGAGATGTGTTGAGGACTTGATGGCCAGTGTCTCTTGCCCTCTGCATTGCACAAAAATAATCCTGGCCAGACTGCTTGGGCACACAGTGTCTTTGTGCTTGTGAGTGGGTGGGTACAAGAGTGCAAGTGTGGAATCATAGAATCCTTTAGGTTGGAAAAGACCTTTAAGATCATCAGGTCCAACTGTTAACCTAGCACTGCTACGTCCACTACTAAACCATCTCCCTAAGTACCACATCTACACATCTTTTAAATGCCTTCAGGGATGGTGACTCCACCACTTCCCTGGGCAGCCTGTTCCAATACTTGACTACCTTTTCGGTGAAGAAATTTTTCCTAATGTCCAATCTAAACCTCCCCTGGCGCAACTTGAGGCCATTTCCTCTCGTCCTATTGCTTGTTACTTGGGAGAAGAAGCCAACACCCGCCTCTCTACAGCCTCCTTTCAGGTAGCTGTAGAGAGCGATAAGGTCTCCCCTCAGACTCTTCTTCTCCAGATTAAAGAATCCCAGTTTCCTCAGCTGCTCCTCATAAGACCTGTTC
>JASVER010000134.1:1224299-1263978 GCA_030449065.1 Oceanodroma leucorhoa | reverse complement strand
CAGGTAAACAACATCCACAGCCTTCCCCTCATCCACTAAGCGGGTCACCTTGTCATAGAAGGAAATCAGGTTAGTGAAGCAGGTCCTGCCTTTAATAAAACCATGCTGATGGGGCCCGATCACCCGGTTGTCCTGTRTGTGCTGCRTGATGGCACTCAAGATGATCTGCTCCCTAACATTCCCCGTCACCAAGGTCAGGCTGACAGGCCTGTAGTTCCCCGGATCCTCCTTCCAGCCCTTCTTATAGATGGGCGTCACATTTGCTAACCTCCAATCAACTGGGACCTCCCTGGTTAGCCAGGACTGCTGATAAATGATTGAAAGTGGCTTGGTGAGCACTTCCACCAGCTCCCTCAGTACCCTTGGGTCGATCCCATCCAGCCCCATAGACTTGTGTGTGTCTAAGGGGTGTAGCAGGTCACTAACCATTTCCCCTTGGATTATGGGGGCTTCATTCTGCTCCCCATCCCTGTCTTCCAGCTCAGGGGGCTGGGTACCCGAAGAACAACTGGTCTTACTAYKAARSACTGAGGCAAAGAAGGCATTAAGTACCTCCGCCTTTTCCTCAGCCTTTGTCACTATGTTTCCCCCCACATCTAATAAAGGATGGAGATTCTCCTTAGTCCTCCTTTTGTTGCTAATATATTTATAGAAACATTTTTTATTGTCTTYTACGGCAGTAGCCAGTTTAAGTTCTAGCTGGGCTTTGGCCCTTCTAATTTTCTTCCTGCGTAACCTCAYGACATCCTTGTAGTCCTCCTGAGTTGCCTGCCCCTTCTTTCAAAGGTCATAAASKSYCCTTTTTTTCCTGAGTTCCAGCCAAAGCTCTCTCTTCAGCCAGGCAGGTCTTCTTCCCCGCTGGCTCGTCTTTCGGCACAYGGGGAYGGCCTGCTCCTGTGCCTTTAAGATTTCCTTCTTGAAGAATGTCCARCCTTCCTGGACTCCTTTGCCGTTCAGGACTGCCTCCCAAGGGACTCTGTCAGCCAGTCTCCCAAACAGGCCAAAGTCTGCCCACCAGAAGTCCAAGGTAGCAGTTCTGCGGACCCCSCTCCTTACTTCTCCAAGAATCGAAATAATTTTGTGATTGCTACACCCAAGACAGCCTCCAACCGTCACATCACCCACAAGTGCTTCTCTGTTCACAAACAACAGTTCCAGCGGGCGCCTTCCCTAGTTGGCTCACTCACCATCTGCGTCAGGAAGTTATCAACTTCCACACACTCCAGGAACCTCCTAGACTGTTTCCCCTCCGCTGTATGGTATTTCCAGCAGACATCTGGTTAAGTTGAAGTCCCCCAYGAGAACAAGGGCTAGCGATTGTAAGACTTCTCCCAGCTGCTTATAGAATATTTCACCTGTCTCTTCATCCTGGTTGGGTGGTCTATAACAGACTCCCACCATATCTGCCTTGTTGGCCCTTCCCCTGTTCCTTACCCATAAACACTCAACCCTACAGTCACCATCAGACAATCTCTCTAGACAATCAGAACACTCCCTAACATACAGGGCTACCCCACCGCCTCTCCTTCCTTGCCTATCCCTTCTGAAGAGTATAGCCATCCATTGCAGCACTCCAGTTGTGCAAGTCATCCCACCGTGTGTCTGTGATGGCAACTATGTCATAGTTTTCCTGCTGCACAATGGCTTCTAGTTCCTCCTGTTTGCTGCCCATGCTGCGTGCATTGGTGTAGATTCACTTCAGCTGGGCTATTGATCCCGCCACCTTTTTGGGGGGGAGAAGCCCTGATTTCTCTGTGACCCTTCTCAGGCGCTTCTGTGGTTTCTAACACATCAAAAACTCTTGTGTCTTTGCTGCTGCATGGGTCTCCATCCCCTACCTCCACTGAGACGGCAGACCGAAGGACCAAGCACACCCTTTTCCAATATATACAAGTACAGTTCCAGGAGTTTGGTCGGGGTGTATTTCAAAATGACAAATGTTTCGTTCRGTGTCAAGACAAATGTCTTGGCCTTTGATGGTGTTACTTTCACAAATGAATCCTTGTTGTTCCCGTACCACACACGCGTCAACATCAATAGTTTGCCATTTGTTTTCATTCCGTCGGGCCCATACTCTATGCTCCATAGGATAGAGTATAGTTCCGTTGTGATTTAATCCTAACGCGATGATTGGGTATATGGTATATACCGAAGCGTTGCGTATTGTTAAGACAAAARCTGTGGCTCTGTCATCAGTGGGGTTGTAGGTGAAATTGACTAAATACCACCCGGATTGGAATTCTTTCTCAAATGTAGKTGCATTATCCCAAATTACTTTCCGAATTTCAGAGGGTAAGATGCCCTCTCCACCTTCTCTTATGATYGTGGCTGCTATAGATTGCATCCACAGTTGAGCTTGGATACACCTAAGAGCTAGAGAAACATCATTCTGGGTTGCACCGAGTGCGTCCACAATTGATTTGTGGTYCTTTTCATTAATTCTTTCCCACTGAGGTAATACATCAGACAAGAGCCATTGGTTAGTTCCCAGTGCTACTAGGGAGGACTGCAATGGGTGTTCCAAGGGTTGTTATGAGATGTCGTGGTGACAAGGGGTGTATTTCTAGTTCTGTGCTGCAGTGTGGATGGATTTAGGCCTAATGGTGTAGCTGAGTAAATGTGGCCTACTAAAATCAGAACTAAGCACCGCATATTTCACACAGGYRTTTCAATCTGCATCCGCAGGCATCTGCTCCAATTGGAATCTTCTTTTTYGGGATTTCTGTGAAGACAAAAAGAAATAAACRTGCTCGGTTGTACTCAACCGGCAAGGTTAGAAAGAGGGTGAGATCCACCGGGTGCTAATCCGATGTGTTTTTCCTGAGCAATCGTCCTGGTTTCRGCTGGGATAGAGTCAAATTTCTTCCTAGTGCTATGTTTTGGACTTAGCACAAGAAGAATGCCAATGACACACCRATGTTTTGAGTTGTTGCCAGGCAATCTGCTACTCAAGGTCTTYATCTCAATCYGCGAATTTTTTATATTTTATTTTTTTTTAATCCTCTCCCTGTCCCACGGCGGCAGGGGGGGAGTGAGCGAGCGGCTGTGTGGCRTCTYGCTACCTGCCRGGTTAAACTACTACAGCAATCTTTAGCTTCCAGTTCCGTTACCACCCYGTCAATCCCCGTAAGTGGTGCTGCTGGCAAAGGATATTGCCGAACAWTAGTGATTTTAGAGGGGGGTAAGGGTATAGATGTTTGCAACAGACTCAGTTTCACTRTTTCTGAATCTTTTTCATTTCTCGCGAAACTCCACACAGTCCCATCCRGGAGCTTCCACATTCGCCCACGCAGTATGTCAAATCCTAAAATGTTAGTATATGCASCACCAATTAGTACTTCTGCTTTGGTTAATTTATGTTCCTCCGGCAGCCAGAGTGAAATCTTTGCAGTGCGGCATCCCTTTTGCATACCATCAATTCCTGTGACGTTAACCCTGTGTCGTCCGGGTTTTATGCCCAGGGTTTGTGCTGTTTCATGGGTAATTGTTGACATTTGAGCTCCGGTGTCGATAAGAAAATCTATCATTATTTTACAGGGTCCAACAGGAATGGCAATAATAGGGTCAGAGCATTCGTTAGAGAGCCATTGAATTGCTAGTATCCGCCGAGCAGGGTGGCTCACTGCCCGGTATGCAGCTCGTGCAGTTAATGAGTAATTATGATCTCCTGGCCTGGTAGTTAAAAACACTCCTGGCCCCCAAAAGCCTCCCGCTTCTTCCTCACTTAACATAATCCGGTCTCCTCCTTCCAGAGAAACTCGACACACATACTTGACTTCCGATTCTCCTGGCCGCCTTGAGAATTTCTCTTGTATTTTTACCAGCTCTGTTGGCGACCACGGGATCGTTCGCACAGTAGTGCGAATTTCGTCATCGTCGCCAACAGCGGTTTCGGTTTTAACTAAAGGGCGCAAGGAAACCAATTGAGGTTTGGAATCGGAGGTCCCTTCGATTTCATCATTATCACTGTCAAACCAGATATCACCGTCCCAGCTTTCAGGGTCTGTACTGTGCATTAATCTATGAATCTGCCTAACTGGAGCAGAAGGCTGCATTTTGTCTGACAGGCGATTAACCATTTCCAGCATTTGTTTAAGATGATTGTTCTCACTCGCAAGTTTATCAACGCTGATTCCTAGTGCTTTTCCTGTCTCCCTCTCAAAGGCTAGTGATGACTTTAACACCTCATTTTCCGATTGTAAARCTGAGTATTCYACCTCGGAAATTAGTTTGGGAGCAGGAGTTTCTTTCGCTTCTTGCTGAGCGCAAGACAAACAGGCTYCTAACACCGCACAAATTACACCTTTTCCTTTTCTCGCTCCCGCCCCTTGCGCAGGCACACACTGCACAATCCGTTCTACTRCTTTCTCTTCATCCTTCCAAAACTTTTGAGCCCACTCCTTCCCATCCTGGGAAGGGGCACATTTGTATTTTTGCAGCAATTTATCCATGGCAATCCTGCCAACTACGCCAATTTTTATGTTGCGTGAAAGGCTGAAGTAGCTAGTGCACTTGTTCAGCCTAGTCGCGTTCAATGAGAAAAATTACGACTAGATTAACGAACAATGCAATTTATTAAAGCAACAGATACACAGGTTCTTTTGGATTGCCGGTGATAGAATCACTGCAAATAAAGCTCATGCAAATGCCTAAGTATAAGTACAAGCTACTTAGCTAAAAGCACGTTAAAAGAGGTAAAGCGACTCTMTAGAGATTTCTAAGTTTCCCGGGGAGGCACTTGGTATAACCAAGTGTTCGAATCTTACCCAAAGGTGTCCCGATGGGGGGGAAGAGAGGCTCAGCCCGTCGACTGGTCCCAGAAGTTAGGGTGGTACACGGCGRTGGTATCTTCCCTAACATTCTCTCTTTTGCGCGCTATTTTTATATTATTTGTTATCTTTCAGGTGGAGCTTGARGGACTCTAGTCATACATACCTTTATTGTGATTGGTGTAAAACTTTCTCRCTTCGATTTAAAGGTATAGACCAGAAAAAATTCAGAGCACAGGCTCAGTGAGGCGGGGTCTCACCTCGGAGGCGGGTAGCTTTTGGGATGGAGGTGTGTTTTGGTATTATAATGTATTATAATGAAGGAAAGTTCACCAAAGGACAGCATTTTATCAAGAAATTGACACATTGCCAACTCAGGATAAATAATGTGCAGCTTATCGATACCTTGGTGTGTCTCAGTCTCCGTTTGCCCCCTTTATCTCACAGAGCCTGGCCGCGGTGTCTCCACTCCGCTCCATCTTCCGTACTGTTTCTCTCAGGGTCAGCACACCAAGCTCCCCCGATGCACTAACATCTAAGATTACAGGCCTATAGGGCTCTCGTAGAGACAAGGCCGAGGATAAGGAATGGATTCCTCRCCTGCCAGCTGCACTGGACCCTGAAAACTTTGTCAATGCTGTTCCTTTCTTTAAAACGTTAATATAAATCARATCTCTAAGTTACCTCCAGCAATTATGCCACACCTTGTTCCTCATGATGCAAGGGCACCTGGGGAGGTGGGGTAGCCACAGAGGAGATGCGCCTGCTGCGCCGGGCAGCAGGTAAATGAACCTGAGAGACTGAGTGTGAGTAAAATCAATTTATTTTGAGGTTTTTTGTTTTTTTTTTTTGAAACAAGTATCACCTTATCCTTCTATAAGATCTGTCATTGAGTTTTGTTATGATGATTTTCTGTATGATGAGGTTCTTTCCCTCTSCAGGGGACTCCAGGCAGCTGTTGCAATAGGTTCTCCACTGTCCAAAGTTTTAGGGCTGAAAGTCTTTGCTTGTCAAGTGGGTCATAACATGACTTCAGAACTCCCAGAGATAATTTGAAAAGTATGTAATGAAGTTCTTGCTACAAGTACTTTTGTTATGACTTTGGCTCGAACCTAACARTATTACTTGTCAGAATACTACTTTGGGGAAATTATCTCATTCCTGGTAGCTGGCAGTTGGAGAACAAACTCTCCCAGAGAAGGAAAATACTTTGCTACTCTAATTTTAAAGTAATGATTTATTGCAAGCATCATTTTTCAACTTCACCTTCTGAAGTCTCTGTAAGACTCTAAAATCTCATCTGCTAAGGTGTATATGCAAGAAGGACATGATATTCCATTTTGTATTGACAATTAATATATTTTAGTATAAACATAATATTGGTGGTTTTGACAGTTTAGCTGCAAATTGAGTTTATCACARTGTGGTTGGGAACAGGTTTGAAAGACACAATCTGAAGTTGGGGTGATGGGTGGAAGGTAGATTAACAGCTGTAGTCTCTCTGTGKTTTTTTTTGTATTGCTATAAAATGGGATTAGAGCATCAGATGGATGTTCCTTCCCTTTCCTTACTCTGTRGCCAGGCACTGACATATGTTATCAGGCAGTGAATTTTGGCACGGGAAGGTGAAACAGAGAGCTTCACTCTTTTTCTTTATTTGTTTCAGAGTTAAAYGCTGTACTACATTGGAAATAACAGTAGGGTTTCCCCATTTAGAAGAACAACAAAGCTGGTCATAGAAATGTTGCTGATTTGAAGCTGAAACTCTTACTTGAAGGCTGTGATCTCCCAATGTTCCTTGCCTAGGGAATTTGGTCTAAGCACTTGGTTTTCATGGAAAGCATCTCATTTGCTTGGGAAATCTGTTTTAATTCTTTTTAGCAGTGTAACTTGAATATGAGTTGCTTCAAAAATTCTGTGCTACTAACACATGTCACTTTGGTTGCGTTTTAATTGCTGAGAATGGAATTGAACAGATTACAGGACCCAAGTTGGGTAATGTTGAAAGGCTTTCCTGGATAGCTTCTCTGTCAGTGGTTGGTGAGATGGTTCAGTCTAGCTGCTCAGCCTGTTGGGTAGAGAACATTTCAAAAGGCCTGCCTAAGGGAGCATCATGATTTGATAAGGACGAACACAGTTCTCAGTCGGATGGTGTTTGGAAGTCAGTGTGGTTAGTCTCCAGTCCTGCAAGCAGCTGTCTGAAGCCAGTGACTGACCAATGCTCTGCAACCTAGCTTGTGCGGTTACGCAGAAATCCTTATCACCAGTTGTCTTAATCATGCCAGGTATACGTGGGATGCGATGCGTTTATTCAACGTAACAAGGCATTGCAGTTGACCTGTGTCTAGTCCTGCAAAATAAAATGTTCATAAGTACCAGTAACGTTAACACTGTGTTGGTTTGCAGGAAACTGATGTTGTTTCCTGATGGCCTGTCTTCCCAGCACCTCAGTACTTCCCTCCTTTCTCTTTGCCACCATCAGTTTTGGCTCTGCACATTTCTTGCAGCTTGGGTTTGAATGGCAAGCGATACACCACACAGCAAGAGAAAAACGCTCACTTCTCTGAGCTTTTTTGAGCCTAAAGTGATCAAAATACCACCTAGAATTGAAAACCCTTATATAACTATAAGGTAGCATTGTTTCTCTGGAGATTGGTAGAAGCAGATGTGTAGACCGTAATTTCAAGCTTAAGAAAATGTGTCTGCCTTATGTAGCGTGTGGACAGAGGTAAAAGGCTCTCTTCCCTTGGTAAGGAGCATGTTGTTTGATTTTTTTTAATTTACTTTTTTTTTCCTTCTCTTTTCTCAAGGTATCACATGGAATGCCTTAATCCACCTCTGAGTGAAGTTCCTGTAGATGAATGGTTCTGTCCAGCCTGTGCCCCCATGGGTGTCAGTGCTGCTGCAGGTAAGGGTTTGGTGGTATCCTGTCAAAGTAAATATTTTTCTCCTGACTTAGATGATGTGAAGCATGTGCTGTTTTGAAGAGATGTTTAACCTCTGGTTTTATCTGTTTTAAATATTGTTTTGATAGACATTCTCTCTTGAACCTAAGGAGTTGACTTGAACTCTTGACTTATAAGAGGATCTAGTTTATTAAGATTTTCATCTGCAGTTACAACCTGTGGAGCTGCTTCTTATAAGCATTCTTCAACCTTCCTGAGGCAAGCCCAGCACCTTAGTCCAACTGCTCTGTATTACATTGGAAAGAATTTATTACTGTCCTGACCTCAGATTGCCAAGATAGCAGCAATTTCTGTTACCTAGGAAATCGTCTTTCTGTGTAACAGTGGTGTCTGTGCTCATTTCCTTTTGAGAGGATAATGTCTGCCTTTGGAGGTGATTGGTTTAAGAAAGGGAATATTGATTTTTTTTTTTTTTTTTTGTCCAAAATTCTTGAAATGCTTTCACCTGTAGAAAGACAAGTGACCTGGGCATCTTTTCTTTCAAGATACAGATCATGTCAGTGAAGAAGAGGTTGCTGCCCTCGTGGCTGATGTTATTCCTACCACCAGTAGGCTACGCCCTCACGTCCGAACCCGAGCTATAGCCAGAACTCGGCAGAGCGAACGAGTTAGGGCAACAGTGAACAGAAACCGGATAACAACAGCGCAACAAATTCAGGTATTTAGGAGTATTTGCTAATGAGCCTCTGGAAGAACCTTGTGGACGAGTTGGAATAAGTCCCCCCTTAAGTAACTGTCGGTGTTGACTGTCCATAGCACAATGGCTAGTAGTTGTGGAGTTCTTTTAAATTGAGATGTAGAACATGTGCAGATTGAGTGCAGCACATGACCAAGACTCTCTGTTTTGAAATCTGTGGTAGCTTCCTCTCTTAATCTGCATTTTTATCACCTCTGCTGTGAGCAAAATTGTATTTTTATTCCCAGTTTGTGCACCACTTCTGTTTTTTTAGCATGTTTTTTTGTAGAGACAGGGCATGTTTATTTGACACTTTTGTATTTGCTTGTTTGGCCTCCTACCCCCTTTCCCATAGCAGTAGAACCTGTTGGCCTCCTTCAGCCAAATTGGAGAGAAAAATTTAGTATTTTTAAGGTTTCTATGTTTGTGAAAATCAGCTTCTTATTGAAGAGAAGAAAACCCAGATGCTAGTGTCCTCAATGATGTGGCAATGTGAGTTCAACCACATTAACAGGTACCAGAGAATCTATGTGAGAAAGTATCCCAAATACCCAAGATCCCTCAAATCCTTTACTCATTGAACTGTTTACTGAAGATGACTGCAGCTGAGATGTTTCTGTTGGCTGGGATAATTACGATCCTTTAGGTAACAATTAGTATGCTGCAAACTGAAAACTTTCAAACTTGGGGATCTCCTGCCTGCTTTGCTCTCTGGCTTTTAGCCAAAGCACTCTACCTGTCACTTGCATAAATATAAAAAGCCTTAAATTGCACAGGAGCATGTGTGACGTAGTGTGGAAGCAGAGCCTGTAAATAACCTCCGTGGGACTAGTGATATGTTAATTGGTTCTTCATTAATGCTGCTGTTGAATTTGGTAGAAACGTGTAAAATTCTACAACTTTAGAAAGGAAGAGGAGGATCTGACTTGGCGTAAGGAAAATTATTTTTCTCCTTGGGATGGTCAATCATGGGAGTAGGTTGTTTGGGCAGTTTTTGAAATCTCTATCTTTGGTGGCTTTCAGCACCCACCTGAAGAAAGGCCTAACCAACCTGGTTTGAATTCAGTGTTGACCATTGAACAGAAAGGTCAGGCCCTTCTGAAGGACACCTCGAGATCCTGTCCAACCTGAATTACTCTGTGATTCTATGAAAATAAGCTTGGTTTCATCTGACAATAACATGCCATTTTGGTTTTGATTGTATTAAGTCATTTTTTTTCCAAAGATAGGAAAATATAGAAAAGAGTGAGAAGGGAAGAGTGGATAAAACTAAGTATTTCTTCAAGTCRGTCAGTTGGCTGTGGATTTCAGGTTGGGTTTGCTATAAAGGCTCTCCTTGGAATGTGAAGTGCAGACTGGGAAAAGACTGAGTTGGAGGTAGGCAGTCTGGCAGATTAAGCTTTCCCTTGTAATCCAGCCATAAAGGTCAGGTGAGAAAGAAAAAGGAAATGCACTTAAGATTGTGAAGTGCCTCAACTTCATGAGCTACACTTCTGTAACTTCAGGCAGAAGAAGTAAAGGTAAATAAAGACAGGCTTAAGGGGAAGCAAAACAAAATGCCAAAATCCGGGGGAAAAAGTGGAGGTTTTTCATTATCTTACCTTCCTGCTAGTTGGGAAGAACAGTCTACTGTTAATTAGCTCCCCAGAGTTTACCTGTTAAATTTCTCATCAAAATCATTGTAAGTGGGAGGAGAGAAATTTGTAGCAAATCCCAAATGATCTGAGTTACAGCAATAAGCACAGTTTGAAATAGATGAATGAATGAAGATCTAGCTCACCTTAAGTTTTTTGTCATGTTTTATCCCTTGATTTAAGGACTTCCTGGAGTGCTTTAGCAGTCCTTAAATTCATTACATCCTCCATAGTGGAGGCCATCTTATTTGGCTGCCAACCCCCCTGTCTCCAAACCCAGGCCTTTTAATTTCARCTTTAGAAGAATTAATAAAGTAGAAAAACTTGATGAATGATTTGATGCATTGTTGTTAAGCAATTACATCTGAGTTGTCAGGGCTATGTGTTGAAAAAATACAACTGTGGAAGAGTGGTGTTTGAGGTGAAAGGCTGTGCAAGGTAACTGCTAGTGCTTTTCTTTCTTTCCCTACCTGTTGTTCTGGAAATCGTGTGTAGCTGTCTCCTGCAGATGAAAGAGGTGGTGCCTGGGGACTTTACCATTGCATAGCAGTGTACGCCTGGGAGCCCAATACCCCCCCCTTCAAGAAGCCATTCCTAGCTCGACTTCTCAATCTGTCGAGATTATTGCAAACTGTACCTAGAAAGGCACTATTACTTATTCCCTTTGTTTCTGAATAAAAGTGCATCTTATTCTAACTCATACCTTGATTTGACTGAAGCTTAATTCCACTGGTTAAGGAGTGTGTAAGCTTTTGTCCTCAAAGGATAGAGAGGTGCTGATTTCGGATCCTTGGAAAGCCTTAGTATTCGGGGAGGCAGTTTGTTTTGTAATTCATCTGTTGTTCTGTAGGTGCTCTAAACTAGTGGTGGTCAACTAGACGCACTATTTTAGGTCCTTCTAGGAAAGTAAATATGTTTAGGCTTATGTTCAGGGCTTTCCTTACTCCATCCTGTTCTCCAAATCAGAGAACCTTATGTAGTATTTATGGCACCCACGATGCTTAAGACAATGGCGTTCTAATAAAAATAGCTCAGTAAAATAGTTTGGAGCATGCATTAGTGACACTAACAGAGAAGCCTGGTGAAATTACTTCCATAGTAAGATGAATTGAAGCATACATTTCTGTATGACGTATTCTGTTTTCAAACATTTTGCAGTTTGAAGCTTCTTTGCCACTGCAAGATACTCTAAAGCCATTCCCCTCTAGTGTTTGTGCCACATATACAATTTGTAAATGTACAAGGATCTGATGCATATGCTCTGGTAGAAAGTAATCACGATGAGTAATCTGTAACATCAGAGACATCTTTGCACCTGCTACGCTCATATGAAACTTCATCAATTCTTGATGCATTGTTGTTGCTTGACGAAAGGGGGGAGGATAGGGAAGATGTCCCTGCCCACGGCAGGGGGGTTGGACTAGATCATCTTTGAAGGTCGCTTCCAACCCAAACCATTCTATGATTCTGTGACATTTTAGGAATATGTTGGTGTGGGCATGGCCAACTTAACATAGCTGTTGAGAGAAACCTGCTCTTAATGTCTTTCCAGGCGAAGGAAGGAACAAACCTGTGCTGTGTTTGCCCAGCAAGGGGGCTTTGAATTCACATTCTGAGGCTGGTGGTTCAGAATCCATAYGCTTCAAATGGGTTTGTTTAAATGTGGTTGAGCCTTGAGTATAGGAAGGAAGAGGAATTTGAACCTTGTAGGGCCAGCCCCTGCTTATCGCAATGAAGTGGTGCTCTGGAGGGGGACTTATACCTGCCATTTCAGTGAGTTCCCTGAGGTGTATGTTTGAAATGCTGCCTCTGGACACGTTTCACAGCATTAGGTAAATCTGACCTAAAGAATGAGGAGTTTAAGACAGGGGACCTGTACTGTGTTGGCTTTTCAGTCTTTGCTCATCGCACTTTGCTGTGCGATGAGCCAGAGGTCAGTTAGGTGGGTTTGGGAAAGTTCTTAAGTGAACTTTTTCATTGAGGATGTGTCAATCTCAGGGACCGTTCTCATAAAGAGTCAGAGTTAGGCTAGCCGTGACTTGTAATACTGAGGGAGGCTGAAGAGCAAGGTCATGTTCTCCTTAATATGGCAGGCAATAGGTGAGAAGGGTGACATAATTGCTTAACTGGCAGTTTGGTGACACAAGTGCTTCTCATTCAAATCTCAAATCCATTTTTTATCAAATGCTTTTATAACTAATTTGTTGCTGTCCTTTAGATACCTGTATCATGTAACTTCTAATCCCCCATGCAGCACGTGCCAAGGTACCTCATGTCCTCTCTTCTGGATGAAACAATTGAGGCAGTTGTAGCAGGCCTAAACACAGCCATCTACCAGCGTCCTCTGATACCACGAGCTCCTACTAGGCAGAAAAGAAAAACAGGTAAGGGCGTTGGACACCTTCTGTGGCTCCCATCTGCAAGAGTAAAAGCTTTGGGAAGATGAGCCTGAGTCATACAAAATGCTCTAGATCAGCTGTATGCTGCCACACCTGTGCAGCGGCAGAAGTATACCACATGCATTTTCTTCTTTCCCCATACCGCCTCTGCCCAGAAGTGTCTTAAAAGTTGCTTTTAAATAAATCCTAATGATTTCACTTTTTCTGCTCTGCTGTCTTACACTGTTGCAGCACACCATAGGTCTCTTTGGGGTGCATTGTGTGCCATGGGGGAATGAAAAAGGGAGTACAGGGTAAAATGCAGTGCCGGCACTTAGCCAGATACTTGGTTGTCTTTTGTCCCATCAGGTAGGAGGARGAAAGTAGGAAGCAAAAAAAGAACTCAGACAAAGTCTTCTGCTGGGAAGAAGAGTTCAGGGGCACAGCTGAAGAGACGCAAGCGTCTGATAAAGAAGAGAAGGGGGAAAAAGATGAGAGTAAGATCACATGTGAGTTTCTGCCAGTGTCAGTATCTTCCATTTTTCAGCCATCTGTAAAAGCACTATAACATGGGATTCAATGGAAAAAAGGTCTTATAATGATAGCAGGTAACTTTTTTTCTGGTGGGAGTATGTGCAGGATGTGTCCAGTGTACTCCAGAAAGATGCTGCATGTGGAAACTGCAACTTCCAGGCAGGCCTGCTGGGTTTGCTGACAAATCCTGTTACCTGAACTGCAGGGATCACACTGTAAAGCGTGTCCTGCAGGCTTTGTGTTATGCCTTATCATTCAGCTGTAGTGTTTACTTGGTACTGATGCAAGCTCAGTTAAAATTGCCACCACCTATTCTTTTTAATAGGCTATGGATGTTTGTGTTGTTGCAAACCCAGTTAATCAGCCATAAGGGCTCTCAAAATCCCTTTCAGTTGTGGGTAGTGTTCTCACGTGAACTATACTGAATACTCTGCACCACCTTGRCTTTTGTCCTCAGCTACCTTAACTAGAGTTTACATCCTACAGCCAGAACTGTCCCTCCAGCCTTTAATAAGGAATTGACAATTTTAAACGACGTTATTAAAGATTTTTTAGAAACTTACCTTATCTGGTCACTTAAATCTGATACGTGCAGTCTCTGTATGAAGTGACATATAGGCCATAGTTAGAAGTTTAATAAATGCTTTAAAACAAATATAGACAATAAATGCATACCACTTCTGCTACCGACGGTAGTAACCTGATGACTGTGCTTAAGTGAAGCCTAAGTGAAGAATTTGAGGCTTTAAACCCAGAGTACGTACCTGCCCTAGCACACAAATAACCCAATCTCTTTATCTGTGCAGGTGAAAAATGAGGTTACTACTCGCTCCCGTATTGCAAGGACGCTTGGCCTTAGTAAACCTATGCGTGGGGCCTCGATTCCTTCCATGTACAAACCAGCGGAGCCCTCACTTGGTCTGATGAGGGCAGATATCGGGGCAGCTTCTCTGTCTGTGTTTGGAGATCCRTATGAGTTGGATCCTTACGAAAGGTAAGATATCTCTGGGTTATGATCAGGGACCTGATAATATCACGTGTCAGGTTGTTTGTGCATGTGACTTTTTGCAGAGTGTAGATCTCACGTCTGAAGACAGTTTTGGATACACAGCTCATAATATCACATTGGCGTGTTCGTTCTTTCCTTCTGGGCCGAGTTGCTGAGTTCTTAGAGAATCAGCCTTCTTTAAAGAGGTTTGCTGAAATAATAAGCCTTGTGAAAACCTTTAATAAGATCTATGGGGTTCTTCAAAGGCTAGAATCAGTCATTTTCTATTTATTTATTTTTAAGTGAGGATAGCTAGCATATTCAGTGTACAATAAACAGTGACTTCACATAGAATTAAATGGACCTGTGGGATCTTCCATGTTTCTCCTTTTCCCATCTTCACTTTTCCAGACACTTTAAATTCAGGGGAATCTTACTATGCCATAGTTTGTGTCACTCTTAGGCTTTGGATTTTGAGGAGGGGGCATCTGAAATTATTGTTGGTGAAATTTAATTTTCCACTGAATAAGTCTTTTTGATCCCTTCATAAAAGGAAATTACCCATTTAATATTTTAAAAATCTACATTTGAATCTCTGCTGGCTGAGTTACGCTGTTCTATTTATGTAGCCACAGAAAATAAGTATATTGCACAAATCTTTTTTTAATGTATCATAATAAAACAAATGATGCTCTCTAACCATATCTGTCCTAGTAGATTACCTATTTCATCTATTTGACATGAAAAACATTCAGACAATTTCAGGGTTTGTGTGTGTGTGTTTTACCCACAGTAACGAAGAGGTTCCAGCAAATCCAGATTCACCAGTGAGTGCCAAAAGGAGAGTTCTCTCCCAGTCAGCACTGAGGTCTCACCGTCCTGTAGCTAGACCTATTTCTGTGGGACTTCCCAGGTAAAAATCCATCAAGTTATTTATTTTATTATATTTTCCTTGTCCAGTTGTCTAATGACCCTAACAAAAGAGCAAACTGAGTGATCATCCTGGTTTAACTCTTTTCTTACCCTGAGTATTTTGAAAGAGCGTGTGCGTGTGCCTGCGCATGTGTAGATAAATAACCACAGCATTTTATGCAAGAATTCTCTTTTTATGTTGAAGGACACACACTTACTCTTTCATAATAGCTCTAACTATTGCACTGAAATTTCAAATTGCTATTTTCACACTAATCTGGCTGCTCTTGCTTTCTGTTTTGGGATTGTTTAGTAACCCCATTAGTATGCTTTAAATCCCAGTCTCATTAACCTTTAAAAAACCGCTTGCTTATTTGAGAGGGCCGGGGARTCTAATTGCACATCCAGAGGAGATGAGGGAGGTACCCACCTCACCSAATTCCTCTGCCATTTGTTGGAGCTCAGAAAATGGAGAGAAAACTCTTGTGTTTGACSCTGCAATTTAACAGTTGCTTTGCTGTCTGAGAGACGTCTCTGTGTGTSCAAATTGTGTGCCCCTGTGCCAGCCAGGGCCAGGGAGCGTTGCTGGGTGCCTCCCACTGGCAGCCGCAGTGGGTTTTCAGGACTGGGGTGTAGGATGCCGTGCAGARTGGTAGGGCACAGGGAGCAGAAGCATGACGAGAAGAAAAGGGATGGGGAAAATGACTGAGGCAGTACCACTGAGTCACAGAAAACTGCAAGGCTGAGGGAGCTGAAGACTAGGAGAAATGGAGGGAGCTCAGCTGAAACGATTAAAGGTGTGAGAGGTTTACATGGCTGTCCTCTAATGCATCTGACTTACGGCGAAGGTTGGATTCTCAGGATTAAGATAGTATATTTCTATAACTTGGAATATTTCTCTACCTTTCCCATCTCAATTCTGAAGGAAGCCTTTCAGGAAGCTTTCCGTGTCCTCCGAGTTATTTGAGTAGCACATTGTTTAGAAGGTAGAACTGTCTAGCTGAAATTCAGCCTTTCTAAAGGCTTGATTTGCCTGGACTRCAGTGAATTTCCTGGTCTGGCCTGGGCGGCCAGATTCTTTTAGCCTTCCCATTTTGTCTTTCTGTTGTATGTTATTACAGGTTTTTGGTGTACATTRTGTTTGGAAAGCTTGCTTTGCTGTCATACAGAAATGAAATGTAGCTCCCTCAAAGAGTTGGGTCTATTGGTCCCTTTAGAAATTGKTTTTTTTTTWAAAAAAAACAAAACAAAACAAAAAAAAACCCCAAACCAAACAAACCCCAAAATCCCACCAACACAAAAGCAAAGAAAGAAAAACAAAAAAGCCACACCCCAACACCAAAAACACTCCAACCTTTTCAGTCCATATTTCAAGAACAGAGAACTTATAGTTAAACCGTTTTCATAAGATTCAGTAATGCATAAAGGGGAGTTTTTGTGTTGTCCTGTGTGTGGGAGCATTGCTTTTGTTTTTCAGTGTAATTCCTTCTATGCCATGCTCTTAGCTACCCTACCAGTAGGCACCTGTGTGTATTCTGACTGGTGCTAAACTGCATCAGGTTCAAGCTGTATCATTTTTTTTAGATAGCGGTGTAGGCCTGAGGAATACATTTGTGATCGTGATTTGGTGGGGGGAAGAGAGGCAACTGGGATGGAAATATATCTGAAGTGCTGAAAAATGGTTTACACTTCAAAAATGCATCTTAAATGCACTGGAAAGTTAATCTTGATACACAACACAGTGAGCACCACTCTTAAATAAGATTAAAAGCATTTGCTTACCAAAGGTCTCTGGTATGATTACATGCTTTCCTATCCTGTGGTGTTCCTGTGGGAAGTCAGTAAAACCTTCACCTTCTGTTTGTCAGAGAGAGATGGAGGCTGAATGACTCCTTGAAGCCAAAACTATAAGTGAACTTCCCTGGCTGACCTCTGTTTATGCCCTTGATTTTGGTTTCTTTTTAATGTAATGTGTGTGTATAGAACAAGTACTGTAAGAGTAAAGGAAATATAACCCCTCTGAAACATGCAGAAGCAGTGTACCTGCCTTGAGTCCTGACCAAGAAGCAGAAGCTGCCCCTGTGCCTGATCTGTTGGGAAGTATCCTGTCTGGACAGAGCTTTCTCATGATGAGTAGTTCGGATGTGGTCATCAACAGAGATGGTTCGCTGACGGCGAAGAAGGCAGGTAAGGGTTTGGCACTTCATAGTGCAATTAGCCTCTCCGTTTCATCCACATCTGCCCTGGTCCTACAGGCTACATAGCTTCAAACAGAGGGATACTCTTACTGAGCATTTGAATACGTAGAATAGATTTAATAGTTGCTAGCAGTAATCCGTCTAATAAGATTCTTACGTRTGCTCTGAAATAGTGTTACTTGTCACTGTTTTAATTGCAGAGCTGAGATGGTAGTGGAGGATTTTGGTTTTAATAGGTAGTTTTCTTTGAAAAGTACTGCGCTGTAGTTTCATGCTTTGTTATAAGAAAATGGAGGACTGGATAGAGCAGAGATATTTTAGTACCCAATTCTTCTGGCATTTGTCATGCCTTGCTGCCATGCTGTGAACTGTACTTCGGTTTGAAGAGCAGTGATGAGGACCTTGGTAAGAAGTTTCTTTGCAAAAGTAGAGCTCTAGAATACGTGCTAGCATCTTCAGCTGTGTCTTCCCTTGGCATGGTATTATTTGGAAAGAATCTCTTCAGATTGAAACTTAGAGTTTTATTCTTAAAACAAGTACCTGTAACATCCTCCTTTATAGTCATTTTTATCAGTCAGAGAGYACAGGATAATAAACACAAATATGGTGATATCTACAGAACAGAATAATTTATTTCCTAAACAGTTGTGTTTACCTCAAAGATGCAGTTGTCTAGCATTAAACCTTGACCATCTGACCAAAAGAACTATTGGACTGCCTTATTACTGTCTCAAACCAAAGTGGAACTTAAAATAATTAGCTCAGTACTTCTTTTAATGCTGGGGGGAAATGACCAGATACGTCCTGAAAAGCTTAATTGTTTGCTTGTATGCCATAGCTCCACTTCATAGAAAATCAGCGAATGACTCGAGAGTGGATGATGGTTCAGGACATAACACCCAACCGAGTACAGTGCACTCAGGGACCACAGCAAGCAGCTCCGTGGCTGGACCTTCAGTTTCCTTGGGGCTGAGTACTCGCACCAGACCCTCCTCCTCAAGCTTGTTTTCATCGCCTTCACCCTCGCTGAGCAGGATTGAGCCTGCAGCAAACCCTGCACAGATTACATCAGAAAAGGCAACTGTAAAATCAGAATATTCAATGACACCCAGGTCTGTTCAGACTCAGAATATAGCTACTATGAGCAGGCACGGCTCCAAGTTAGATGAAATGCCCAGATTTAATGGAAACTCTAAAAATTTTGCACCCACTGACTCATCTTCAAAGCCCCTGAACTGTAACTTGAATTCTGGCTCAAAAGCTGTACCTGTGAGGCAGCCATTAAAACCGCCTCCCAAGAGAATTGACATCTTTGAGCTTCCCAGGATACCAAAGATTAAAAAGGAGACCAGCAGCAAGCAGGTGGAGCCAGAACCCGCAGGAAGCCAAAGCTGTGACATCCCCAGCTCCTGTATAACCCAGCTGACTGGCAAAGAGAGCACTAATCAGCCAGGAAAGGGYAGCAAGGTGGAAAGCCAGAAGTCAAATGCCAAGGAATCTCAGCAACAAACGCATACAAGCGGGGTGTCTTTTTCTACCAATACAGGCGTCTATAGCAGTTCATCGCTACTGGGCACTTCGAGGAGCAAAGGCCCGAGCTCTTTCGAGAGTTTTAAAATCAATATTCCTGGAAATGCAGGGCATCCCAGCAGACTGTCTAACCCAGGATTTTGTAACACCTTCCGCCCTGTGGACGACAAAGTGCAACAGAAAGAGAGCCCTTCACCTCTTTTCTCAGTTAAGAAAAAGCAGGTCAAAAGTGAAATATATGATCCCTTTGAGCCAACAGGATCGGACTCGAGTTCAGCAAGCAGCAGTCCTGAAAGGCTTGGCCCAGGGATCCCACTAACTAATATTACCAGGACTATTTCCATTGAAAATCCAAAAGTTCAAACGTTTCAAACTGTCCGTCGTTTCACCCCTTACATGGTAGAAAATGTATTTGGATCTGGGGCTGACTCTGATGTACCATCTAGTAACACAGAGTCTCATGATGACGTGACGGTAGAAAGCAGGATTGTAGAACAGATCTCTGATACGGAGGAACGAGACAATATGGATGAGGAAGACTTTCTAAGCAGTCCTTGCACTTCATCTGCTGTTAAGCAAATTTCTAATGCAGAGTGTTTAAAGAAGGAAAGCAGAGAGGGCCCTAATGTGTTCTTTAATGCTGAAGAATTGATTAGATCTAATATTAATGTGAAACTAGAACCAGATAGTCCCTCAAAGAATGATGGGCAGCAGAAGGTCCAAAAGGTAGAACAAACAGAGAGGCGATCGCGTTCCAGATCCTGTTCGAACTCCAGCTCCCGAAGCAAGAAGAAGATGAAAAGGAAAAAGGCACTTGTCAAAGAGCGTAAGAGATCCCGATCAGGGTCTAGGGATAGAGCACACTCAAGGGACCGAAGCTCCAGATCTACCTCTTGGTCAGGTGGAGAAGAGCATAGCAAAACACACGCATTGAAACCCAAGAGCAGGAGGTCGTCTACTGACCGTTCTAGCAGTCATGAACGATCTAAAAAAAAGAAAATGAAGGATAAAACCAAGGATAAAAAGGCAAAAACTTCTTGGTCTAGGGAGAAAAGGAAATCTAGGTCACGTTCAGGTAGTCCTGGAAGTACTTCTGAGTTTTATGAAAATAGGAAAAAGAAAAGACGGTCTCGATCAAGATCAAGACGGAGGGAACGTTCCCGATCGAATAGCATTGAGAGGACTAAAAGGCGGAAACACAGGAGAGACAAAAGCTATGAGAGGTATGATAAAGATAGTAGCTTGAGGTCAAGGGACAGAAAGAGATCGAGATCCAGGTCTCGGGAGAGGAGAAAGTGGAGGTCTCGGTCTCGGTCTTGGTCTGCATCTCGATCTCGGGAGCACAAAAGCAGCAAATCAAAGGAAAAAAGACCACGATCGAGATCACGTTCCAAAGAAAGAAAACGCAGATCAAAAGAGACCTCACTTCCTCCTCCACCAGAAAAGGATCAAAAGCCTCCAGTTGAAAATGTGTCCAGGTGTCTGGAGCAACCCCATTCCTTCAAACAAGAGCCGAAGGAGGAGCTAGTACTAGAAGAGCTTTCCATAACCATCCAACCAAATGTCAAACTTGAGGAAATAAAGGCTGAGACCCCAGTTCAACTGAGAGAGGCCCAAGAAAATATAAAGGTAGAGACCATCTGTCAGGAAGTGACCAGTGAAACTGCATTCCCTGTGCCAGAGATCACAAACATTTGTGTTCCGATTGGCAATGTGGATTCTTTTGCAGAAACAGAATTAATGAGTAGTAGTGATCCGGCAGTGCTTGGCAGCTGTAGCAATACAAACCTTGAGATTACAGTTAAAATAGAAAACACTTCATTATGTCCATCTCTAATGGAACCGCCCCCAAAGAAGGAAGTTATCATGCATGCTCCGATCGAGGGTGCACCAATTCAAAGCTCGTCAAAAAGCAAAATAACAGATTGTGTGAAAGAGGTTAAAGATGAGTGCCTTGTGTCAAATGAGAAAACCAGTAATTTCAGTAATCCTGAACTGGAGGTGGTACCTCAGGGTCCTGCGTTGAAATCAAAAGCACCAGTGAAAAGAGTTACCTGGAATCTTCAAGAGGAAGAGGGCGGCACATTGGCTGCTGGAAAAGCTCCAAGTAAGTCTCTTTCTGGAAAACAAACAGCAGTTGAAGCAGGCTGTGTAAGGCTTAGGGTTTCGGTGCCTGGCTAAACCTGGTTGTAGTGTAACAGCTCTGTCATCTGAGCTGGGGTGATCCTGTGGTTTCCAATCCTGAAAGCTGGCATTTTGCACTTGTTGAAATCATGAGGCGAGTTGTGTTAATGAATCAGCGAGGACGTGCTGTCAGCACAGCTCAGCGAGCCAGCGGCAGCTTGTTCGGCCATGAAGCGCATATTGCAACCCAATCTCTGAACTGGCAGCCCGCATTCCACCCTTTCTGCAGTTAACTAAAGTGGTTGTTTCGCCTTCAGAATTTATAAATATTTCTCGGAACCAAGGAGCGTGACAAAACTCTGTAGCTCTCACTCCTGTGAGCTCTGCTAAGCCAAAGCTGCTAGAAACAGTTTGGCTTGGGACCCTGTGCTCTGTGTGTTGACAGAGTTGCTTGTGTGGTTCCCGTTGGTTACTCTCTTGGAAACCCAGTAAAACGCAGTTGCTCAAGGGGATAAGTCCTCTATTATCAGAAGCTTTAAAATGTTGATGACTGCTAAACAAAATCCTTTTATAGCTAGCTTTGTTGTTAGATCCCTTTAATTTTTTTAAATATAATTGGCTTTGAATCTTTGACCCTTTAGGTTTATTTTGTTCTTAAATGTTTTCTTTTCCTTCTCTTGGGGAACCTAGGGATGCCATTTTACAAACTTCAGCGAGCAAAAGAAGGGGCCTGGAAAGCAGAGGACTTGAACCAAACGTTAAATCAGGTGCAGTTAAATGAGCCTCCTCCAACCAATTATATGATTCCTGAGCCTATGTTTCCTGATCTAGATTCCTCTCAGGTTGGTTCCTATTCCGGCACYCAAGTGTCATGGAAGGCATTCCACTTCATCTGTGCCCTCGTTGTGCAACCCCCTCCTCTCATGGCAGAGTTCGCCTTCCTCTGCGTGTGGCACATCTCATATAGCCCATACACCTCAGCAACCCTCTAATCATTTAATCTCTCAGGTGGTCCTTACAGCTGAAGAAGCACATTTTCTTTTAATTCTGCTCTATACATGCAGCTTCTGTTTTCAGCAGTAAGTTGTGGAAAGATGGTGCTGTTTGAGAAGCTGTGAGCTTCTCCCTGATTGTGATCAGGCTGTAAAGTTAAAAGGTGAGTGGGGCTGGTGCTAGCTTCTAGTGCACAGAGACCTAGCTGAGGGCTGGGATGTTAGCCCCCCTGATTTAAACTAGTAATTACTTACCTGTTTGAGTGGATAAAAGGTGCTCTGAAAAATCCTGTTCTGATGCTCTCTCTTKTAAGTACAAGCATTTACAAAATGATATCTGTTTCACAGGTGTACTGTCAAAATATACCTTTGACGCCACCTCTGCCCTCCAGCCTTCCCCCCTACGCCCCCGTCAGCCAGCCCACGGTTCAGTTTATCATGCAGGGTAGTCTTCCAGCGCTTGGCTGCATGGCAGGACAGAGCCTGACTCCGGAGCCGGGCAGCCTGGCTACTGCATCTGAACCAGGAATCCAAGCTGCTTCTGTTGGAAACGCAGAAGAAAAGATCAAAGCACCCAAACCTCCAGTGGATAAAACGAAAAACGAGGAAGTGAGTGAATGCTATCAAGTAGCAAATGCGTAACATTACTGAGCTCTTTATTTGAACTTTTAAAGTTTGGGGGTTTTTAACTTTCTCTGTAGTGTATTTTCCCAGCCCCTGTTGTCACTGTTTTTGGTGACTGACTATGCTAACCCAGGAGCAGCAAGCAATCCTTTCTTTTAATTCTTTTGGGATTTACTCCATTTGATGGTTCCACTTTCTACTGCTTTATCGCAATAAGACAGAGAGGGATTAAAGCATCTAAAATACATTCTTAAAGTCCTGAAACCTTCTTGCATGAATGTTTGGAAGGATATTCCAGAAGCCAGAATGTTGAAATTTCTCTAAGCACCTGGTTTTCTCCTTTCCCCTGCAGCTTTGAAATTTATGTCTGTTCTCCTAACAGTCCTATAGGGAGGTAGGACTGTGTCTTGCTGCCTGTCAGCACTGAAAACACTTTGGAGATTTTGCAGTGCTAGTCCCTTGCTGCTGAGTTTTGGGTTTGCTATACGGACCATCTGCTCTAAGCATAGTGGATGTTAACGCAAGAACAAGAACTTCTTAGCCAGTTGTTTTACTTTCTACCACAAAAMAAAACAGTAAGACACTTTTCCCTCCAAACCTCCATTTATAAGCAGCAGTTTTTATGAACTTGTTTTGATAGAGTATGTTCTGATGTCATCTGTAATCCTCAATTTATAGGCAACTCTGCAATTTTCAGAATGCCTTTAGAGCTACCTGAAGCTTTATATTCGCAGCTATGACTTGCTGCTTTTAGAATCTGATGCCTTTTGATGGATGTATGTTTACTTCAGAGCTGTTGGAAGGGAAGGAGGAGACCAAAATTAATAAGTGGACATTGTAGTCACTTACTTAAAACACATTCTCTAAGACGTGGAATAAATGTTACACAAAACAAGGGTTCCTCATAGCAYGAATTGTTATTTGTTTCAAGACTGCAATTTACAGTAAAAGAAATCACTTTGAGGCTAGTTCTTACTTGGGTCATTGAAACTGTGAAATGAGTAATTTCATTGTTAGAGCATTTCTAAGAAAAATAGATTCAGAAACCATTCCCAAGATAGCACGAGGTAATGAACTTCTCTTTGCTGTGCAGTACATGAAGAAGCTTCACATGCAGGAAAGGGCTGTGGAAGAAGTGAAACTTGCTATTAAACCTTTTTACCAGAAGAGGGAGATCACAAAGGAGGAGTACAAGAACATTCTTCGAAAAGCAGTGCAAAAGGTAAGGTGACAGAGCAATGAAGTGAAGAGGAGGAGCTGTGCAGGTCGTTAAATAAGTGGCAGTACTTTGGATTGCACTTGCCAGCTTCAGCAATTACATGCTGTAACCGAGTAGCAGATCTTTGACTCATACTCTGCAGTCTTGTGGTGAAGCAAGAGTTGCTTTAAGCAGGACTGAGTGGTGCCATTGATGAGCGCTGTCAGRCTGTTCCTTCTAGAAGATCGTGTTTTCAGTGGTCTGGGACATTGCTCAGCTTAAGCTGCCTGAGCTGAAATGTTGCATGGTATGTGCCTTGGGTGAGAATGCTCAAATCTCTCTCATTAAGAACTTTGGCCAGAATTGTCAAGCTGTTTTTGATAAAGTGAGAAAATACTTTGCGYGTTAATTCCTTGAGTATCTGTGGCGTCCCTGAACTTTGGAAGAGGGCCTTGCGATTTGGCTGATGTTGACTTTTGTCTCAGATCTTAGTGCTGACCAGATCGTGGCTAAAAAAGACCTGATCAGCAGGTAAATGTTGTCTTGTGAGAGCAAGTAATGTTCTTGTGGTCAAGGCAGTTAAATGATACCCTGGAGAACTGTATTCTCTCCCTGCTCTGCATTCTTGCTATTACTGAGAAATTCCGTCATAAATCAAAATTCCTGAGATAATGGCTGCAATTTCACATCTTTACGTGACCCATATGAACCTCAAGTGTGGTTTGTAGCAGAGCTGAGCAACTCCAATTGCTGCTGAAGTCACTGTGAACTCTTCTCTGAGCACTGATAAAGTTTGTTGTAGGGTCCGTTCTCTTTCTCCCATATCTCAAAATGGACCCTCAAAACCGCCAGATTCTTTTAATCTGAGCATTGCTTCCTCAAAATCATCAGAAAAATGGGAAATCCACACTTCCTTGGTTATCGTGTATTGTGTAAAATTGGCTGGATGGAAAAGCCTGTAGTAAAAAAGAACAATTCTGCTTTCAGAGATGCTTCTGCATTCAGTTGGTGCTCAGTAGATAAGCCCTGGGTCACTTCTGGAATGCTTGAAGTAAAATATTACTCTTATCCTTGTTGAGTTTTCTGCTTTATGTATCCTGCTATGAGACTTGAGGGCCTATGCAGGAATCAGTTCCCCTGGGAAGCTTCGGGCTCCTCTGTCGTTTGTCTGTTGCCTGCCTGCACTGCTGTAATACTGTTAATTGACCGAATGCCTTTTCTAATCCCTTGTAGATCTGCCACAGCAAAAGTGGAGAGATCAACCCTATGAAGGTAGCTAATCTGGTGAAGGCATATGTGGAAAAATACAAACATATGAGGAAACATAAGAAATCTGATGGTGAAGATACACGTGAAATGGAAAACAGAGCAAGCCACAGCCAGCATGACTTGGACTGAACTTACTCTGGCTGCAAACACTATGCCAGAGGGAATAATAGATCTGCAGTTGCATCTCATTGAAAATAAAGTGCAGAGAAGCAAGATTATAATAGGACTTATCTGCAGAACCTTCTTTTGAATTGTTTCCATATGGGAATGAACTTGGGTTTTTTTTGAATTACCTACTGTAGAACTAAACAGTCAAATGCCTCAGACCAGCAGAGTAATTCGAGGGGAAACACAGAAGAGATTAATGTTTGGGACTCCCGGATTGCTACAGTTTTCAGGGTTACTTTGATCACATTTTTGGGCTGTGCACCTGTCTTGCTAAAAGTTTGAAACTGGACACCACTTTTCATATACAGTATATTGAGAGCTGTATACTGTTTCCCTTGTGTTTATTTATCGAAATATGGATTGTCTTTAGAAACTTCTGATTTAATACTTGAAATGTTGTATTTTTAGCCCGTTCGATGGTGAGCGAAGCTTTACTCGCTCTGTCATTTGGGGATTGCAGAAATGAGCTAACCTTTATAAACTGAGTTCAGAAACACTGCTCAAGCCATGGTGTTTATTTACGTTCTGTTGGAAGTATCTTGTTAGTGAAAAGTTTAATTTTGGGGTGGGAGACTGTGTTGCACTTCTGTAAATAATGCACTAATGGCTGGTTTTGTGTCTGCCTTTTAGGAAAAAAAAAACAAAACAAAAAGCAAGCATTGTGAATTTTCAGTAACAAGCTGGAGGGATAAGGTTGAACTGATGTACAGAGCAGAAATGTGACAGAATTTATAAAGTTATTTTGAATGGTTTTAGTCCTATAGCAGGTGTCATTTGTTTGTCTTACAGCTGCCTCTTGCCCTGGCTGTTCTGTATAAACCTGCACGCTTGGCTCTTGCGTAAGGAATACTGTGTTTCTAGAAGAGAATTGGAGTTGGATAAGTAGTTGTTCCTCCTCCTCTGTAGGACTGGTTTTCCCATCAAGCAGCAAAGGAGTCAAGCACACGTACTGACTTCATCTTGCTTTCCTTAAAAGCACTCCTTGTCTGCATGTACTGCAGAGCAACCGATCGTTTAAGTGATCATCTGAAATACAGTCACTTACAAATATATTCAGCACCCCTGAACCTGACAAAAAGCATCATTCCCCATCTAACCGTGTTAGGGCGGAGACGTTTAACAGGGAAGCTGAAGAGAAAACCAGTAAGTTACAACTTAGAAAGTGGCTTTCCCTTCAGCAGGAACTGAGTGTACGTGGCCTGTTGGACCAGAGGGCAGCAACACGTCTTACGTGAGGGCTTTCCTATCCTCTTAGAGTCACTTGGAATCTGCCCTCTTTGAGRATAGTCTTGCTGCTTGTCCTCTAAGAGAAAACAGTTAGGCTCTCTGGGATGAGGAGTTTTATAAAGCAAATAACGGCAGCTCATATTTTTTTTCCTGGTGAGCGTAGGAAAACTCATAAATAGCAAGACCTTTGATCCCTTGCTGGCATTCAGAACTTTTCAGTGAACTTTGATTTTGATCGTAAGATTTGTGTTTGCATACTGTAATTTTGGGTGTGGTTCCAAGCTGGTTTGGGGATTTTTTTTTTTTTTTTTTATTTAAACAAAACAAGCCCATATACCAGTACTGTCCGGACTGGCAAAACACTTCACTCCTGTCATTCACCATCCAACAGAAGTGTTTATGGATGAGCCCTGAGCATTTTGAAGTTGATCTTCCTTGGCTCTGGTTGCTTCCTGCATGAAAGTGCAGCCTGAATGGCGTATAAGGGATTGATAACTTTGGGCTTTCTTTGAAGATTTTGGAACAAAGGCTCACTAAGACTGCAAAAGAATAGCTGGAAGAGAAGCTTTAGTTTTAAAGCTAAACTTGTAGCTAGAATATATACCTAGCAGATGGGTTTGGGGTTGTAAATAAAAACACTGCTGATAGATTTCCTGACAAAATAAAGTTCAGAAACTTTTATGGCACTGTTGGCACAAGAACGAGAGAAYGTGATCTAGTTGTGAATACACTTAGGCTGGAAATTGGACACCTTTGGATGTATCAGAGGAACAGTTCTGGAATAACCTGCCTGCATGAGTGAAAAAGGGTAGGTGGTGCGAAAAACAAAGCTTGACCAAATAGCAGAAGCAACTACACTGTTGACCAGAAGGACAATGTCAATCTGTTTTGTTCCTCAGGCTGATTCWCTGCTTTAAGTTCTCGGTTGGTGCTAGCCTTGGATTAGCAGTAAAGATAACAGCCTGTTGCAAGATGTGTTAGGAGTGCATGTACTGTAAGGACTGTTACATTTCCGTTACCTCTGCACCTGCCGTTGCCTGGAGGAGCARTGAAGCTGAAAACGATGCCTTCTGCACGTGCTTTCCCCTGAAGTTACGTGAACAAGAATACTGGTTCATTCTGTCTACCGTTAAAAATAGATCCATTAAATTGCAAGCTGCCCCTTGGGAGAGGCAATGAGAAACATACCTAAAAATGCCTCTTCTGGCATGTTCTAGAAAACACTTTTTSAAGTATACCGTGTATACTACTTGCATTTTTTTTTTCTTTCCRGTTGACCCTCTTGGATCAGATGCTGCCACCTAAGGGAAGAAATCTTATTTATTCAACACGTGCAGTAGTTTAGTAGTAGCATAACCTCCTGTTAGTAGTGTCCTTTCCCTCCTCTGCGACAGTAGTAACACCAAAATCTCCTTTAGCAAAGGCAGGGACACTGCTGGAAGAAGTTGACTCGGGGGCTACTCTGCTACCATCTTTGTCTCTTGGGTGACCTCCAGAGCTGCTTCCAGGACATACGCGTGGCCCTGGTATCTGGCAAGAGGTGCTTGGGTTGTCGGGAGCTGCTCTGAAGATGGATGGAGAAAGAGAGGGTGGGGTTCCCGGGCAGAGCTCGGGAGGCGGGGAGCAAAACGAGAGGAGGAAACGAAAGGGGGAGGCCGAGCGACCGGGAGGATCGAGCTGGTGCCGCGCTGCAGGGCCATGACCCAGCCCAGAGCCTGTGAGTAGCTGCCCTGGCTCTTTGCTCCTCTGGTTCGGAGCGGTGGTGGGAGCCCTTTGACTGGTCTCTCTGCTGGCGCTGGAGGAGAGACTGGGCGTTTGGGAGAGGGTGAAAGCTTGCTGGGCTCCTTGCACGCCCCAGGTTTAGGTGGTGATGCTGAGAACGGATGATGAGTCGGGCCTGAGCAGGGTGTCTTGCGCAAGGGGATGCCGCGCTCAGCGTCAGCTGGTGAGGAAGTGAAACGTGGGAGAGGAAAGCAAATCTGACCATGTTTTGTTCTAGTGTCGTGTGATCCCCATCCCACATCCTCCGGCCGCTCTTCTCACCTGCAAACCTCTCTGCTCTGAACACCCTCCTTCTGGGGACGTTCTCGGCCATCACTGAGTCCCTTCTTGTGCACCCTGTCCTGCGGGGGACCCCACCGTCCCTGTGCTAGTCCCCCGTCTCCCGGGACTGGGAGCATTCTGCGGGGAATTGCGGCGGGCATCCRGAGCGGTGGGAGGATGTGAGAGAGGAAGTGTCTGAACTCGCTAGCCCTGGCCTCAGCGCATCTCCCTAGCTGTGGTCGAGAGCTGGGGGCGGGCTGGGCGAGTTATTTGGAGAGCAGCTTTCCTCCTGACGCCGGCTCTGCTCTGCCAGCCTGCTGCTGGGATTAGAAACCTGCCGGTTTGGGGTAGATGCATCTGCGGCTGGAGCTCTCGCARTGCTTTAATGAGAGCAAAGCTGTTAACGTGACACTTGGGCTACAGGTCAACCATCTTGCGGGCACTGTTTCTTCCTGTGTCTTCAGGCTGAGCCAAGATCCTTGTGCCTCGGCTTTGGTTCCTCTCTTGAGAGGACACAGGAGCTACTCAAGCAGCAGTTGTGGTCACGCTGTTCAACCAGCACCTGTGGTTTTCCTCTGCTTTTTGTTGCTGGCCGAAATGATCCCAAAGTCATGCAGAGCTCAAGGGAAAAAAATGGTCTGCAACCCAAAGGGTCAAAGTCTCTCTTAACCACCTTCCCTGTCCCATGCGTCCAGGTCAGGAGCAGGAGGACGGTTTGCGTGAAGTGACTCTCTCTACCCAGAGGCTGCGTGTGCTGCCTCCAGCAGTGCTGAGCAGCCCCGCGCTGGAGAGCCTTGACCTTGACAGGAACAAGCTCCGGACCATCACTGGCATTTCTAAGCTTTGCAACCTGAAGAAGCTGATACTGTCAAAGAATGAGATTGTGGACTTTCCCAATGAAATCCAGAGCCTGGTCTGTTTAGAGAAGCTTGAGCTGAATCAGAACCAAATCCGGGTCATCCCAGAGGGGATTTTCTCCCACCTCCTCAGGCTTAAACACTTGCGGCTGAACAACAACCGCCTCAGTGCCCTCCCCAGGGACCTGGCAGCTTGTCGAGGCAGCCTCCAGTACCTCAACATCTCCAACAACCTGTTCCGGACCTTCCCCCAGCCTGTCCTGCAGCTGGCACACTTACAGGAGCTCCACGTGCAGAATAATGCCCTTCGCCAGCTCCCCAAGGAGCTCTTCCAGGGGCAATCCCTGAAAATGTTCAAGGCCAATGGGAACCCCCTCCGGGAGCCACCCGGTGAAGTGTGTGCTGGTGGCATCCAGCAAATCCGGAATTACTTCAACCAGCTTCAACGTGGTTCGGGGCAGGAGGACAAGAGGGTCAAGACCATGTTCCTGGGAGCCTCGCTGGCGGGGAAGTCCACCATCTGYAAAAGCCTGAAGCAAGGGCAAACCAAACTGGTGCCCAAGGAAGAGCGAACGGTTGGGATAGAAATCAGCGAGTTCCGCATCGAGGACTTCACCTTTCTCTTCTGGGACTTCGCCGGCCAGCTGGAGTACTACATGACTCACCATGTGTTCATCACCCCACAGGCACTTGTCATCCTTGTCATCAATCTCCACATGTAAGTGCTGAGCTGGTTTGGATTCAAAGCAGAGAACCCCTGTGCGGGTTCACACCATTTCCATTGGACCTCGATGCCTGGTCTTCTCACTGCTGGAGCTCTCCCTCTCCCCCTTTTTGCAGATCACTCTTTTAAGCAACTAGATCTGTCATCACCTTACCAAAGTCCTCTGTTTTGAGGGGTTAGATGAGCATTAACTCCTTATGCAACAATTGATCCCCATCTAAACGGCTTTGCTTTCTGCCTTTGAAATACCTCTACGAGCCCTCCAGTATCTTGCTTCCTGAACGTGGAGGGAGCATCAGGCTTGGGCTTTGTGGTACAGAGGGATGGTCCCATCCACGGCAGGGATGGACTCTGCTACACCCCATAGCTTTAACTGGCTTAGATTAAGGATGGGACACTTAAAGTTGAGCTTGGATATGGCTCATGACAGCTTAGAAGACCTGAGCTCTTCTCCAGTAAGCCCCTGGGACAGCACAGGGTGCATGGTCAGGCCTGTGCTGGTGGAAGTTGGCTGGAGATCTGGAGGGTTAGACGTGAATTTGGGATTTTCCTTCTCTCCCTCCCCAGGTACCAAACTAACAACAAGACTTTCACGGAGCTTGTTGGTTTCTGGATCAACAACCTGTCCATGCGAGTCCCAAACTCGGTGGTGCTTCCCGTGGGAACCCATGTGGACTGCTGCCAGGTGGAGGAGGTGGAGGAGAAGAGGCGCGACATCATGGCCAAGATCGCGGCCATGCTGGCAGAGAGAAAAAGCAACCTCGCTCACTTCATCGACAACCTGGAGGGCAGTGAGGAGCCCGAGTTTTACGTGGACCAGTGGGAGAGGCTGAAGGAGATGGAGASCTGCACGTTAACCGTAGGGCTGAGATTATTGTGGTTCCTTGCTGTCTGTGGTCACTCTGTTGTCTCTGGCAGCCCAGCGTGCTACTGGTGATGGTGGCCTGGTGCTAATGCATCAGGCTGCTAYTGCAGCTGCTCCCTGGGGCTGGGGTGGACGTGGTAACCCCTGACTGTGACCTACTGGGTTCTTATCCCTGCTTGGTGATGGGCATCTCCTCCTGTGGCTTGTAGCAACTGCCTGGGGAGGAGTGTGAGGGGGCATTTACCATCCCCAGGTGATTTTCTGGGAACTGCTGCAGAGCAAAGGTGCAAAGGAAGCGCCCTCTGAAGCTGAGCCAACAATGTGTCCCATCCTTGGTGACCTCCTCGGCATTAGGTCCCTCCTTCACCTTGCAGGCTAAAAGACTCCTCTGGATGTGCTTTTGGCAGGTGTGTGCTTTCTCTCTTCCAGATCTTAAACTTAGTTGCTGTCAACTGCACAGATCATTGTGATATCAAAAAGCTCGAGGCCACTATTCTGGAGCATGTGAAGAATGAGGAGCTCTTCCCCGAGGTCGTCCGAGTGCTGCCACCTGTTTAYAGGCAGGTGGAAGCTGCCATCGTAGGTATCGCACAGAGCGAGGAGATGGCAGACCATGGTGAGTGGTCCATCACCCCCCGCCATCACCCGCACCTTCCTGGGAGGACCTGCTGTCCTGCGGCTGAGACRGGCTCTCGCTTGCTGCACCTTCTGGCCCCGCTCACATGGTGGTGGGGTTGCTGCTGAAGACCTTGCAGTGTTATTGCTGGAGCGTTAATTGCTACTACCCAGCTCTGTCATTACGAGCGTCTGCCCCCAAGGCAGGTGCCTAGGGAAAAGCATAGGAAAAGGCCAAGTRTGTCTTCACCAGGAGGCTCTGCCAACATCTACCAACCTGTGGCTGGAGGTACCCTGAGCTGGCCACGTTGTCTGGTTTGTTTCTTTCCAGTAACGTTGTTCTTTCTCCCCTTTGCCCTGTATAAGCAATTACAAAATCTTGCAGGAAGGAGCTCCACAGCTTTAATGCTGCTGTGTGGTTTCCAAACCTATGCCCTGCTGACTCTATTTAATGGCCCCTACCCCTCCCTATCCCCTTCTCTGTGTTTCCTGTGACTTAGCAGGACCAGCAGGCAGCCCCGCTCCTCGCTGACGTACCTAAAGCAGGTATGAACACCACCAGCACCCGCTGTYATCTCTGGCTCCCCTGGCCACTGTAGGATTAGAGGATGAGGAGCAAATGCTTTTCTTTTKGGAGTTAAGCCAGGTTTTGTTGCCTGTCTCACCGCATGACTAAATGACAATCTGAGGTTTAGCTGGCAAGCTGAAGTTTTCTGGCTGGAAACAAACCTGCTCTCTCAAACAATGAAAAAACCCCCAGTATTAGCCTCATTTTTCAGATGCTCCGTTGAGGTCCTGGCAGGCTGTTGGTACCGCTGAGGCAAGGCAAGACCGTGGGAGCTGCAGGGTGACAGTGGGACAGCTGAGGATGGGCAAAGCATTTGGGGCCACAGCCACCGAGCATCGTGCTTGGTCCCAGCTGCTTCCCCAGGGACGGCRTGGGTGACGTTGGGTGCTGCTGGTGTTTGTTGGCTCTCTAAAGCATCTGCCTTGGAATGTTGGTGTCCGAGAGATGCGTGCTGAGCTYCCGCATCTCCCTCTAGGCATGATGGACCTCCAGTACCTGCTCAGCAAACTCTCCCACTGTGACCACCTGGCCAACCTGGGCAGAGAGCTTCTCCAGGACATCTTGCGGTACCTCCACCGCATTGGGCTCATCGTGTGGTACGAGGAAATCAAGCACCTGGAAAGCACTGTTTTTCTCCAGCCTACCTTCCTAATAACTATGTTCAAGGTGAGCATGGGGTTGAGGACCGTCTTCTCTGCAGGGCCCAAGCTCTGCAGCTTTGCTGGGCTCCTCTCATTGCTGCCTCTTCTCTCCTCTTCCCACCCAGCTCCTTGTGAGGTACCGCCTAGTCCAGCAGCTCGAGAGCATCTCTGTGGACACGCTGATCGGGGAACATGCCACCATCAGAGACAGGTCCAACTGGGTGTGGACCTTCAAGTCAAAGGCAATGCTGTGCCACCAGGCCGTGCGTGCCTTGGTGAAGCACCAGCTCTGTWTGGAAGGGAGGCAGGACGTCTTTGAGGAAATCATGGGATATAGGCCCCACAGGGGGAGAGGGAAGCTCTTCAGCCTCCTGGAGCACTTTGAGCTCTGCCTGGAGGTKAGGCACGCTGAAGCGCTCAACCCACAGGCCAGTGAGTTTGTGCCCGGGAAGCCGTGGGAGACAACACGGGGCCAAGGCGAGACCTGGTACTTGTTCCCAACCTATCTGAACCAGACTGAAGAGGTCTCTGAAGTGTGGGGAGGAGATCACCCTGAGGACCTCCACATCCGTGCCTAYTTCTCACCCGAAATACCTGAGGGTTTCTTCCAGAGGTAAGCAGTGGTTTCCAGCCCTCGATGAGGTTGCACGGTTCGGGGTTTGCTCAGCGCAGCGCCAGTATGACTGTCAGCAAGCCCGTGGCTGTTGAGACCGTATCAGCTGAGGCATGAGGCCAGGACTCAGGAGACCAGGGTGGCTTCTCAGCTCTCCCACAGATGTGTGGAGCCCCGGGTGAACCATTTCCATGTTCACTGTCTGGACGTGAGCAAGGATCATGTTCCTTCTGGTTCACCTTTCATCTGGGGTGGTTTTTGCCTAGTCTGTGCCCATCCAGGCAGTCAGAGGTCTCCCAGTACCACCTGAGGACGGTCCAGTTTCTATGGGCGCTGGGACTGTTCCAGTTTCTGGAAGGTCTCCTGTCCTTGTGGGGTTCTCGACTTGTATTCAGAGTTTTATCTGATGGCCAATTCTGGAAGCAACTCTTGGCTTAAGAAGCTGCTCCTGCTGCTTGAGCTTTCCGTAGGACAGGGTCCTCATTTGGTGTCTGCCTCTGTTTCTACGGAAACTGGGTTCATATTTTTCAAGTCCACCTGGTGCCACACTTTCTCCCAGTATTACAGATAAGCAGGGAGGAGGGTGGTGAAAGCCCTGGGCAATCTCCTCACAGGTTCCTGGTGAAAGCTTGCTCTTTCTACTCCACACACTGGGTGGCCAAGGCAACCTGCCTGCTCATATGCAATGGCAAACCTCTGCTGATCAAAGAGAATAACCAGAGGGCCTACAGCTATCTGGAGCTCCGATGCAGAAAGCCAGCAGGAAGGACAGGTAAGGATCCCTGATCCTTATTTCATGACTCCCAACCACATGTCTCTCCTTAGCTCCCCCCTGCCACCTCCAACCCTCTGAGCAGAGCGTCCCAGAAGCCTCTGCCACATGTCCTAGTCTGGCCAGGGTCCACCAGCAGTTCAATTAAAGATTTCCCCTTTCTCCATGCAATCTGGTCAGAATTCCTCTCAAAGGATTACATGAAAGTGGAAAGTCAAGTTTTCAGTCTTCTCATGGAGGAAATGGGTCATCCTTCCCCATAAGGTCCCAGCAGAATACAGTCTCAGGCTGGATCTCCAAGCAATAAGCAAAGGGACCATCAGAGTTTGGCAGCTCTTCCAGCATATCTTTCAACTCCCTTTGAAGGCTGATGGGCTTTGGTTAACTTGAGAAACGGAGCTGGTCCAGCGTTCTGGCTGTGGTCTGGGGGGGCTGCAAGCGATGCATGCATCACCACAGCATCTCCTGGGCTGCCACGGTTGGGTGGCTGTGAGTAAGTAAGACCTTCTCCTTTTGCCTGGAAGGTTTTCAGTTTGTCTGGGACTTCCTCATGGCAGTTGTGTTCATCRTCCAGAAGCTCGCCGAGGAGTGGCCGGGGCTGCACGTGTGCGTGAAGACCCCCTGCCGAACAGCTGGCTGTCCCGCGGAGCTCATCTGGCCGGACATGGATGGCACAAGCACCATGTACGTACGTGCTGTGCCCCTCCCAGCTGAGGGCTGGAGCTGGGTGGTTGCCACTGTGATGCTGGTGGGGCTGGTCACCTTCTAAAAGCCATGTGAAATTAGTGGTGAAACTTGCTGCYGGGCACTACGTTGCCCTTCTCCTGACCATAGCAGCCCATGTCCCACGTGGTGTTAGCATTTTCTTGTCTGAGAAATTCGAGCATGGAAAGAAAGGTGTTCTGGGGCTCAGGCACATGATGTCTGCTCTGGCCAGGTGCCCACATGTCCCCCGTTTCATGAAGAGCTGAAGGTGCTCAGGCACCTGGGAAGGCAGCAGCCGTCCCACTGCCAGTGGGACCTCAGGTCAGGGTGGAAAGAGGGAGCCTCTTCCATCATCCTGGCATCGTCTTCCATGGGAAGTGCTGAGGGCAGGTCCTGCTCCTTCTTCTTCTCAGGGCTTTTTCCTCCGCAGGACCAAGGAAGACGTTAAAACCTGTGGGATGTGCGGGCACCGCTTTGGCACAGAGCTGCTCCTGCCCAAAGGTAAGCTCAATGGTCTTGGGTTTGCACCGCAACAGTGCTCAGGGTGGGGAGGAAGACGAAGAGTTTCATGGAACTGAGGTGCTGACGGTGTCCCCCATCCCCACAGTGCCCAGGCAGCTGGAGGAGCCGCCAGCACAGCCCTCTGCTCACTATTACGTGACAAGCTACGGGACCACCACCTTTGGGCCCAGCAGCATCCACGTCAATCGGCAGGTAAGGAGGCTGCCCCCTCCCCTTGCCCAGGGTCCAACGCTGATGGCCACGCTCGTCCCTGTGATACCACCACCTCTGCGCCTCAGAGCTGAGCTCTGGGTGCTTCATGTTGTAGTTACTGCCTTATTTTTCCAGAACATCTCAAGTGAGTAACTCTGGGCCAGCGGGGAGGCGCCCGCCGAAGAAAGCAGCATTATTTTTGTTTAGCCAAAGCCAAGATCTCCTCAACATGCTTTGCTTGCAAGTCATGTTTGCAGCCTTCATGCACGGAAATAAATGCATCAAGAAATGCATCCCTTCATGCGTGGGAAGTCACCTCATTTACAAATGTAAGGGGGAGGAGGTGCTGACAAGCACTCCTGTATGAGCCCGCTGGCCAGCACGGGCTTTGCTGGGACAAAGCTGTCCATGGACCCCCGTGGTTTTGGGGAATGGAGTGGGGGGGTGAAGGTCTCGGACTGATAGTGGGGGCAGATGTCTGCGCAACATCAGCAAGCAGGAAGCACCTTTCTATACATATATATATATATATTTAAACTTAGAAAACTTAAGAAAATAAATCTGTAAATGACCACACTCCACAAAACCACACGTTAGCAGCTGACAGAGGGGAAAAGCAACGTGTCAGCTCCGCGACTGGCTGRTGAAGCTGTCCTTGGGGTGGGGGGAGCGGAGGAGGAAAGGTCCCCACTAGAGGCATCCCGCCACAGCGTTCCTGGGGGGATGCCGGTTTGCACGGGCCCCAACACCCAGTGGTCCCCCGCCGGCTGGTGCCTGTGCCGGGGGGCCACGGGGAGCGGGGCGGGTGGAGGTCAGTCCAGCTGCATGTTGCACTGCTCGATGAGCTCGAAGAGGCTGAAGGAGTCGGAGAGCTGCAGGCTGACGGTGCCGCTGTCGAGGGAGGAGGCTCCCTCCCGCAGCACCTGCTCGTACCAGTACTCGCAGAACTTGGGCACCAGCTGCGGCAGCAAACCATCGGGGTTAGGGGCAGGGTTAGGGGCAGCTGCCTGACGCGGCTGCAATGCCCTGCACGGCCCTGTCCTCCTGGAGCAGAGGAAGGAGGCATGCGGGGCACCCTGTATCTCCCCCCAGCCCCTGAGGGTCCCCAGCTGCTTCCCACCCCGTCCTGCCCAGCCCCCAAGGGTCCCCTGACCCGGGCAGCTGCTCCCTGTCTAGGGTGGCCCTCCCTGGACACCTGATCCCCAAGGGTCCCCTCCCCAGGCACCTACCCCCACAAATYTCCCCTGCTCCCCAAGGGTTCCCTTCCCTGGGCACCCAGCCCCCGCCCCGTCCCCAAGCCCCCTAGGGTCCCACTCCTTGGGCACCCAGCCCCCCCCATCTCCCCTAGTCTCCAAGGGTCCCCCTCCCCTGTCACTCAGTTCCCCCCATCTCTCCCAGTCCCCAAGGTATCCCTTCCTTGGGTACCCAGGTCCCCATCTGCCCAGACCCCCACTTCCCCCTGGACCCTGAGGGTCCGCCTCCTTGGGCTCCCAGAGCTCCATCTCTCCCGACCCCAAGGGTCCTTCTCCTCAGGCACCCAGACCCCCATTTCCCCTGGACCCCAGGGGTCCCAGACCCCCATCTCCCCTGGCCCCCAAGAGTCTCCCCCTCCCTGGGCAGCAGTGGGGCAGTGGTGGGTGTTGGCCCTTCCACCTTGACCAGGACGAGCTTGGACTCCTTGGGCTTGGCTTTGGAGAAGGACTGCCCGAAGCAGAGGTAGATGGTGAAGTCAGGGGACCGCTGCCTTTGGCCGTTGCGGAAGTCCCTCAGCTCTGCGAGGAGAGACAGGGCTCAGTTTTAGGGTGAGCCTGGGGGGGCATGGAGGGGCTGGGGGGGTTCGAATGCTTGTGACATCRTGGAGCTGGCTCCCACGAGCCCCAAAACCAGGATTTCGGGGGGGTGGGAGAGGGGGACTCCTGCCCACCTGTACAAAACTTGTTGAAGTCAAAGATGGGGGTTTCCTGGTCCCGGCAGAGCAGGTTGGGTGGGGGTTCCCCGATGCCCTCGAGCTGCTGGGACAGGGCCCAGAAGACCCTGCACTTCTTCAGACGGGTGGCGAAGAGCTTGTTGGCGCGTTGCTCCAGCTGCAGCCCGGCGCTGCCCAGCAGCTCCTCGGTGAAACGCCGCTGCTTGCTGTCGGCCAGCTCGGCGGGGCTGGGGAAGCGCACCAGGCGCCCGGGGCGCAGGGCCACCGCCGGGTCGGAGGTCTGGTACGCCAGCAGGCACCAGCCACCCCCCACCTCCTCCTGGTGGAAGAGCTTCCCCCGGTAGTAGATGCTGACGTCCAGGATGGGGATGATGCCAACTGCACCGAGAAGTGATCAGCAGCCGCAACCCCCAAACCCCAATGCTCTCCCTCCCCAAAATACCCCCCCCCGAGCATTAATAACTATTAATAATTATATATAATATTTATTTTTAATAGTTATAATAATTATTTATAGCTATTCATAATTAATAACCCTCACCTGTGTTATCCTCCAGGGGCGGGGGCGGTGGCACAGGGCTGGCGGCGGGGGCGAAGAGCATCGCCTCCCCTGGGGACGGCATGGGGACCGTGACCTCCGGCGGGCGGCAAGGCAGTGGCACGGCCCCTGCGGCTGGAGACGGGCATTGCAATTCGGGGGTGGGGGTTGCTTTGGCATGGGGTGCACATGGCAGCACCCCGGCCTCTTTCCACCCCGTTATGGCATCCCCACGCCCGGGGCTGGATCCTGCCCCAMAGCACCCACCTTGATCCCCCAGCAGCATGGAGTCCGGGGGTCTGTAGGTGCCCAAGGGGGGCTGCTCCGCCACAGGCACCCATTGCTGAAATGGGTTTTGGCTGGGGTCTGGGTGAGGCTGGAGCAGGGTGTCCTGGTGGGGGGTGTCCTCTGCAAGGAAATCACCAGCGGGAAGGGGCTGGGGTCACCCACCCATGGTGTCACCCCCCTGCACCACGCGAGCGGGGCCGATCTCACCTGCAGGTGCCCAGGACGGGGTGGGGGGKCCAAGGTCGCGGGGGGAGATGTCGCACTGCTCCAGCACCCACTGCAGCACCTCCAGGTCCTCCAGCGGCGGGGGCCGTGCGGGGTCGGTGCTGCCTGAGGTGGGGCACAGCGTGTGAGGGATCTCACAACCCCAAAACCAGCCCTGGCTGAGCCTACCGGGGTGCCCCCCCAAAAAAACTGGGGGACCAGCACTTACCTGGGGGGTTGATTTCTGGGGCCATAACTTGAGAGTTGAGCTCCACCTGCGAAGGGAAGCGGGATGGGGTCCTACTGCTGTGGATGGGGGGGCACCCAGCCTCCCCCTGCCCCGCATTTCAGCCGGGTGCTAGGCTCCAGTTCAGCAGCCCCCCCAAAGACACGGTGGTGCGACACCAGAGCAGTGGCAGTGGGAACCCCCCCAGCCCGCCGTGCCCACCCTGCTACCTGCGGCTGCTGGTGCAGTGGCTGCTGGTCCACCACAGGGTCAGCGCTGCCGAAATCTCCCTCCTCACTGTGCCAGAGGGCGGCTGGAAGGAGAGTGGGGTGAGTGGGGTGCCCTGAGATAGCCCGTCCCACCCCCACCACAACCCCCCACGGGGCCAGGCTCACCTGGGGTGATGGCGAAGACCTTGTGCGGGTCGTCACCACACTTGGAGTGGTCCTCCAGCAGCTTGAACATGCGTGTGCTCCTCAGGGCGCAGCGGAAGTTGGTCTTCCACTTGGCCGGGTCCTCGGGGCACCCCTCATACCGCCCACTCACCTTTGCCCAGGCCTGGGAGATGCAGTGGGGGGGTTAAGCATGGGGACCCTGCCTCACTCCCCAATTCCCACATCCCACCCACCTTGATGAGCTCAAAGCTGCTGCTGGTCACCCCCCATCCAACCCACCTTGAACACCTCAGGGTTGCTGCTGGTCACCTCCCACCCCACCCACCTTGACAACCCTGAACTTGCTCCTGGTCAGCTCCCACCCCACCCACCTTGAAGACCTCAAGGTTGCTGCTGGTGACCCCCCATCCCACCCACCTTGATAACCTCAAGGTCGCTGCTGGTGACCCCCCCATCCCACCCACCTTGATGACCTCAAGGTTGCTGCTGGTCACCCCCCATCCCACCCACCTGGAAGACTTCCAGGTCACCGCCAGTGGCACCCCATCCCACCCACCTTGAAGACCTTGAGGTCACTGCTGGTCAACCCCATCCTACCCACCTTGAAGACCTCAAGGTCGCCCCTGGTCAGCTCCCATCCCACCCACCTTGAAGACCTTGAGGTTGCTGCTAGTCACCCCCCCATCCCACCCACCTTGATGAATTCAAGGTTGCTGCTGGTGACCCCGCATCCCACCCACCTCGAAGACCTTGAGTTCACTGCTGGCCAACCCCATCCCACCCACCTTGAAGACCTC
>JASVER010000134.1:1168833-1223401 GCA_030449065.1 Oceanodroma leucorhoa | reverse complement strand
TGACCCCCATCCCACCCACCTTGAAGACCTCCAGGTCACCGCTAGTGACCCCCCATCCCACCCACCTTGAAGATCTCCACGTCGCTGCTGGTGACGTCCTTCCTGGCGTTGTGCTTCCAGGGGACGCGGAAGGTGCTGCGGGCCGGGTTGGTCCAGCGCAGCCCCCGGTAGCTGCCGCTGCTGACGGCGCTCACCAGCCAGGGCCCGAACCGCAGCTTCTGGGCCTCCCTGCGGGCGCGGGGCCGTCACCGGGGGCGCTCGGGGCCACCCGGGGACGGCCCCCCGGGGAGGGCCGGGGGGTGCTGGGGTGCTGCTTACCCCTCGCCCTGCAGCGCTGCCATCGTGCCGCGGGGTCCCCAGCCCTGCGCGACCCGGGACGGGCGGGTGACCTCAGCTCGGGGCGCGGCCACCTCCCGCCCGCCCCTTTTATCCGCCCGCGCCCGGTTTCCTGGAACCCACGTGACCCTTCCGAAAGTGAAAGTGTCGCCGGTGGCCACCCCGGTGACGCGGCGGGGGGATGCTCCGGCCCCAGCCCGGTCCCCCCCCCCCGGGGGGGTGCTGGCTGCGGAGCCCTGCGCAACCCCCTCCCCAAATTAATAATAATTAAAACAAAAATTCCAGATTTCAGCCGTGCCCTGCACCCGCGTGGGACGCAGACCTCGGCGGGCAACGGGCAGGATCGGGCCCCGAGCTGGGGAGGGGGGGAAACGCCGGTGCCCCCGTGCGGGGGTTGCTCCCCGCRGGCTGTTGTGGCCCCAAAAGTGCTGACGCGGGACATCTGCACCCCGACATTAAACAATGAAACAAATTAAAACAATTTGCAGGCTTGCAAAGAGCAAAGAGCGGGCGGGGGGGCGGCGGAGACACCCCGCAACGCTCGGGCTTGGCCTGAAAGCAGCTGCACCCACCGCTGCCGGGGCTTTCCAGGGTGCACCGGCAGCCCCGGCACCCCGGGCTCGGCCGCAGGGCTGGAAATTCCCGTGGCTTTTTTATTTATTTATTATATTTATTTTAATCCTTCTTCTTTCAGGCTGCCTTGGCTTCCACGCTAAGAGCATGCTATAAAAAAATTAAAAAATAAAAGCAAAACCCAGGAGGGCAGTGGGCGCTGGCTGCGCTCCCCGCATCCAGGAGCCGGTTTTCCCGGCGCTCCCTTTTCCCGTAAAGCCGGTGCGCTCTCCGTGGGCCTGGCACCGCTCCCGGCCCCACGCCTGCTCCCGGCTTCTCAGGTGGGACACCCGCAGAGGTGGGCGTCAGAGCACCCGACTGCGGCGGGAGAGGGGCCGGGAGCYGCTGGCCTGCGGTTTCTGTGCCTCGCAGCTGCCTCGGCGGGATCCGGGGGCTGCTCCGGATGCTCAACGGGCATCACGAGCATCTCCGGCACAGCTGCCCGGCATGGCAGCACTGTGGTTTTATGCAAAAAAAGAAGGGGAAAAAAGGAGGAAAATCAATGCCAGGGTCGTCCATCAGCCCCGCGTGTGTGTTTCAGGGCCAGCACCACCCTTGCAAAGGGTCCCCGCCGGCCGTGCCAGCCCTGAAAGCGAGGGGGGGAGGGGGTGGAGATGGGAGCGGGGTCCCGGTGGCCGGTGCATGGGGGCAGCACATCCCCCCACCCCAGAAAAGGGAAGCGGCACCCGGCCCGGGCTGCAGCTGGTTTCCAGTAATGCGGGTCCTGGGCACGGCTGCCTGTGATAGAAAATGGGCACCCTGGGCCTTGGAGCATTGCGGTGCTGGTCATGTAGATTTTTACGTAGAGGAAAATCAGCAAATAACCATGATTTCAGGTGCGGCCCAAGCRCTCACCCTCATTGCTCTTCCTTGAGCCCGTCTGAGCTCTGTGGGGAGTGTTAAAAAAATACCCTGAGATTTGCAGGAGCTTTACACATTTATCCCAGAGAGGAGAGTGGTGGTCACCAGGGCTGAAGCACAGGATTGTGGCCTCTTTCCCCCTACRCTGCTTGCTTTTGAGGAAATTTCCCCTTCTTTCCAGGAACTTCTCCCTGCTGCTTACTAGGAACTCCTGCATGGTTTTCCAGGACATTCCCCTTTGTTTTCCAGGAAATTTCTCCCTTCCTTCCTAACAAATCCCACTATTGCTTTGTAGGAAGTTCCTCCATCACTTCCCAGGACATTTCCCTGTTGCTTTGCAGAATATTTCCCTCCCGTTGCTTTCTAGGAAATTCCTCCCTTGCTTCCTGGGAAATTTCCTTGTTGCTTTCTAGAGTCCTCCATTGCTTTCTAGGAATTTTGTCTCTGGTTTACAGGACTTCTATTGCTTTCTAGGAAATTTCACCATGACTATTGTTCCCTGGGAAACAAGAAATTATTTCCCAAGAAATTTCATTTTTTCCTTTTGATTTCCAGCAATTCCTCCTTTGCTTTCTGGGAAATTACCCCTCTAGGAAATATCACTGTTACTTTCTTAAGAAATGTCACTTTTGCTTTTCAGGAATTTCCCTGCTATTTGAGGAAATTTCCTCCTTGCTTTCTAGGAATTTTCCTCCTTTGATTTCTAGGCTATCCCCCCATGGCCTTCTAGGAAGTTCCCCCATTGCTTTCTAGAAATTTCCAGAATATTTCCCCCTTTGCTTTTGAGGAATTCCCCCTAGTGCTCTCTAGGAAATTCCTACATTGTCTTGCAGTAAATTTCCCCTTCATTTTTCAKGATATTTTACCGTAGCTTTCTAGGAAGGTTTCCCTTTGCTTTCCAGGAATTCCCCTATTGTTTTCCAGGAAATTTCCCTTTTGCTTTGCAGGAATTTTCCCCCAAGGCTTTAGTACATTTCCTCACTGCGTGCCAGGAAATTTCACCAGCCAAAACCGACCCACACACCTGAACCCATGACAGCGGGTTCCACAAAACCCAAACAAACTGGAGCCACACGAGCCGTAGTCGGGGCAGGAACAAGGAAGGGGGTGACATGGGACAAGGTACGACTGAAAAGGGCCTGGGGTCGGTGGAAGACCCTATGCCAGAGGGACCAGGTGGGACGCAGGAGGAGTTGACCCCGTGCTGGCTGTTGTCCCCTGCCCGGGGGATGAGTGGCACCTGCAGGGACCGGAGCCAGAGGTGTGTTTATCTAAGTGTGTTTATTTACTTTTATTCCTCAATGCTGCAATCAATGCTTAGAGGTTTCTGTTAATCRGTGATTAATCAATCTTATTTCTTTGGCCAGCGGCACCCTGCCTGTCTGGGGGGCTCCYGCAGGGCCAAACCCCTTGCCACCGCCCGATGCCCTCCTGACTCGGGGACACATCCAAGCAGCTAAAAAACAGCCCCATTCAGGTCACCAGCTCCAACGTGGTGGAAGAAGATTTCGGGAGGAAGAATCAGTTTTACAAAGAGGTTTTTAAAAGCATCCCAAAGGACAAGGAGAGCTTTCCCTGAACCTCAGCCCTTCACGGCACCACATCTTCCTCCAAACCTAACCCCACGACACAAACCTGCACCCCACGCACCCCCCTGCAGCTTCAGGGGGCAATCCTTGCAGGCAGAAGGGCAAGCAGAAACCCCACTGCTTTTATCGGCAAGGTTTCTTTTGGGGACCCTCCTTGTAAATCACAAAGCAGCAAGGAATGGGGCACCTCAAAAAAACCAAAAGAATCTTTCTCTTTTAATCCACCCAAGGGAAATCCAGAGCAAGGACAGCATCACAGCACTACACACAGCACAGACATCTATCATCATCTTTGCACAGATTCCTTCCCAGATACACGGAAAAGTCATTAAGGAAAAAAGAAAAAAGAAAAATAAGGAGAATTATTCACATATGCAAAGTGACAAGTAACAAATCAGCCACAGAACAACTTTTTTGAAGRGAAAAAGGACGCATCAAGAAAGAAGGCCCTCAACAGACAGGTTTTGCAAAAAACTAACCCAAAAAYGTTGAAACAGAGGTGGTTTTCTTTTAAACATTAAAAACAGGGATATTTTTTTTTAAATTAATTTAAATATACATTTGAAACACAAACACCAAGCAAGTGCCTGGAGAACAAAGCSAAAAGAAGGAATGAAAAGTGAATTYGACCAGTTTAATTTAAACACCAAAGTCAGATGGATTGCACCAAACGGAATAAATAATGGAGAAGATCACGCTGGGTTGGTAGATCTCGCACTTAAGATCGTTTAAACTAGAATTAATTACACAGCCCAAGAGAGTACTGAACGAGGAAGTCCTCTGACAAGTGACGTTAGCTGGGGCAGCGTCCCTTTGACAGAGTGGGTTGTAGGTGTGGATTTGCCCCCTGCCACCCAACAACGATCACCACCCCAGAAGCGAGCGGGACGACAAGTTTTTGTGACCCAGAGGACTCGACCCCGTAATCACGTGTGCGCAAACAGCTCCTCGCTCGGGGTGCGGGAACCCAACCCTCCGCCTCCTCGACACCGGCTGGCTCCAAACACGCACAAGTCAAACACCAAAGCACAACCAGACCTCGTTGTGTGTCAAGGTCTAGTGGCGTTCCCACCTTGCAAAGTGAGCACGCAGGCATGGCATTTCTAGCAGGGCTCCCTGAGGTGGAGCACCGCTGAAATGGAGCRGGCACCTCCTTTCATGTACCTGGGGCCAGGCTGGAAAAAAAAAAAATCAGCTAATCTACACCTGCAGCCACCACTTTATCACCCCAGGGGTGGGCAGGCTGAAGGAATGTAAGTGGTTTCGTGTTGTTTGGTCTTCCCTCCCCACAACCCCTGCATTAAAAACAAAAACAAAAAAAAMCAAACCCCGAACAAAAATAACTTGATCCCAAGTTTCTCTCCCTCCCCTGCCTGTAGCCAAGCAGTGAAGCACCTTCACATTCGTGTGATCCCACAGACAGGTTCCCTACAGAGCAGACATCTCATCTCTGCACCTCACCTGGATGTGCCTGTGACACCTAGTTAGGAGGGACATCCCTTTGCTTTAAAACAAAAATAATTACAAAATCAATAKTAACAATCCTCTGATCTTCAAGAAGTTCATCTAAGTCCAACTCATTTTCAAGAAAGAGAGAAGGGAGGGGTGAAGATTTCCAGGCCGAGGAACTTGCCAGATCCAGCATCCCCCCCGCCGTGCCTCTGGCAGCGATGAGATGAGCCCCCTTTGGGCAGTGCCCGCTCTCAACCCGGGGCCAGCAGAGCTGAGGAGGGGCTCAGGGGACACAGCGGCCCCTCCAGCTCCTCCTCAGAGAGCTGGCAACGCCAGGAAGAAAGAGTGGGGGCGGACGAGGGTTCAGGTTATTTCTTTCCTATCCCTCTTCCTCCCCAAGGCTGGGAGGAGACTTCTGGGTCTGCAAGCCCAGTCTGTGCTTACCAGTGTCCTTAAGAATGACAATTTAAAAACACAAAAAAAAAGGAAAGAAAAAAAGATATGCATAATTAGGTATTGTCCGTGGAAGGAGCGGGAGGGGACAGGTTCCAGACCGAGACAGAAGAGGGACTCTCTCCCTCCCCGCGTTTGCTTGTCTGGAAACCACGTCCCCTCGGCGTCCCCGCGCGAACCCTTTGTGCTGTTGCTCTGACACCGATCGACACGGATGACGAACACGGGGATGAATTCGGCGCGGCAGAGGGCGGGAAGGCACACGCAGGTGCGCTGGGGCTAGGCCCGGTGCTTGGGGAGCATGTCCAGCAGGAACTCCGCAATGCCGATGAAGTAGACAACTTGTGCGATGCCGAAGAGAGGAGCGATGACCAGGGCTCGGCAGTACGCCCCTTTCAGGAAGGCCATGGGCCCTTCCTTCTGCCAGATCTTCCTGGGGAGAGAYGGCACAGACAGGTAAGCGCCCATCCCAGCCCTCCACCACGCCAGGAGAGCCTCTGGCCGTGCCCTGGCTTTCTGCCTCCCTCCGGAGACTGCTGTCGCCTGGCACTGCCTCCACGGCAGATCATCCACCATCCCCCACGTGCTCTGCGAATGGCCARGCAGGAACATGCCCCATCCCTGCGTCTGGCCAGGAGCGGCAGCGTCTGCCTGGGTCCGGACGTACAGCTAAGGCAACCCCATCCTTGCATCCAAGGGGTCCCCCTGTTCAAAAGTTGGGGCCAACTCCACCCTCAGTATGGGACACAGGCAGATGGCGAGAGACTGGCTACAACAGCAATACAGAAGCAGAATGCTTGTGTTTTGAAACTCCCTTCACGTTTTGAAGCAGCCGGACCACAGTTTAGCAAAGGGTCAGAGGAGAGTGCGGCTGGGGGCAGCCCAGCCAGCCAGCGCTCCTGCAGCCGCTGCTCAGAGCGGTCCCGGGAGGGATACGAGACTTAACGCTGTAGGATATTCAGACAACAGGGTCTTGGGAGAGACCACCACAGCATTGCCTCCCTTTGCAGAAATAAAATCTCAGTGTTATTATGACTGTTGGGGTTTTGACAGAAGCATTTAAATATAAATGCTATATTTACCTCGCTCAAAATAGGAAGAAGTTCTCTTTTATATACCTACATATATGAACAGTATATATCTGGTCATATATCTATATATCTATCCATATAGATAGATAAAAGCACAGGTTCAGAGGGAACCTGAAACAGAGAAGTTGCTGGCTGTGTCTAGAAGCTGCCCTGACTGCCTGGCAGCAGGCAGCAGCAGATGCCGTACATCTGACGTGGTGGCCGGCTTCACAGGAGCCTTACCTGGTGCAGTCCAGGATTCCTGAGTAGGTGTCCTCGTTCACTCCTCTCTGCAGGGACTGCAGCCGCGTTTTGATCACTGGGGAGAAAGAGAGAAGAGAGAGAGTGGTGAGCACTGGGAATGTAGCACGCTCTTCAGCAGGCAGGAGCCACCCTGAGAGTAATGTCTCTGAAACACAGTCAAAACGAGATGACCAAGAACACAGACCATTTTCATATATTTATCAGCAAAACAGAGGAAAACAAACCCATTCCTTTACAAATGGAWAAAAGAAAAACACAACCACCCAAAACCCAACCCCCTCCCCTCACTRTGACCAAGGTTTCCAAGGCTGACTTAAGCCTTAAATGCTTCCAAATTCAGAAACCTCTCTGCAGAGTGGGAACCGATTTTCAAATACTCAGCTCCTTCTGGAAGAAGTATCTAAAATATACAATGCTGCTCTTACATTTCTTCACCCCTTGGAGCGTGTGCAATGTTGGGGAGAGAGGAGTTACTTTCTGGTGTTATTCACAGCAGAGAAACCGAGGTGGTATTTAAGGCAGATGCTGTGGAGCAGGAGAAAAGGCCACAGATCTGAGGGTCCCCCTGGTTGTCTGAGACTCTATACATGTAAATGCTCTGCATACTACCATTCCACACAGAAACGTGCCTTTTCAGGGGCATGTTTGCAGCCATTCCTGCGAAGAATGGCTGAAATGAATGACACCCTCTTCCTGACTTACCTAGCGAGTACTGCAAACCTCTGTGTAAGCCGTGGCCAAAGGTATAGCTCAGCTGAAGGAAACATCATCTGAGCTGGTGGCAGCTCAGACAGCAGAGCTCCCCTCCCGTACCTCCCTGTGCGCTCATGCTGCGAAGAGGCTGGCACGGTCACCCTCCTCCTCACCTAGCCCACTCGTGGGCCTCTGACTCCTGCCACTTGGTGCCAGGCCACCAGCACAGGCTACTCGGGACTCACCATCGCAAGGGTTGACAGCCACCGCAGCCGTACTGCCAGCCACACATCCGGACAGGAAGGACACGTAGAATGGAGCCTTGACATTGGGGTCTTTCTGTCCCAGCTTGTTCAGGTTTGCAAACAGTGGGAAGTAAACGATGGAGAACGGGACGTCCCTGCAGTGGGGAGGGAGGAAGGGAAAGAAAGAACAAGGACGARCAAAGTCAGAGCGGGACACCAACAAACTGAGCATCAAGAAAGGGCATCACGCGTTGGCAGCACACCCACGAGTGCAACGCAGGCACCCCAGTTCTGCGACTGCAACGCAGACAGGAGCAGAAACTCAGCAGGGGCAAAACTGACGGCACAAAGGACAACAGGCCCACGGGAGGCATGCAGYCCTGCAGAGTCAATGGCCTCCCCCTGGTTTTTCAACACTCAAACCGAAGACCCCAGCACATTCAGAGGTCAATCGTTTGTCCACTTTTGTTAATTACAAGAGCTTCGCATCCTGCSCCCCATCCCACCGCCGTTGCTTTAGCTCTGCCTTTGTTAAAGCTAGAGGAGAGTCACTCTGTGAAAGCCCAGGTAAGGAGTGTCAGAGGGGGCACCGGTCCTTGCATCCAACAGCTCCATGGGCCAGAATCCATTTCACACTCTGGAGACTGAGGCTGACAGTTTTGCTTTGCTAGCTCATCAGGAATTTTCTACAGTGTTAAAATATGGACCGCGGAGGAGGCAAAAAAAAGCTTTCCACAGAAAGCAGCAGAATTAAGTCTTCCAGGAATAAAAGGCAGACTCCCTCGCTTCCCTGACCTTCACRTCTTTAATGCGCAAAACCTGTGCGYGGAAACCAAACCAAATCAAACCCGCACCCCCTGAAGCCAACAACCCCTTTGCAGGCTTATCCCCTGGATGGCTGGTGCTTTACGTTCAAGCCTGGGAACACCGGTGCCCTGCGCTCCAGCCCACGCCGTCCTACCTTAGCAGCGTGGCTCCCAGGCCCTTGTAGAGTCCCGCAATGCCTTTGCTCCGCAGCAGCTCCCTTGTTATCTGCATTGCTGTGGTGCGCGTTTCCACCGCTGGCTTGGCCGCCCCCACCGCAGAGGAAGAGGAGAGCTGGGCCTGCGCTGCCATCAGCTTCTTCTGTGCCGCTGGGGAGGAGCGAAGAGAGCACTGGTTTGCAAGATGCGCAACAGCAGTCTCTTGTCGCCCGGTGCCACGGGACAAGGAGGAAGAGGCAGATCTCCAGGTGCACCAAAACACGCAGGCTGAGGCCAGCCAGGTGCCCTGTAAGCTTTTGCTCCCTGTCTGCCCATCTCCCTCAGCCGGAGGCAGCCCAGCCTGTCCCAGTCTCAGAGCTGGCTGCTGCCACACCACAGCGCTGTCCGCTGCGCTCTGCTACCGACTGGTTTTACCTAAGCAGGAGGAGTCCATCACACACGACCTCCGCGGTGCAGAGCAAAGGAGCTGCCGGGAGCAGGCAGATGATGGTACCCGCTTCCAGCTACGTCCCCGAGCCCCGGTTGGACAAACGAAATATATTAATGAATGAGGGAGGTTCATGAATGAGGGAGGTTTTTGGCTTCCTTCCCTTGAAAGCAATCATTAAYCTGGGGAGTTCCTCAGCTGCACTAGGTACACCACATTTATACAAGCAGCCTTTTCAAACTGATGCATTTCTGCTCTTTGGCCAGAAGATGGAGAGGAGAGCACATCAACCTGCAGGCAATCCTCTGGCTGCCACCAGCACACCACAGGTCTCTTGTCACACAGAGAACAGGCTGCTCACAGCAGCGAAGACCTCTTCTGAACCCCCAAACCATGGCTTGGTTCCTTCAAAAATTTTAAAATAATATGCACAAAGAGGATAAGGTCTGCATTAAAAGCAGCAAAGAAAGGAAAGACAAAGTAAATCTGTGATTATTCAGGAATGCCACATTAAAGAAGAGATTAAAGGACAAATTGGCCCATTTTCCAGGAAGGGCCACAAACGTGGTATCTAACGGTGTCATGCAGGGCTCCCGGGGAGCAAGGCTGTACCCCAGGCTGACCTCTGGAAGAGATTAAGGCGACAGCAAACAGCTCTTTCACCCAGATCCTCCGCGACAGACTCTGGTCTCTGTTCTTACCCGGAACACCCCACAGTGTTTCAGTCAAAAGGCTCGTGCTCCCTCCTGCCTCTGTCTGCCAGCTCCTGCCCACAGCCCTGAGAGCCTGACCCCAAACCTCTTCCAAATCCAGCATGCCAGAATTTTATTTACTGTTTCAGCCGAGACAACTGCTGCTTTTGTCAGGAGGAAAAAAAAAAAAAAAAAGAGAGAGTAAGAGGGGAGACAAGTCATCTGGAAAGGACACCTCCCCTTGGGAAGCTGTTAGGGACGTGCTACAGGGGGGTAGAAGAGAGAGAATAGACACCAGAAAACACGGAGATGGAGGAAGCACCACAGGAAAAGCACTGGAGGATGCTAATCCCTTCTTGGGCRCACAGTAACTAGCAAGTTTTAATCACTCACAAGCTGACCACCCAGTCATCTCTCCTGTCTCTCTCCATCCACCACCAGAATTTGCTATTTCACTTGCCAAGCCTATCACTTTRAGCAATAAAAACCATCACCTTTTGTAACTGCAAGGGCCTCTGCAAAGCCACGTGAGCAAAGGATGGGGTGAAATGAGCTGGGAAGAGGAGGAAAAACTTCTGCTACAGCCTGAGATATCTCTGACTTGAGAGACTAGGGGGAAGGAAAAGGGTTTTCTCCGCTCATTCCCTCCCCCTCTGCCTTGCCAGCCCAGTCCCAGCCCTTTCCCCCCACCTGCTCAGTGCACAGGGAAGAGAAGTCCACATACCAATTCGCCCTGCGTCCTGCAGCTGGATTTTGAGCATCTCCATGGGAGTGGTGACAATCACCTGGCAGGTACCTGCACCACAGCCCGCCAGCATCTCCCTCAGCAGCGTCAGCTTCTTCCTGCTCAAAGAAAAGAAAGAAAGAGTTGGTCGGAGGAGGTGGCCTGCAGTAGCAGCAGGGCAGCCGGGTGCAGGGGCTCGGGGCACACCTCTGACCCTGAGGGTTACAGGAGAGGCAGCCCGGGGGATGGGGGAACCTGCTAGGCTCGACAGTTCAGCGTAGCCCAGGTTTGGCATCTCTGCCGGCATCACCTCACTTGGAGGAAAAGACCCATTTTGGCCCCAGAAACAGAACATTCAGAAAAAGCCACAAGCCCAGCCAGAACAGCCCCAGACGGGAGCACACAACCCTCTCCATCCCCAGACACAGAGCTGCAGCTCCCTTCCAGCCCGGCATTGCCCCCGGTCAGAGCACAGCCTTCAGAAAGGGTACTGGTTCAGAGGGCAGCAGAGGACCTGAGCGTTAAGGGGAATAAGCAGCTTTCCTTCTGCCAGCCTAGTCCTTTAAACACCGTCAACATCCCCACAAACAAACAGAGACCACAGGAGCAAGGGGGGAAAATATTCGAGTTGCTGCTTTGGAGTTCTATGACAAAAGCAAAATGAATAAGGAGCAAACATGAGAGTCAGGGAGGCAGTTACCCTGTTAGGAGCTTCTTCACCTCACCAGCCTTTCCAAACCTGAAAAAGTAGTCTGCACTAAACTGGTCCTGCCTGAGGGACAAGGGATGGGAYGGACCCCCAGCACTGCAGCTTTGTGCATCCTCTGCACTAGAGAGCAGGGGTTATCAGCGACATGTTCTTGCCTGACAAAATGCAGCATTYCATAGCTCCCTCTACCCCAAAGCCATGGAACAGCCCAGCTAAAACTAAAAAGAGGAACTCAGGATGCAAATGCTCAGAAAACCTCAATTTTCAGAAACTGATGAGTTTTTACCCTGTAAAAAAGTCTCACCCCTTGGCACCTGAAAACACTGACTTGATTAAAAAAAAAGTGCCTCTGATCTGCTCTTTTCTAAAAGGGGGGGAAAAAAGCATATATAAATCACACAGCCAGAGGGMAACAGCCTCCTCTTTTTTCCGTTTTAAATGCAAGTACTATTTTTACTCCCCCCAGCCCTGCTCCTGCAGCAATACCTCATCTTAACCTACTCAAGGCGAGTCCCCACACTACGGCAAAAGCAGTCCCACAATGATATGCCCTATTCCCTTGCAAAACCAAGCCACACTCCCCTCCCGGGGGTTTCATAGGCATGCACACACAGCACAGCTCTGGCACTGCAGGCCAGCAAAGAAGTTTCAAYGCCAACCCTACAGGAAAGGGAGGGGAGATGCGCCGTAATCCTGCTGGCCCACCACATCAGCCCTGCCGACTTCTCCACCTCATCTTCTCCACGGAGAATATCAGAGCAGGGATTAGAGGCACAGAGCCACAATAGAGATTACCAGTGACTAGATATAGAGCTCTCCTGTGAGGCTGAAGGGAGGAACATTTCACTCCCCTTTCCAAATTCCCCCATAGATGAGAAGCTGCAAAACACAATCCCTCCTGCGGAGCTACCCACACRGGCGCTGAAGCGTGCCCAGCAAGTTTTCCTGGAGGTAGGCAGCTATCAGGGTGTGCAAATCCAGAGGTCCCCCCTGGCACCAACACCTGGAGGTGGGCCAACCTGTGCCTCTCGGGCGGCCTGAAGCGCACCGCTGGTCTCTGCAGGGCTCAATACAGTCAGCAGCAAGGCTGTACAACCTCTAGCCCAGCCCTGGGAGGAAGCAAACTACCCAAAAGAGCTGGCTGCCAGTCCCCCTCTACGGCACAGCAGAGCATCTCCCACTTTAGCAAGAGCCCTGGAGCATCCCTGGAGTAGATGTCTCCTGGCTTTCATCCAGCACGACCGCTTTGATACCCAGTTCAAAAGATCAGGAAGATTTGCCCTACATGTTAATTTGTGGACCATTATCCCAGCCAAAAAAAAGCCAGCCTCGCTTGATTGAACTCCATGGAGCTATGTCAGCATGACCCAGCAAAGGATTTATGTGGGTGCGTGTATTTTAGAGATGTCAGACAGGTACATCAAAAGCATCTAGAACAAGGGCTTTCAGCTTTTGGTTTGCATATCCTGGGAACTGGGGGGAGTCCAAGAAAAAAATAGCCTCAGATAAGCAAATCTTTTGTCAGGAGGTTTAAAATTTGCCATACAGGGGTCAAAYTTCCTTTGCAAAACCTCACCAGTCTGCACATAAAAGGAGTTTGAAAACAGTTCATCTCTAGACGACAAAGGGGTTTAAATATTTAAGGTATCACAGGCCTTATCTTCAGTGGTTTAAAAACTGGCACATCTCAACTACCTTCACAAGCTGCAACACCAGCAAGGATCTGGTCCTACAAACACAGAAACCATCTTTTATCACAGCAAGAGGGTGTTAAATATAACATATACATAATAGCACCAAATTCTGCACTGTCAGAAATCAGTTGTTACACTTTTTTAAACTGACATGCAATTAATTAGTGTAAGGAACCAAACTGTGAGAAACTGGACATTTGTCTCAAAGATTCCTTATCTGGGTGGAGAATGTGTTAAGGGCAACTACAAGGTCACAGAGACCTCCRGTTTGTGAGGGGCTTTGTGTTGAGTCATCCTGCCAAGACAGGGGAGGCTGAAGTCAACCAGATGGTGAGACTCCTTATCTGGGTGCACGAATGCGGAGACAGGCAAGTACGTGCCATCGTCATGGAAACTGCAGCCCCTGGATGGGAWTAAAAGGGGCTGCAAAGACAAGTCCGAGGAGGTGCTACCACTCACCACCGAAGWCACCGAGAAGCCCTCCCRCAGCGCTATCGTCCACCGACGACGACACCGAGAAGCCCTCCAGTCTGCGCTATCGCCCACCGCCGAAGACTCTGAGACTTGGATCCCCRGAAYGCCAYGGATTCATGGTGGTGACTATTCTTGCAACTCTATCCCAAATGCTTGCTTGATATCTGTCTTTTTATTCTATTATATCCTATCGCTACTACCTCAATGATACACTATTACCTCATTTTCATTTTTTACTTTTAATAATAAAAGCTGTTCTGGGCGTACGGCATTTAACCTCGCTTGTGTCTTAATCTCGCTCTGGGGATCACATCGAAACCTCCCCCGACRTTGGATYGGGACAATTAGTGACAAATAGACAATGTCAAACGGGTAGGGGAGAAGATTCATGCTCAATCTAGAGCTGAAAAATAAGAAAGTYAAAAAGCAGGGACCAGAGGTTTACKGGGGGCTTTTCAGGAGCAACGCATCAGTCCAAAGTTCGGATCTCTGAAAGCATTGGTATATTGATGTCACAGGGGAGCAGAGTAGGATGTTGTTCAAGTTTCTGAAAAATCTTCACCGTGTAGGAGTTGACTGTGCTTGGGGAAGGACCCAAACAAGCCATTCTGGAATAAAGATGACAAGATTTCCAAAGGCAGGACATCTTTGACCTAAGGAAACATCCATACAAAGCCGTACGTTTCTATTTGCTACCCAAGGGGTTACTGTCCCCAGCTTGGACATCRCATTCCTCACTCATAAAATAACCTCTGCCTCTGGTCTGTCAACCCAACAGATTGTAGAAAGCTCCCCAAGAGTTTCAAACCAGAGAGAGTCAGCTGCTTTCAAACAATTTAAATAGTGGGTCTTTGATATGGATTAGAGGATCAACACACAGGAGGTGTGCCCTTCAAAGGAAGGGCAACCTGCCTGCCACAGCCACACAGAGACGTGCACACAAACTGCCAGTCAGCCCCTTCAACCCAACCCCTGATCTTCCAAAAGGGAACAACAAGCTATTGCAACCGCACTTCAGAAAAGCTGGAGCTATGATGCTGGGAAGTGTAAACGCAAGAAAGCTCCATTAGAAGCTCCCTCCCACTCCTAGTGCCAGCTCAAAAATGTCTCAGACAAGCAAAACAAAGTATTGATGTGGGACAGATCCACCCTAATAACTGCTCAAAGTAATGCCACCAGATTAAATCTTGCTCTGGCAGATGTTACGCTAGGTATGGTACAACCTACCTCTGRCCGCAGAAGCTCTGCGTTGCGTGTTTGGACTAAGTCAAGAGGAAGGTGACTCTGTGCCTGCACCCATTACATCAGGTTTGCCCTGACGGGAGATCCCAAGTGTTTTGTTCCAATGTGAATGCCTGCGGAAGTGAACAAAGGGCAGGGCACCATGTCTGGGCATGTTGAGCACGGACACAACCCGTGTTTTGTCCCAAGACATACACCTGTAATGGAGACAAGGACAATGCTCCTCTCATGGGTGTATTCTGTGATTAAGCACCCCATCTCCAGCTCTCTCTAGATTAACAGTTGAAAGTGCATTTACTTTCTGGCTGACCTTTGATCACAGAATCAGAGAATAGTTTGGATTGGAAGGGACGTTTAAAGATCAGCTAGTCCAACCCCCCTGCCATGGGCAGGGACATCTTCAACTAGACCAKGTTGCTCAGAGCCCCGTCCAGCCTGGCCTTGAACGTTTTCAGGGATGGGGCATCTACCACCTCTCTGGGCAACCTCTTCCAGTGTTTCACCACCCTCATCATAAAAAATTTCTTCCTTATATCTAGTCTGAATCTACCCTTTTTCAATTTAAAACCATTACCCCTTGTCCTGTCAYAACAGGCCCTGCTAAAAAGTCTGTCCCCATCTTTATTATAAGCCCCCTTAAAGTACTGAAAGGCTGCAATAAGGTCTGCCTGGAGCCTTCTCTTCTCCAGGCTGAACAACCCCAAATCTCTCAGCCTTTCTTCATAGCAGAGGTGTTCCAGTCCTCTGATCATTTTTGTGGCCTCCTCTGGACCCCCTCCAACAGGTCCATGTCCTTCCTGTGCTGAGGACCCCAGAGCTGGACGCAGCACTGCAGGGGGGGTCTCACCAGAGCAGAGCAGAGGGGCAGAATCCCCTCCCTCGACCTGCTGGCCACGCTGCTTTGGATGCAGCCCAGGGTACAGTTGGCCTTCTGGGCTGTGATCACACATTGTCGGCTCATGTCCAGCTTTTCATCCCCCAGTACCCCCAAGTCCTTCTCGGCAGGGCTGCTCTCAATCCCTTCATCCCCCAGMCTGTATTGATACCGGGGGTTGCCCCRACCCAGGTGCAGGACCYTGCACTTGGCCTTGTTGAACCTCCTGAGGTTCACACGGGCCCACTTCTTGAGCTCGTCCAGGTCCCTCTGGATGGCATCCCGTCCCTCAGGTGTGTCGACCGCACCACTCAGCTTGGTGTCCTCTGCAACTTCAACCCACTGTAATTCCCTGAGCCTCTGTGTGCTAAATAAAAGAGCTCCCCCCAAACACCTATCCCTGAATAGGCACAGTGAGATGATCAGCTCTGTCCTGGTTTCGGCTGGGATAGAGTTAACTTTCTTCTATCCCAGCTGAAACCAGAACAAGCTCTTAACTGGCTCTTTCTATAGAGGAAGAGCTGGATTCCCCCACCTACAAGTCCCGGTGGGTTGGACGAGGGTTATCTGCATCAAAGAAGTGTCTGGACATCCAGTGGATAGCTACAGGAGAGGCTGCCTTGGCCCACAAGGGTTCCTGCCCAGAGAAAGACCAAAGCACAGTATGTGCAAGGTGACCCAGCAGCTCAGCAGCAGGACTAGCAGCAGCATCCCTCCTTCCTAAATCAAGAGCCTCCCTTTACAGCCTGTCTATGAGCATTTTGCAGCTCAAGGATCAACCAGGCCGTGCAATGGCTACTTATACAGATGCCACAGAAGAGAGTCCCAGTATTTTAGGAGAGCCTGAAAGAGGAGCAGATGAAGGAAGGAGCGCTGGGGAGATGTATCAGCTCGGAAGGCAACAGAGAACAAGCTCCAGTCTCTCCATCTGCATGGGAGAGAAGGAAAAGTGCCTTGCTTGTCTCAGGATTACAGTTGGCTATTTCTCTTCTCTGAGCTACGAGGCATGGGGAAGCAGCAAGGAAGAAAATTTGCTGGCATCAGCAGAGACACAATTAACACAATCATGCTGGTCTTCCTAGGAATCCGAGCTGCCAAGTCAGCAGATTGCCAGCCTTTGCTCCAGAACAGCAAACAAAATGAAGGTCAAGATTAAAGAGGACAGGAGAAGTAAGGGAGTAACACACCTTGGAGAAGAACAGCAGGAAACTCATCCAGGGACACCRGAGAGTTTTTATGAGCAAGAAATTGCTTTTATAAGAAGCCATGAGACACTTTTTACCGCAGCCAAGGCAGAGTATTTAACCAAGAACCTGAAGAATGAACAATAAAACCTGGCAAACACATGCCAAACACAACAGCTGTCTGGCACTCTACACTTTGGGGATAACCTTGTAGGACACTTTAAAGGGACTGGGTTTTATGATGTGCTTAACACCCAAATTCAAAGGGGACATAAAAAGTTGTAGACAATACTTACATCTATCAAAGAGGCCTCACATGCTGARCACCCAAAAATCAACAATGTATTTTAAATGCATGCTGATGTACTACCGATTTAAATCACCTTCTTAGCTTCAYACCCAAGTGCTTCGCTTAGCCGTAGTGACTCCTCACATCCTCTGCTCTGGACAATGAAGCTGCTGCTATTTTAACAGCAGCTGTGAGATTATGGGTCTCTCAACASATCCAGCTTCAGAAATCCAGAGGAAAAAAAAAATCTCATCTGTTTCCAGCAGCCTGAAGCTTGGAAGTTGCTTCTCTCTCGCRCCCTGCCTTCCTCAGCCGTGTGGTCCAGCCAGCACAGAGCACCACAGGAACAAGGACCTGTCTGAAGATTCTCCTGTGGGTCACCTCTTCTCCTTCTTCTCCTAGGAACTGCAGAGGCCCTCAGGCCAAAATCATCACAGGACAATGTTTGACCCTTATTGCCTTTCTCAAACAGGGCCATGGAGTGCCCTTCAGGTTTTTCAGTATCTTGGTTTTCCTCCTCTCCTCCATGGCACAGCAAAGAGGTTTCCAGCACTCACACAACTCACCCAAGCCTCCCTTGTTCCTAAATGACCAGGACAGCTTGGGAGGACCAACACAGTTTTGTTTCCTCATGAAACAAGAAGCTGTAGCAGTAGGCTGTCATACCGGTCTCGATATCAAACTAGAAACAGGCAAAGACGCAGAAGTCAAGTCCCCTAGCCTGTGAGCACACATCCTTCCTGCACCAAAAGGAGGAGAAAAGCACTGTACAGGCAGGAGTATCCCCCCTCAAGCTGGTCCAGGGTGGAGAGGGCTGCAAGAACAAACATCTCCAGACTCAGGGAGATGGGTGCACCAACAAGGGCACGGGGTCCCACACGAGGTCCTGCTGCCCTGATACTCCACCTCCACCAGCACGCAAGAGCATGGCCAGGGAAAAGGGAGTCTAGCACAAACCTGCAGTAATACATCCCCAAAATACTCTTCCAGCAATTTGCAGCCAGGAGCTTCCTATGCCACAGTTGTTGTTTTCAGTCTGGCCTTTCGAAAACAGGCTTTATGCCACTTTTTTTCCTAGCAGTTTAAAAGCAAGTTCATTTCAGCAGTAAGTTTTTCAAAGGATAAAAAAAAAAAAAAAAAAAAAAATTAACGCACACTAAAAGTTGTGTAACTTGAGGTTATTTTGGGTCATGCTGGATTTGCCACACATGCTTCTTCCACCTGCACATGGAGGACACACTCAGAATATTTTAATCAGCAAATACTGACAGAACATGCACATTTTATCAGGCAAGGATCTCCAATTCACGCAGCACATTTCAAGCAAGACAAGTGCTAGAAACATAGCAACAAAGGCATTCAGTGTCAAATAGGTCTAGAAGACTTTTGCAGCTCTGAGTCAGAAAAGCACCAGAGCATCCTTTGGGATGCTGGTGTAAGAGAACGGCATACTATGAGTGTATAGCAGATAGTCTGGCTTGTGCAAAAAGGACTTTGGTGGAGCTGAACCAAGATCTTGGTGGCTCACCATGAAAAAGCCAGCCCCTAGCCTTACACTGAGCCTAACCCCCTCAGCTGCGCTTTACACCATCTAACACTTTGACTGTTGCARTTACATATCCAGAAATGAAACCACACTGACATGGCAGGCAGCTTCAATCTTCACCTGTCTAACCCCGGGCTATTTTGTTGTTCATACCTAGGCTTTGAGTGCAGTTGTGAAATAGGTGGCCCAGCCCTGYGATGTGCTAGCAGGTATGTAACCTGTTTTGCCCTGGGTAGGAGGAGAGGCTTTTGGGTTCCAGCACTGCTAATCCTGCCCTGTCTTACAAAGACAACTGGGGAGGAGGGGACAGAAGCATCTCAAAGGAGAAACCTACAGACTGCAAACAGCTTTGAAAGAGGGAGCAAGAGCAAAGCAAACCCTGGGGGGACACACAGTTTCGTGACTCAATGAAAGGCCTCTCACCATCACCCCTATTTGCCACATGTGCTACACATGGGAGAAGATCCTGTGAACTCCCAAAGGCAAGGGAGCACGCAACAATTGCAGCACAGCCAGGCACAACCCCTCTGGCAGGTCATATACTCCATGTATGGAACCTGGGATTACATACATGGGATTTCCCTAGCATGGAGGAAAAGGATCCCACGATAAGCAGCTGCCTTGCAGTTTCTAAGGACCCTTATCCTCACTAGTAATGTCATGGCCTTCTCCATCACCCCATGCTCCCCACGCACTAAGCAAGGTCACAGCATGCACCAGACCTTCCAGCTAGATCCTAGGTTCATAGCCTATGCCAGCCACAGGCGACCTGCAAGGCATTTTCTTTCCCATGATATCTTGGAGTGGCATTTCTAGTTAGAAACACCTTAAACCATCTATCACAGCAGTATCAAGGCTCTGCCTCTCTGTCCAGCTCACGTTGGCTACCCTCATGAGCAGAGCTGACCAGATTTCATTCATCCAAGCCCCTCATGGTGATTGAATGAGACTAGTGACCCCGACTCCACACGCTGCCTAGCTCTTGTCACCTAACTGTGGCCCAACCTTTCTTTTTAATAAAGGAACTAAGAATGCTTCATGCTGAGACACAAAGGCTCCCCACTACCTGAGTGGTATCACACTCCTGCTCCAGGCCACCGTGGTGCCAGTCCCATCAGCGCATACGTTTTAGGAGAACAGGGTSTCTTACTCTTGGCAAAACTCTCTAGCTCCTTTATTCTGAATCAAGCACAGCACATCACCCACATCACGTGTGGATCAGCCAGGAACCCAGAAGTCAAACTGGAAGAGGTCTGGGTGAAGACTTCATCTGCTCCTGGAAACAGCTGCATCCCACTTACCCAAGCCTGCTCAAAGCCTGCCTCAGCACTGAGAGGCACACACACACATTTGTCCCGTAAGGAAGTCTTTGCCTCTCATGGTGCAGGACATCTACTGACAGGCACGTCATGTTTTAATGACTGAAACATCACTACAGTGATTGCTCACACAGAACGCCAAATATGTTGCAATGCTGGTCTGATTTCTTCCATGGGTCACCCTCTCAGTGGTGGTACAAGGTGTGGCAGCTTGGCACCCTTTCGTCTTCCCTGTACAACCTACTAAGCCCCTCACTTTGTAGGTGGTGGCAAAGAGCTAGCTGTGCTCCCATCTACTGCAGTACGCCAGGGCCCACCACGCTGTCTGCTGCAGGGATCAGACCCACCGCTTGGYAGAAGCGAGGAGCAATGAGGACATCATTACCGCCCACTGTCTGAGCAGAGCACAGAAGAGACACTATTTGAAAAGACAGAAAATCACAAACAGCAGCAAGCCAATGAGTCACACAGACAAATGTTAGCTGCTACTTTAAAAGACTCCAGAACAACAAAAAAAAAGAGGCACATGAAAAAAATAAATCCTCAACCTGTGTCAGTCCACAATCTCCACTGAAGTTGTTGAGTCACTGATCTGCAGCAGCCCAGACCGATGTGGTACGTTATGGGAAGTTGTTAAACCGAGTAATAGTGGCAGAGCTTTGCATTTTCAGTGAGGCTCCCACCCCATCACTGCTGATGGGAAGAGTCAGGATCATATCCCAAGCAGGCTATTTTCTAACTACTGTCACTGAAGACTGGAGACAGTGCCCTTCACGGGCTGTCTCTGGAGAGAGGTCTCTGTCTGAAGGGAGACACAAGTTCCCTCCAAATTGCAAGGGAAATATCTTGGTGAAAGCAGCATTAAGTATTCAGGGTCCAGCCCCTCTCAGCTGCTCTTTTACTCACATTTAATTCACATGAACCAACCCCCACTTGCAAGCTAAGCAGGTAAATTTTATTCCTTCAGCATTTACTTGCAGGTTAGCTGCCGGGCAATGCTGCAAATGCCCTTTGTCAATTCAGATTCACCACCTCTCTAAAAGTATTTTCAAGCTACAAAAGGACAAGAGAGATGCTAAGTTTGGGGTCTACAGAACTTGACTTGCCATCTGTTCAAGCCAGAAAGAGCATAACAGCATCCAATAGGACGCTGAGGACAAGGTTCCCCCCGGCAGCTGTTTGAGCAGTGATCAGTGCCACTGGATTCCTCTCAAATATTTTGCCTACAAATTCTGGATCTGCTAACCTTGGCTTAGATCCGGGACTATTTTTAGAAGCTTGAATAAAAAGCAGTCTTCCAGTGGAGTGCTTTTCAATTCCCATATTTACGACGTTACATCCTTAGCCCTAATGTAATCACCAGGTAAGCTGTTCAAAGTCAACTCATATTTCAGTCATCACATCACCCCATTCCACCTTTGCCTTGATGTCTCACCAGACTTGTCCCAGGAGCTGGTGTCTTTTCAGTCGAATGTGAAAGGTCTGCACCCCTACTCACCCATCTTTGGAGAGGTGATGCCGGAAGAAGTCATTGGCTGCCAGTTTGATAGCCTTTTCTGGTGTCACTAGAGTCAGGTTCACTGCAGCCCCTGGGCAAGGAAAAGAGGAAAAGGCCATTGGAGAGTGACAATAAGGGAACCATTAACTGAATCTTTCAGGAATGTGTTGTAACTCCTGCTCAAAACCAAGGACTGATGAAGGAGAGCTCCCAATGTACCAAAGGGATTTAGAAACATGAAACACCACTGGAAGTTAATGCCTCCCAACATCTTGGGTTTTTGAAGACATCCCCTGATGTGTTTCTACTCCATTTGCAATATGTTTTTTGTAATTTCTTTAGCTTCGCTACTACCTCCCACCGTGCATATATGCATCCTCTCATCCAAGGATGCATTCCTATGAATCCAGAAGGATGCAGATCAGACCTTCGAGAAAGGAGTACAAGCTGGATTAATAACCAGTCCCAACTCCTTTGCAAATATTTTGTGATGCTGAGAAGCAAAAGCCCCCTGTCCCACCGCCATCAAAACCAGCGCAGCTTGCTTACCAGGCAGCCCAGAAAAGGCAGAGCCATGGAAGGACCTGGAGGCTGGTTGAAGTTAACTGGCTCATCTGCACAGAAGTCAGCCAGCTCTAGACCAACCCTTGGAGTTAAGTGGCTTCCCTGGTATATCACCACTGGGTGTCACCCTCAGAACAGCCACCGTTGAAGTGGCCTTTCGTCCACCACAAGTTGCAGCATGGCCGAAATCCCCCTCTGAGCACGGTGGCAAGGCTTGCCGGGGGACCTGGGGTGTAAACAAGCCTTGGCTCCCCCACGACCCGCTGCAGTGCCCTTTTGTCAGGAGCAACAAACAGCAAATCCTGGTATTGTGCCTGCCACAATGAAAGGTCTGAGTGGCCTGGCCGGCTGCTGTGGGCCATGGACACCGGCATTAGTGCAACACAGTGGCTGGGAGGCAGCTTGCAAGCTGCCCTGGGGGAAATGGGGTGAGGGGAGGGCCAGTCCCTTCTGAGCACGCTGGGGTTTGCACCATTAGATCAACCATCCAGAATATTCTCCTCCCGTTAAATCTTATGGCTCAAAAAGTCCTCCAGTGAAGGCCACAAGCTCTCCTTGCCTGCACTGAAGCATGCTAAGCTCCAAGCCCTCAGGAGGAGCTTCGCTTGAGACTTGCTAATGGCCTATGAACATCTTTGCAAGGACAAACCCAAATACTAGGGTATACCTTTTGCATTTATGCTTGCTGTAGAGATTTAAACAACTTGTCCCAAAGCTCCGTTTTCCAAAGAGAAGAGGACAGAGAAGCCTGCATTCCCACTAGGCTGCAAAGTACCTGGCAGGGTTCATTTTCAGGAGGTTTGAACACAAGTTGGCAGGAGCTATAAGGGCTCAACACACCTAAAGAAAGGCAACTCAGTCCTCCATTCCTCAGGATGGACTCCCCTCCCTCCAAAAATTATTAAAGAACTCCTAAATTAGATGTGGAAAGACATAGGTTTAGGGAGACTTTCCTCAGATCAGGAGGGACTTCTGGGACCAGGGCACGGGCATCCTTGGCTCCACATCCTCTGCTCAGAGGACACATCTCCATCGTGCGGGAAATTGCAGCACAAAAACAGTCAGTCTTTGCTGGGCAGGGCTGGGCAGCCCAACATGTTTTCCCCTCTTCCGACTGCCATGTTCAGATTTTGCAGAAAATAGAGAGTAACGCTGCCTCATAGCAAGCTAAGCCAATGCATTCATTCCACAATGGCCATGACATCCAACAAATGCCATCATCTTCTACAGGAGCCAAATTAACTACCCAGGGAGCAGGGCAGCCCTCTCACACTCCTGGGTTTTTGCAAACTTCTAAGTGTACCAGTGATAGTGCTGCTTCAGTTTGATGTGCTTCCTACACATCATGTCCCCCCGCCGTGGCTCTTGCATGTGATACGAAGCCACACAGACATGACACTCATGCTCTACCTCCACCTTTTAATGTCAATCATATCAGGATCTACAAAGCAAATCCACACAGCCTGATTTTTAAGTGGAAGTGGCTACCCGTGAGGTGTTTCCTCGAATGCCAAGTCGAAGACAACTTCAACCCCACTCCTAATGGCTACAAAGTAAAACACCCGTACATTACTGACATGCAGCATGAATAACCATTTCCTTGGAAAAACAAGGAGAGAAAGAAAAAAGAATAAACCCGCTACTCCAACACCAGTGCAAAGGGTTCACTGAAAGAAAGAAAACAAACTCCAAACCATCAAGGAAGAAAGGCAAGCGAGAAGTACGCTTCCATATGCTCACCTCCTCCAGGAACCAAGAGGCTTTCACAGCAATTTCTCCTTCAATTGCAAATAAAACAGAGGGTAAAACCACACAATATACAAAGAAAAGTTAATGAACCTGGGTTTTCTCCTACATCTTTGATATTTTCAGTAAAGCTGCTTAGCAGAGAATGGATAATCCCTGTCCTCAATAATCCATAACAGCTTCAATTCACTGGAGGAGGAGAAATTAGGTACTTCAGCTGCTGGCTGGATGCTTTCCATGGCGTTTTCTACCTTTTTACAAAATCTCATAGCTCTTCAATTCTAGCTATGCCAACGACTCTGTTTCCTTACTTAAAGCTAACCTTGGCCTATAGGCAACACTACATGTACCAGAAGCAATGACAGATGAACAGAATGCAAAAATAAATTGCACTCATTAAAAAATAAAAAAGTATTTTGAAAAGAAGTACGGAAGCACTACAAAGAACAAAATCAAGTAGAGGCAAAACCAGTTGTTTGCCAACCGACCTTGTAAGTGCCCTCTTCTCACTGAGCCTTGGGTTTTGTTACTAAAACATTTCTCACAGAAGCCCTTACGTACCAYCAGCAACCTACGTAACAGGGGGATTGAGTCATCCCCAGCGCGGCACCGGCGCACGTGGGAGGTATTATTAGCAGGGGCCAGGGAAGGCTGCCATGCTACTGTAGCCAAACTGCAGCTAACCTCCAAGTGTCCTCAACAGCAAAGGGCATTTCCCCAGCCTGGTGTAGGCTTTTGGCTCCCGCCAGCTAGGCTAAACGGCTGGTCTGCAAATAGCAGTGGGACTTCCCAGGACGCGTGCTGGGATCTATAGGTGGCTCTACAGAGCAGAGAGAGCACCTCTCCAAGGTCCCCTTCCACTGGTGTCCACATGGTCCAGGAGCCCACAGGCACCACGGATTCATTTGCTTGGCATCACGTCTGAAGGCAGCACGCTGACATCCCTTGAGCACAGACAGGGCTAGACAGCACCACCCAGCTTTGAGGCATTGCTGCTACCTAAATGTTAGGAAAAAAACAAGAAAAAACCCTCCTCTTCTTCCTCCCCCAAACTAACCCCAGAATCCCTGTAACTTTTGGGGAAGAACTTGAGATAAATGTTGGGATTGCCTTATACATCACACATTTCACTATGGCTACTCACACAGAGCAAGGACTGTCTGCCCACACACACCCCTTAAGAGATGATTTGCAGAAAAGCATCCTACAAGCTCAAGCCTCTCTCCTGTTCGCACTGAGGAGCTTTGATTCACACTGTGTGACTTCAGGTCTCCTTCACGTGGGAATGGCTGTGCCCAAGCAGACCCTTTCTGTTTTCTGACAGAGGCCAAGTGCCCTGCAGGGACGGCTGACGCGCTTGTGACTCCTCCATGGGGCACAGCAGCTGCCACTTTAGCACATTAACACATAAGCCTCCTGATTTCAGCTTAAAGGTTGAAAATAAGAGCTTGTGAGTCACACAGCAACTTCTGCTGGGGAACTGGGACAGATGGAGGGAGCAGGAACCAATCCCACCATCTGATTTCCATCTTCCCCTGTCTGCAAGGCTGAGACGTCTCTTTACCTTCTTCCCAGAAAAGTACCCACATTCTTCACGAATCTTGGATGTATTTTACCCACCCATCCTCTCCCCGAGAGGGAGGGAAGGGCTGCTAATGTCAGCTCACAGAACTGAGGCACAGAGACCAGGATTGCTGTACTTGGAGGACTCACCTTTGCACCCTGGCCATGCTGAAATATCTATGAATTTCTGGAAGGAGCTGGAGCTCTTCACAAAAGGCCTCTCCAAACCCAGCTCCCCGTGTAATAGTCAGAGGTGACAAGTAAATTCAAGCCACTATCAGCTCCCTGAACAGAGGGGGTACAAAGTTAGTGGGACATGGACCAAGCTGACCAGACTCATTATGGCTGGGAAAAGCAAGAGCTATGCAAAACCCTCTGCACCCTTTGAGATTTCTGCTTGGGAGAGAAAAGTAGCCTGGAGATGCACATCCCCTCCACCACCCTATGCCTTACAGGACTGAGCGTCTCTCCCAAAAGCCCTGATGGGTCCTACAGTATCCCCTGCAAGTTTCCAGGAATAGGTTCTTCCTTCTGCTCCCCAGAAAGCAGCCTGCCACTGCATATTTACAGCCAAAGTTATTGCAGGCTTCGTTCCTGGCTAGGAACGCAGAAGCAGCCAGCTTCTGGGAAAAATCAGGGGGGAACGTGTCACTGCGAGCATTGAAGATGGAGCTTGCCAGGGTTCCTCAGGGTTATTTGTCTTGCTGGCTGCTCCCAGGAAAGCTGGCGCGAAGCAGCCAATCCATCCCCGGCATCCACCCCACTCCCCCAAAACGCCCACCAGCAAGTTGGGCAAGAGACGCTGCCTCAACAGCCAGCGCCTGCTCCCAGGCCGGCCGGCCACAGCGTCTGTGTTTCCTTCGGAAAGAAGCGGCAAGAGACGCTACTGCTGCCAAGAGCAAGGCGCCAGCACCTCCGGACTCCCGCTTGAAAAAACAAAGAGCAAGGACTCACTTAATCAAAGCAGTACTTTAATAAGGCTTTATCAGTGAATGAGTGCCACAAAGAACGCTATCTGAACGCCCCAGAGATAAAAACTGCATATACAGGCAATTGAATACCAGTATATAAAATGAACCGGAGTTCAGTGTCAGCTAAGCCAGTTGGACTGTGCTGAAAGCCAAGAAGGTATTCCACATTCTCCTCTGCTATGAGCAAAGTCAGAATTTGGCCTGCTGTTCCTCTCTCCTCAAATCCTTTAAAAACTTTCAAGGATTTTGTGTTTAAACTAGAAAAGGTATAATGGGGGCAGGTTATTTTTAATTTTTTTTTTTAATTGCAGCTTGTCTTAATACTTGAACAAAGCACTCGGGCATGCTTGAGAGACCTCAGGCCTGACCACGCTGGTGGTGGGCTTTGACATAAATTCAGTCATCAGCCACAAAGTAAGACACTTCAAGAGGTTTGCTGCTGCCCCTCTGACAAAAGTTACCGTGCCCAAGCTGGGAAACACACACATACAGTCCTGAAACAATGGCCAACAGCTTCACTTAAACTGCTAGTAAAGATGAACGTCAGTAAATGGTAAGGTTTAACACCGAAACAGCCACGGGGAGGACTCAAGCCCTCAATGGTGGAGAGCCGAGCAGACACCTGGCACGGAGGAGTTTATTTTCTAGAAACAGCTGCACCTTTCAACATCTTCGGATATTGCTAGGTTATTGCTTTGTAAGCCAGAGAATATGGGCTTTTCCTCCCACTTACACACCAGTGCCTCCAACGCAAAAGCTGCACCATGCCTGACTCAGCTTTACTTACCTCTGTACATGCCAAAGTAGCCTTCCGACCGAATTGTTTTAATGAGGCAGTCAGACCTGCAAACAAAACAGAGAGAGATAAACCACAGGAGCTCAAAGGTGGATGAGAGCAGAGAAAAACAAAACAAATCTCTTGGAGTGCTTTTCATTTATGATCTGTCAGCAAAACACTAAGCGGAGAAGGGAACCGCATCAGCCTCTGAATGCACCATTGTTCAGGTCTGAGTCCTATTTCAGCCCCTAATTCACAGGGGCTTTGAAACCCCCGGCTCACCCCGCACGCGCTGTCTGCTTTCTAGAAACACAAAAGGGAAAAATGTCACTGCGAGGGCTGTGGCAAACACGCATGAGATGCTCTGACAAGCAGATCCCCATGCACATGTTTTTAAATCCAGCTCTGGAAGGGAAATAAGGGAGGCCAAAACCCCCAACGCTGACTTGCTTGACTTACTCCATGAAATTCGACACAAGGCACGCAAACACTAGATGACCTGAACGCTCAGTCATCTGTGACCTCCCACGCAGATTAAAGCACTTACTTTTAACACATCGGGTCCCGCAGCAGGCAGCGAGCACTCAGGCTCTCGCCCTGGGGAGAGCACAGCAGGGTGCCGCAGAGGTCCACTCCGAGGGGAAAACTGCCGCCTTTTTTATTTCAACTACATTTACTGCAAATGGGAAAACTGTGCAGAATGGCTCAAAGTCTTTTGAAAGCACAAACACACACCTAACAAATCCAGAGGCGCAGTTCAAGAAGACAGCGCAGATCCCCTGGCAGAGTTTCCCTCCCTGGACCACGGCTGCATGAAGCCCGGGTGCTGGCTGAAGGTTGCTTCAGGGTCTTTGGGAGGGGACAGGTACTTGCCGTGGCCATAGGGGAAGGGAGAGGTGCACATGCATTCATGCATACATAATTAAGGAACAAAAGGCTCTTTTAAGTACTAATAAGGAAAGTGTAGCTGATCAAAACAAGAACACATTTCTAAGAGATTTGGCTACACAAGGAGTAAACTTCATCTCCGCTCTATAGTAGTGCGGAGGTGGGAGAGAAGGAAATACAGAGTTCCCTCAAGGGCTTTATGGCCCTACTTGGGCGAAGGCTGTTCTAGGGTACCCAGTGTTATCTGTGAAGAGCCCATCCTGCATTGCTCCCAGTCGCGGCAATGAGTTTCCCCTCTCTGCTGGGACTCCCCGCATCCTTTGGTACCCCGTCTTTCACACACCCCATCCCAGTTCCTGCAGCTTGCACGCACCCCTCTTGTTCTTGGGAGCAACCCCCCCAACACACTTGCAAGCCCCAGAAATCTCGGGACACTTTTCTCCTATCCCCCCATCAAGCTCTTCCACCACAACGCTGGAGGCAAGGCATTTTCCCCGAGCCAGCGGTGCTGCTTTGCACAAGCTGTGGCAGAGAGGGGAGCAGGAAGAGTTGCTCCCCCCCACGCTCGCGCAGCCCTGCTGCCTCACCGTAAGGCTTGCACGTCACTCCCAGCCCCTCGAGCTAGAGCAGAGCGAGATGGAGCCAAGGCCATGCCCAGCTCCTTTCTCTCCCTGGAAAAAGGGAGCCAACAGCCAACTAAAATTATACCTAACAGACCTGGGGCAGCACAGCCCAAAAGCCCAGCTCTCTCCAGCCCTCAGGGCTGCTCCAAACTGTCTTTAGGTCTTTCAAGTGAAAAGCTCCCCTGATGCCAAAGGTCTCTCGAGCTGAGCAGAAGCAAGGCATGCTGTCTTAAAGCGAGACAGCCAAAATTTTAAAGGAACTTGGCTGCCTTCCTGGGTGTTCAGCAGACACTTTTCAGATCTGGTATCGATGGGCACACAGTATTTCCCCAAAAATAAGCCCCTGTAACTGGGGAGCTCAGACAAGCCCTCCCAAATCCCTAGCTAACATAAGGGTGTCTCTGAAGACATGCTCCATGCATGGTAACAGCATCCTCTTAGTGCCTTTCCCTTGCTTGCTTAAGTAGGACACAGGATGGCCTGATGTTGTTATCCAGAGGATGTGTTATCCCCATTACTTCCTTGTCCCTGCTGGCCCCTCGGCCCCCAAAAGATCCTTTCACTTATCCCCAAGCTCACTTTCCCTACAGCTGCTGCCAATGCCAGAGGAACACCTCCAGCATTACTCATTCACATCATTCACACAGGCTTTGTCACAGACTCTTAGGAGGAGCCAGCTCAAATATACAGGGTAAATACTGTGTATTCCTTAATGAACCCTCATCCCACAACAACTCCTGGCTACAGAGCAGACCTGCACTCGACTGCTGGAGGTTAAAAGCCTCTCTCCTACAGAGCCCCCCTCCAGAGACGAGGCACCCTGGCACACACTCCTAAGGGGAGCCTACAAATCCTCCATCCTGCCCGAACTCCTGTTGCTGTCACCCATCAGGTCACGGGGAAAAGTGATGCTCGGAGAGAAGCAATCTGCAGCAGCGGCAGGAGCAGGACACAACAAAAAGGAGAAGCAAGGCAAGACGGGAGGCCGCGTCCTGCCAGCACCCCTGGGCACACAAACACCACAGGGAGCAGAGCGCGCTGTAGCTGTCAAGGGAAGCACCAGCCTGCCGTGGCACGCCAGAGCCTACAACCTAAGCTCATGCATAATTACATGTCGTCGGCTAGAGCAAGGAGGCCTGGAGACTAACACCATCAACATACAGAGTATTTCCTTCCTATTCCCACTCTGCCTCAAATTCTCCCGGGCAGGAAAGAGGAAGATATTGGTGTGGAGGAGCAGGTAACACTACTTCTGAACAAAGTGGCAGGAGGACAGGACACACATCAGTCCCAGTCCCTCCTCCCCCCTCAATGACACCAGTACTTTTGGAAAACTAAGGCCTGAGACTGGTTCCTAGGATAAAACATCTTGTGCTGAGTGTGGTGCACATTCCCACAGCAGATACACAGCCCTAAGCATGCCACACAAACCCCAGGTGAATTTGGTGGGCTGGATATATTCATGCCTTCTGTTCCTACAGCCTGCAGCACGTGATTTTTTTTGGACGTAGGACTGCTGGGGTAACTATAGCATGTGTCAACCTGTGATCCTTCAAAAGGTCTGCATGCAGTGCTCTAGACTGGGAATGGGTGACTGCTTCCTCTTTTTAAAACTGACACAGCAAAGGAAGGGAGAGTAACCTCCAATATGGAAACAGAAGAGAGGCAGGAATTCCCTCATGCACCCGACTGTGGCCCAGCAGAGAACCAAACGGGGCTCCTTGTGTTTTGGTCCTGAGCCCTGACAGCAGCGAACATGCTGCTCCCAAGCAAGGGATGCAAACAGATGTGCCCTCTGCAGACATCTCGCCTGCTGGGCTCAGCAGCCTGAATAGCTGCTTTATTTGCTTTATCTGCTCTGGCACAGCTTGGTTCAAGATTGTCCCCTGGCTTTCCTGGGGACAGCCCAGTTCCTAGAAATGCTGAACTCACCTGAAAGAGGTAACAAAGTGGAAGGACTCCCCACCAAAAGCCCCGGGGGATGCTGCCCGTGTAGGCAGTACTCACATGCTGCTGTACATCCGCTGGCCATTCTGCTGGTTCTGTAGGCGAGTTTTTGCCAGGTCAATGGGAAATACACAGGTGACCCCGATCAGCCCAGCTATCCCTCCATTGATCAGCTTGGCAGGTAAACTGTAAGGGGACGAGACGCAGAGAAACAGAGGTCTTAGCACTGGGATAACATCTGGGGAGGGAAAGAGGAAAGAATGGAGCTCTTTTACATGACCAGAGTTAACACATCGCTCTGCGACAAGGCTGTCCCCCTCCAGCACGAAGGGAGCTCTGCCTCAAGGCAAAGCCTGGCCCTTGCTGTACATACGGGAGAGCCGGGGAAAGCTGCACATCACATCAGGACAAACTACTGATGAGTGGAGTGGAGTCAAAGAGCTAAGAGCACATCACTAAGAACAAGGAAAAACCCCGTTCCCCAGGATCCAAGAGTTTCTGTTGTCCCTAGAGGAGAAAAGACAGAGTGCTGGACTGTCTACCACGTGGACAGACTTCAGTTAGGGCCTGACGGCATCCAAGCAAGTGCTTTTCAGCGCTGCAATCAGATACACGTCTAACGAGAGGTTTGTGACACGTCAGCTGTGGGAATGAGCCCAGCAGAAGTGCCCAGCTGGCAGCCGAGGAGCAGACAGCTGCAGCTCCAGGAAACTGTTTCCAGACCCACTGCCTGGGGCGAGAGGAACATGCACAAACCAAGAGCCTGGTGAAACCACCGGACTGGCAGCCTGCACGGCCGCAAATGCAGAGACGTGAGCCCGTACCTCTCAGGGAAATCAAAACCCGGCTGGCTGCACGTGCTTCCAAAACGCGGGGCTTTTTCCACTCGCCTTTCTGTTCCCACAGCGAATTCTTGCAAGTGGCTCTAAGTGAAAGCCAGATCAGCTAAACGTGGGTTCCCAGCAAATTCAATTACGAAAAACGTTCAGCACTTACATGCTTGATAAACCACTACACACAGAGACAGGGGAAGCCTGCATGAGTCATCTCCCTCCAATAAAGCACAGGATATGGCTCCCTGAACACAGGACGTGTCAGATATTAAACTGACGGCTGACAGCAGTCCTAGACTGCAGCTGGGTGAGTCCAGCGAGGCCCAGTCCTCCCACAGGGGGAAGGGGCACGCTGCCGTTCATGACGGTGACATGATGCCCTGGGTGGGGGCACAGACCGCATTACCCGCGGGGAGCAGCAGCGGTGATGCTGGCCACGGCATGGTGGGGCGAGGCTCTGCAAACACCGTCCCCGCCAGCAGCACTGCAGAGCGCTCTGCATTGAAGGGCAATTGCGGAGAGGATCGATAAGCGGCCATGCTGAAAGAGCTGCCTCTCAGCTCCAGGCTCGAGGGAAAGGCAGGATATGGAGACTCAGGGTTTCAACTTGAGGTCTCCCTGGGGGAAGCAGGCAAGAGAGAGGTGGAAAAAAAATAAAAGTTTGCCCGCAAGTGCTAAGCATGACCTTGACACTCCAGGAAACTCCTTCCAGCCTCCGCTCTCCTGCAGCCAGAGCTCCTTCCTCCTCAACACCCGCACCGATACAACGCAGCCCCAGGGCTGGCACAGCTGGAAGAAGAGGTGCCAAGGACAGACAGACCTGAGCTCAGCCCACATCCCCAAACAAGACTGTGCTCATTGAGATTAAATCAAGCACAGCACATTAGGAAGGCAGGCCCAAATCAGTGCATGAGCTCAGCGCAGGGCCAGACTGCAAGATCTCACCAGCTCGAGACTCTGTTGCCTCGGGGATCTTTGCACCACAGCCTGAGAAGGGAATAGATTTGCCTGCAAATTCCTACGCTCAACTTGTTCTCAGGACACGGGAAAATTTCTAACAGTAAGCTTCACATCACAGCTCTCTCCTTATTTAACCCATAGTCTCACTGAAAGAGGAGGTTAGAGACCAGATAAAAGCATGTCAAGATGAAGGCACCACTGGGAAGGAGGGTGTTTCAAGACAGGATCGCATCAGCCTCCCCAAATTCAGCTCCGAAGTCACTGCTGGCAAGTCACAGACTCCAAGGCACAAGCAGTACCCCTTTCCAGCCTCAGCACTGTCATCGCTTCTCTAGGTGTCCCTGAAACACCAGGGGCAGGCAGACACTTGCCTCTCTCAACCTGTTCCAACAGTGAAGTCATCACAGGGTTTATATCAGGCAGGAGTGAGACACAGACACGTGGCAAACATCTTGCCTGCTGGCACCATAAGTGCAAAAGATTCCCCAATTTCAGCACAGTTCCCAGCAATAAAGGGGAATAGTCTGATGTGCCTGGGCAAGCCAAAAATTTGGGCAATGTGGGCTGCAGACAGCTTCTCACTCTGTTTGTGGGTGAGAAACCCTTGCTCAACACCCCCATCGCACCTGAACCCAACCATCTAGGTTCCCCCACGTGCACTGCAGAGGGAGACTAGTACAGATGGACTATGTGGCAGTATCTGGCGGGACGGTGAGACCAAGTTCCATGTGCACTGCTGCAGAAATGCAATGCCCTTGATCTCACCTTGCAGCAAACCACTGCTATGGATTTTAGTCTTTTGGTATCCATCTCGTTTTGCTAAGGGATGACAGATGCACGCTGCAAGGGAAGAGAGCTTTCGTAGATGCTCCAAGCTTAAACAGATCTCTTTGGCTTGGCTGCCTGTGACCGCTGCAGACTTGTGGTCACATAGATGGGAGGGATGACCTAAGCGGGAGAGGCGAGGGATCTGGGGCACAGAGAAGAACCTGAGACAGAGGGCACTGCACCTGAATCAAAAGCTTTTTCCCTTGTGACTAAGTCATCCCACTTTCAACCTCAGTGCTCTCTGCTCTCTCACGGGATGAGAATCCACTGTGCCTGGTCTCTCTGTGCTATGTAGTTTCTGCACAGCTACGGCCTCTCACCACCTAGGTGCGCAGGGCTTAGTGAAACGGGGACAACACAGGCTAGCATACAAATAAAGCCATTTTCTTAGTTTTACAATGAGAAGGGATAGAAAGGCATCCCAATTCTCCTGGTGCTCCTTCTCAGTGTAGCCAGCAAGCTCCTGTTCACACTGCCAAGAGCACATCGGAGGGGCTGGTGGAGATCTTGGAGGACGCGTCTCTCCTTCCTTCAAAACACCAAGCTTCAAATGGCCATGGACATCTGGTCCTTTTGCTCTGCTGAGGCTATCAGGGACATACACCCGTCAGGCTCCATGGAGGTGAATCTCAGCGAGCCCTTCATGGGTGTAAGAAAAGAGTGCCAAGTGCTCTCCAAATTGGGTAACTGATGACGGACAAATTTAGGCACATAAACACTCTACAATGCTGTCTTGTTATCAGTGCAGCTCAGGGCTGTTTTCATTTGCAGAAGGCAGGCACGCAGGAAGATATCCTAATCGTGGGAAATGCTAAGAAGGGGCAGCCCTCTTGCCTGTAGCATTCAGGCATTGCCAAGTCCTGGCCCTCTGTCACCAGGTTTCATTCACCCACTGACCCCTCCAGTCCTGACCTGGTAACCTGGAAAAGTAGGTGTTAGAAGACCACCACAAAAAACCCCACAGGAATTCCACAGCATGTAGGAGTCATTTATCTGGGGCAACTTCACAAGCAGCAGAAAGTTAAACCCACGTGCAGGACTGTGCAGATCTATCTGACACAGCTCTTAGGAAGCTAAGGGTACAACTGTATCCTTCCAGAAAATGCATCACAATTCATTCCCAGGGAGGACTCAAATCCAGCCTTTGCATATGCCAGGACCAATTCTCTTAAGTTCCTGCTGTGCACTTAAGTTTCACTAATTATTTTTGGTACTTCATGTTCCTGCAATCACTCAAGCATTGACTGGCTTTAGAAGAAGGGCCCAAGTCTGCATCTACATGGACTTTGTAATTACAAGCACTACATCCTTGGCTGGTCAAGGAGCTGGCTTTACGCTCTTGAAGTCAGCAGGTCAAGCTGACCTTTGAAAGAGGAAGCACAAAGGAACAGACTCATGCAGGGTAAAAAGCAGAGGGCAGAAAGAAAAAGGCAGCGAGAAAAAAAGAACTGAAGAAAGCAGAGATGTGACAACATGGCCAAGACAGAAAATAAGAGAAGGTTGAAAAAAAAAAGCAGGTAAGAAAGGAGCAGAGAAGGAATCAGAACTGTTTAAGGCCAGAAGAGATGATCAGGTGATTTCCTCCAACCTCCTCTATCACAAAAGGGATTAAGTTTGAAAGACTTTAAAAGAAAAATCTAAAGCACAACCAACAACTCAAAATTTTTTTAAGAAGTTACCTGATCTGTTTATCAGCCATTTAATTCAAACTTGATCTTGTTAAGAAATGAATCTGTTCCTTTAAATTGTTCCTTAGTTTCTTTTTCAGTCACTTCTTTTTCACTTCAGTTTCTTCCTGGGAAAGGAGAGAAAGACACCAAGGAGACAAAGTTGAGACACTTAGACTCTTCCTGAAGCTCAGGTCTTGCTGGGCAGTCTGCGGGGTGAGACCAGCCGAGGAACAAGTGACTTAAGGGAGCACCTGGTCTCCTCAGAGAGGCCACTGAGCTCCAGAGGGAGCCTTATAAATGTGCATGCGTATATAAATATACAAGCACATATGGAGGGAAGAGCTGCCAGAGTCGTCAGGCTCCAGCAGCACGTGAGAAAAGGCAGCAGCCAGGCAGTGCACGAGCTCTGCCCAGCATCCAAGACAGCAGTACCCATCACAGCTCTCTTGAACTCCAGGGACCTCCAACCCTCAGCAGGTCCACCCAGCCACCCTAAGACAACCACGTGCCATCGCAAGACCCGTTCAGCAATTCCGTCCAACACATACGTGCTGTTTCTAAAGGACACTCTTCAAAAACCTGCTCCTCCAGCGGTTACAACCCTTCTTCTATTTCCCAGCCCAAATGGACAGCCCATGTTCAGTCTTGTGCCAACACTGTCTTTTAAGCAGTGCCTCTCCCTCTCCCATCTATTGATGTGACTTTGCCCTTTGGACCACTCCTTTGGGCTCAGAGCCTACTGGCACAGCACTGAAGCTCAAAGTCTGCAGGAAACAGTTCTCTCTAAGACTCTTAATTGCTACTGTTTAACGAGACCCGGTAGAAGTTGCCACACAAAGAAATCTGGACACCAGAGAAAATTTCAGAAGCGGCCACAACCTTCAGCTTTCTGGAGGTGTCCTTGTCTCCTCCTCACCTCCAACCTGGGAATCAGGTGCCCCATGCTCTCCTCAGGCACCTCAGCAGCACTCAGCCACTCTCCTCCCTCTCTCCTTCCAGCTGCCACCTGGGTGGTGAGCCAGAAGCAGAGGAGATATCTTTGCCCTTTGCCTCTGGAATGAAATTTGCTCCTTAATTGCAGATTTCCTAAGCCACACAGAATCTCACATCCAACAAGGTGGCTTTCAGGTTGACACTTCTGCTCTGGAGATACAACCGGGGGGCCAGAGGTGTTCCTGAGAATAAGAAGTCCCTGAAAGCGTAAAGAGCTGGTGATGGTGTAAACAGGCAGGGGAAGGAGAGGGGGTGAGGTGACACACAGTTCAGCACTGACCTGCTCCCCCCCTGTTATATCAAGTGCCAAGGACAGGGTAGCATGAAAGCATTTGCACAGTCCCACAGTTGGACATCATGAGACTAAAACTGCCTTTTCTGGAGTCCCACATTCAGCCAAAGCCATGAGAGATCAGCACATGGAGCTCGCTATGGAAAGGGGCTCCTCTCCAAAACACTGCGCACAAACCTTACCCACTACACTACACTATTACACCTTCCATTCCTTCCGTGACCCCTCTTTCAGACAGCTTACCTGATCTCAACTAATCCGTGGAAGYAGACCTTAAAAATCTCCAGATCAGCTAAGCCTGCACTTCCCGAGTGAAAATCGCTCACACCTTTCGCTGCGTGTGCTTTCATACGCATGTCCACAAGAGTAGTTTGTTTCAGGTTAATCTAATTCTCTATAAATTTAACCAGAATAAGACCAAAATATAAAAATGTAGGGAGACCAGTTGCTGAAAGCCTGTAACCCTGGCATAAACAAGATCTGAACCATAAAACCTTACCTGATAACGTCTATACCCTCAATAGGATATTTGTGTTTTATTGAGGCAGCAGCTCTGACAAAATACATGCACCGAGTGGTCCTGACACCCCGCTCCAAGCTCTGGCAAACTCGCTCTGAAACTTGTTGCCCCTGCCGCACCCTTCCCTGCGGAGGGGCACCCAGGAGGCCGGGCACCCAGGAGGCCAGGCACCCATCGCAATGGGCAACGCAAGAGAAGACAGCAAGGCTGCTAATATTCACCACTGACCGGTAGCCCAAAGAGTGAGAGAGACCGAGACGGACACACAAACGTATCACAGGGCTGTTTCTTACCTGTTGACACAAACAGGGTGATGGGAGTGGGAGAAGACGGTACCGCACTGAGAAGAACAGGTGGGTTTAGCTCTCCCCTCTTTTTCTGCACAACCTGGGCACCACTTTTGGCTTCAGCTCTCCACCTGCCCAGTAACTGCAGAGCCCTCCCCGGCTGTCTGACCCAGCTGGAAAATTGCTCCTGCTTCCCACCGGAGAACGGATGCTCCTGCTGCCGCTGCACAGCAGGAAGGGGCAAAAACAATCTTCCTGGGTTTAAAACTGGGCAAAGTTACAGGCTTCCTTAGTGCACAGAGACTCATCCAGGCAACAGGCTGTACGGCCAGCAAATGCCAGGACTAGTATCATCTCCSCTAACAAAAGCTACACAACTCGTGGACAAACGAGGGGAAGCGAGCGATGTGATCATTTTATGGCAGACGCCAGCACTTGATAACTGTTTATACAGCACCTGTCACAGCAGAGGCCTGAATGTCCATGACCAGGGGATTTTAATGCATTAAGGGATTTTAATGCACTGAAGTGGAAAGCTTATTTGAGCTCTGTTTGTTTAAACAGAGCTCCAGCGAACAACCATTTGCAAAACAAATCCAAAGTCAYGGCAAACTCTATCTGAGCACGTTGCTGTAATCTACAGAACTCCCCCAGTCCCTTAAAAGATGGTGAATGATGAAGCCTCTGGTGCCCCTGGCCAGGGAGCTCCTGGGGAGAGCCAGACCCCAGTCCCTCCCAGGGCAGGAAAATAGCTGCTACGGTCCTGCAGTCTGAGAGGAAGAAAAGCACAGGCTGGGAAGAGAATGGYGGTAATTTTATAGGATATTTAAAAAACAAATCCAGAACAACATTATGCGTTTAACCTAGAAAGGAAAGAGATTAAGTAGAGACCTAAGTATATCTCCCCAGGAACACGATGTTCTTGGGAGTCAAAAAATGCAAACAAAAGCAGGCAAGCAAAGGTGCAGCCAAGCAGGTGTGCAGCTCCAGGGCTCCCTATGGGAGCAGGGCTTGCATCTGCCCAGGAAACCTCCCATCAGCACCTGCATTGCAGCACCAGGCAGGCCAGCAGCACCAAGAAGGTGCTCATGCCTCAGAAGGTCTCCATACACTTAAAATTCATGGCCAGGCAGACAACGGCACTGCTGGAACTGGGAACCTGCATGGCACGAGGAGCAGAGGAACTGGGAAGAAACTGGTAGTGGGTGGGCAGGAGAAGCAAGATCCACCAGAGACCTACCTCAATGCCGAAGAGGCTGAGCAGCCCTCACAGAAGGGGGGACCTAAATCGTACATCCCATAATTAAGAGAGCGAGAGCTGCATGGGCGATGAATTACACGGYGTTAATTCCTTCCTAGAGTGCTATTAACACAGCTAGGCATGGATTAATGCCCCATTACTCACACACTGGGACGTCCCTTCTAGGTTTATTGAAATGATCAAGCAAATGAATTTCAGAGCGACACGCACACCGCAGCACGGGGAATCGCCTCCGTGCCAGGTAGAGAAGTGGTGCAAACAGCCCAAAGCCCACGCTGCAGTGCGCAGATAGCCCAGGAGYCTCCTCAACCCAGCCTCTCACTTTCCCCAGCTCCCGAAAACCCAGCTCCAGAGAGCGACAGAGTAGCCAGATTGGGGGTACGACAATGCAAACCTAGCCAGCTTTGGATATATCTGGTCCTCACAGCCTTGGCCACTGGCAAAATGGTCCTCATTTGCTCCGCTGCCTTGCCACACACACTCATACACCTACGCTACCCAGACGGTAAGGTTTTCTCCAGGATGGCCAACCTCTGCGTACTGCGGACCTGCTGCACTCCTTACCAGCCTGGGCCACGGGGCTGGACCCTTAACCTTCGCTTCTCACCCTATCACCTGAAGGAGAAGTGCTTMCCAGAGAATCACAGCCCAGCCTGGGGCATGGAGGGGAGCACACAGCCTCACCACATGCCAGGTGTGCTGCCAGCAAGTTTGGATGGAGATACAGGCACCCAACCTCTCCACAAGCCGTGATATCATGGGAGAAGGAACAGGTTAATCTTACCCACACCTCTTTGACCACGCTCATTCCATTTATTGCCACTGCACTGCCCTATGGCTGTGGGTTGCCACCTCTATGCCCAGATGCCACTGCTCTGCCCACAGTCTGACCTTGGGAGTCCCCACAGCTCAGCACCCTCCTTGTCCTGCTCTCCCTCTGCCAGRCCAGAGCCACTGCTGGCATCCTCCAAGCCAGCTGCAGGCTCCCAGTCCACCAGCTCCCCCAGTCTTGCCAGCAGCTCCCCCCCCAGACAGCAGCTCTTCACTTCTGCCCTCTGCCAGCCCTCCCATTTCCAGGCTCTCCCCTGCCCAGCAGCCCCACTCTGCAGCTGAGCACAGACCATCAGACAYGCCAATTTATCTGAGCACACGCAGGCTGTGATTTTGACAGAAGACCTTYAGTCAACATCAGCTGGCGCTTCGGCCGAAGGAAGCAATCCCGTCCTCTCCCTACACCCGAACACGTGTTCCCATCTTCACTTTCATGCCAGCACAAACATTTGTGCAGAGCGGTCAGGCGGGGATGAGACAGAACTGGAGGCCAGCACATGCTGGAGCTGTCACTGAAAGCAAACATTCAAACTACAACCTTGACTTGAAAATAAACAGCAGAAGGGGAAAACAGGACTCCCTTCCACAGATTTCCATTTGTCTTGAGAGCAGACAAACTCAGTGCCCCAGCCAGAGAAGCCGACATCAAGAAGCAGGGCTCAGAGGGCGAGAGGAGGGAGCAAAGCCRTGCCAGCATCCACAGTCTCGAGAGGACACAGCAATGCAACTGCTCACAGTCAGAGAAGGGGGGGGGGAAGCAATGGGCAGCTAATACCTGCTGGGAGAGGAGAAACCCTCTGGGATCAGCACACCATTTTCCTTCACAGCTCAAACGAGTTCGAAGGTGCGGACACCCTGCCAAGTTTTGCTAACGACCGAAGCAAAGCTGCCATCACAACGGTAAGGTTTAAGGAGTGCARTCTGAACTGCAAGTATTTCCTGAAGAGAAGCTGCTGTCTAGATGCATGCCGGGCACAAAGCGCACAAGGGAGTCAGCACCTGGAAATCTCACCTGGCGGGAAGCTATCGACCTGGCTCTCACCCGCTCAGGACATTTTGGGATAGAGAGGATGGAGAGAATTGATGGCAGTTTCATCTCTGCTGCTCACTTGCCCTTAGGCTCTCAGGGACTGCCATGAATTTCCTTGCAGCACCATGCAGGGCATTAGTCCTTAATAAAACAAAGCAGCTCTCGAACACACTGGTGGACGCTGCCCCACCATCACAGTCTGTCACCTCTCYGACTGCGCAGCAGGACAGCAAGGCCCCTTCATACTGTTCTTCCACCAGGCAGAAACCCCAGGGCTACAGACGCAAACTCACCTGCCTTGTGGTCAGCGGCCGACTGTCCCCATACGACGAAAGCACCAAGACCAGGGCAGGTCCCCCCCTTGCCTCAGGTGAAAAAAGGCCAAAGTCCCAGCGGGGAGGTGCCACGGCACCGGCCTGCACCATTGGCTGCTTGCACCCCCACGGGGACAGGCCCAGTGGCACAGCGCCCGCTCAGCTTGCGAGATGGCGGGATGCTGAGCCCCAGCACGCTCGCTCCTCCTTCCCGACAGCCCCCCGCAAGAGCGCTCGGCTCCTGCAGCCCCTTCTGTCCTCCACAACTTACCTCTGCCTTGTGCGTCTTCCCTCCCACCGGCTGCTCGGGATGGGTGTCCCCTGGCGCCCTCCTGCCTAYGGCTAACGAAAACAGCCAGTCTGGCACCCTTGCAAAACAGCAGGCAAACTTTGCCCCCGTATCTGGACTCCACGCTCCTTGCAAATTGGGCTCAGTCTGGGAAGCCTTAACTTCTTCATGCTGCGAGACCTCGTGATGATAGAAGAAYGCCTCAAAACATCTCCCTTGTGCCAYAAAGAAACAGGCAAGTTCCCTGGCGGTGCAGGACGGTCCCCAGGCTGAGGGCATCTTATAGAGGTGTTTGGCTTTGCAAACACAGGTGGTGGCAGTATAGATTTACCTGGATGCCCACAGAGGGGAAAAAGAGGACCAAAACTCCTGATTCGCAGCAGAGGCTCCTGAGCTCTCATTCCAGCTCCGTCACTGGACTTGCCCTTTACCTTCAGACAGGATTTCCAACCACAACTGGCAGTCTGAGGAACACCCTGCTCCCATGACAACATTCCAGCTTAGGAAAAAACAAGCCATGGACAAAAATAATCCAACATCTTAGCAGAGGCACTTGCCCACCACATCCTTCACCCATCCGGACCAATGCAGTTGCCCATAACATTGCAACAGGAGAGGAGCCACAACAGGGCCATGGTGGAAGTGTCCCAGGGGACAATCCTGCAAGCCCTTGGGACTACAGCAATGTTCTAAATTCTGATACTGCATGCACAGTGTCRCAACTATCCTCTCCCCTGGGATTTATTTGAGATCACAGGAAACTCAGAAACCTCATTTAGCTTCACACAACAGCAGTCGAGAAGACAAAACAGAGACAGCAGAGACTGGCCTTGGAAACRTAGCCACCTCCACCTCTCTCCAAGGAGGTGAGAGGGCTCAGCACTTAAGAGCTTCTTTTGAACTGGTCCAACCAACCCTCCCATCTYGGGGACAAAAGTCCCACCGTGTGCTAGACGCAGCTCGCTCTCTCTCTCCAGATGTGCCTGCTGGCCTCAGTCACTGGAGCCACCTCAATGCAAAGCAAAAGAGTTACTGAAGAAAGACATCAGACAGACGCTCTACTGCACCTAGCAAGAGCCCCTCTGTCTGCTTGGCCTCAGCCACAGTGGGAAAAGCTGCYGGCTCCAAAGCAAGGATCCAAGGATCGGAGTGAGTGGAGCAGCAGGTTATTACTAGAAAGGAAGGAGACAAAAGAGCAGGGAAGGAGGTGGGGATCCTCCTGCCTCCGGGCAGTACGAGCAGGAGGAACACACCCAGTTTTCCCACGCTCTCCCCTCTGGGCTGCCCATCCTGCTGGAAGCAGAAGCAACAGGCTGGCCCCCCACTCCCAGTACAGCRTCATGCAACTTTGCTTGCTTTGCTGAGAAACCTTAAGCAATAAGTCAAGACAACAAGCATCTTCTGTCACCTCTGTGAGAGCTAAGGCTTGGAGAAAGGCCTCCAAAAGGCACTGTGAGCAGCAAGAGAAGTGCCTTCCTGACCTAGAGAGCTTCTCCAGGCCAAACAACTAGCAACTTGCTTAGATTAGCGCAGAAGCCGTTTGCCCTATTGCTTAACAGCGGGAGTCCCACAGAGGCCACTCCTTGTATCAACACGATCTCTCTCCCAGACGAGTCTCCTGCCCCTCAGCTCTATCCCAGGACAGCTCAGGAGACAGAGTCCAGTTCATGGGTCCTAACACCAGATCACACTCCAGTAACCAGAGCACATCCCACTTCGGCCAGGCAGAAAGGTTTGCAAAGGRCAACCGCTCAATGCCAAGCCATCTGCATGCAAGTCAGACAGAAAGACTTGAGGAGCAGGCCTGTGCCAATCTGGAACAAACGCCAGATACGCCCTTCAACTTTGCATGTGTTGGGAAACCGCCCCGGATTGCGAGCCTGAAAGCTGACGCTCATCTTGAAGCTGGCCTTGGGTATCAGCACTGCAGCACACCAAGAGGTCCCAACGCAGATCTGGGACTGCACAGACCTTTAGTCAAGGACAGTCCCTGTCCTGGAGGCTTTGCAGCTGAACTGCATGACGGGATGAGCGAGGACAGCCGTTAGAAGGAGAAGCGACTCACCCAGGGCTCACACAGCRAGTCTTGCCATCCAAGACATTGGGGCTGCAAAGCTGAGGGAACCAGAGGGAAGGTTTCAGCAGGACAAATGAGCTTGCAGGCATCTCGCTGTGAACACATAGCAGAGTCCTGCTCCATAGGAGGGCAACACATTAAAACACTCACAAGGCAGTAACTGCAGTACCTTCCCTCACAGGAGAGAGAGGCAACAGGTCTAAAAGTGCTCACAGCACCCCTGGCAAGAGTGAGGAGAGCAAAGCAAACCCATGGGAGCTGTTGGCGCTCTTCCCATCCCAACCTGCCTCCTCTCCAAGTTCTCCAAAAGGCAATTGGGTCTAGTGGATGAGTCTCGAGAGACCAGGCTCCTCTGCTCTGCACAAATGCCACATCAAGCATGCTACAGCCCCGCTCCCCTCTCATTCCTCTGAACACTTACAATACAAGTAACAAGCCTCTAAATTATGGACTCATGCTCAAAGGCAAACTCAGTCTTGGCTCTCCATGGCTTCTACAGCAACATGGACCAAGAATCGTAGGAGCCAGAGGGCCAAAAACCCTTTGCATGAATCTCTGATCATAAAATCTTCAGTGATGCAGTGATACAAGGCCAGAGCACAGCCATAGTAGAAATTTAGGCCCAGCATTTTGCTTGAAAATAGTGGTGGGCTCCAGCCTTTGGTCTGTAGAGACCTGCACATCCCTGCACCAATTCAAAGGGATCTGTAAAAAGTAGCTACAGAACAACTAATTCATATGCAAACACAATGAACTACATATGTGGCAACTTCTAGAGAAAATTATTATTTAAATTAAATTAAGTTTATAATGGCCTACGTTATTTTGCAGCTGAAGAGCCAAGAGTGGAAGCACAAGATAACTGACAGATAGTAAAATTGCCCAYACACGATCAAGCTAGTGTACAAGCAATTTTTCAGCTCGGACATCTTTGGATGACATAAGTGGGTGCTTATTGCCAGTGACACCCCCTTCCAAGTGCCACTTGAGAAATCATGTAGTCACACATTGAACTGGTGTGATTCTAACTATTTTTAAACCCATCTGCTCCAACCTGCTGCAGACAGACTTGCGTGCATCCCCTGTCACTCCACAGAGACTTTTATCTTCCTACCGTGCCTCCCAGGAGGGCCAGGTCCTCAGCAGATGCAAGCCAGAAGAGCTCATTGTCTCTGCTGGAGCCTGGGGACTTGGTCCCCTGCCAGCTGCAGTGAGAGGGCACATTATTACAAGAACATACACACTTCTGTCCAGTTTCATGCGGTTTCTGCTTGTAACAGCCTCATCTTCTCAATGATGCTCCTGCACAAGCTCATGATGACCGGGAACAGTTCAGGCCTTGACAGCCTAAGCTTACTTGGCAAGGGGGAGAAACAGCAAATGAGAAAAGTAAAAAGAGGGAGAGGGAGCAGGCAGGATACCTGCATCCCACTCCAACAAGCTGCTTACAGAAAACCTGACCAAGACTGGGCAAGCACATCAGCTGCTTTCCAGCACCACCCTTCCTGCTCCTCCTTCCAGCTCATGCTCACTGCAAAGAGCATGACCCGTGATTATTGCGGGAAGGGGAAGAGAAGAAATGCAGGAAGCCTCCTTTGCATGCGTAGTGATCTTGGCTGAAAGGAGCCCAAAAAATGCTTAAGTCACTAGTTTTAGAAGCAGTGCMGGACCTTACTATCCCATGGGCAGGACTACAGGAACGCCACTGTCCTGGACATGCAGGCTGCATCATTCCAGGGTGGTGGAGCACAAACTGGCATTCATCCCCATAACATGCATCTTCTGAAAAAACAAAGACAAACAAACAAACAAACAACAAACAAAAAAAMCCCMMAAAAMMCCCAACCTGGTGGCAAGCATCCCGGCAGCATCCCACAGGACCCAGCTAAGCTCTGTGTGTGGCAACAGCCAGACCAGCAAAAGAGACTGAGGACCATAGCACTGCAGAGAATGAAACTGCTTGCAACTMTTTTTTGTCCTTGCACAAGAACCTTGCCCTTTCGCAGTCTCAGTTATGAGCAGCGCCAGAACACACCAGCTACTTCCCCTGCCCCAGGACTCACCGAGGGGAAACAGGGTAGACAACGAAGCAAAATTACTGTCAGTACCTAGTTCATAACCCGATTGGAGCAGAGTTCAAGCACTGGTTGCTAAAGTTTATTTCTGTGTATTTCCGCCTCCCGGTCTGTGTCATATCACACTGATTCATTCTATAGATCCTTTTCTACAGACAGCGTAGAGCATAGGAAATATCCAGGGCTGGCTGTTTAGCAAATCTGCACTGAAAGCTTCCTTCCGTCTACTGTGCCTGCTGCTAATTCCCTTCACAGCTCCACTCATTAATAAAAATACAACACAATAAAAGAGAACCGCACACATATACACCTTGCCCAAATTCCCTCCATACTGGCTGATCCTGAGTCATCACCAGCGATTAACTGTTGCCATGCACTGAGGAGGACACGGTTATTAAATTAATAGGGGCTGCTTAACCTGGCTACAAATTACATGAGTTCTTTGTGCCTTAGTGAGCTAATAAGGCATGTGCTAATTACATTAATTCAAACAAGCCCAGCGTGCCCTGAGGGCAAAGGGAGAGAAGGGCGTAGCAAACCCAGGCTCTTTCATAATAGCTGTGTGAGAGCGGAAAGTACTTGCCTTGACACGGCTTTCGTAGGAGAAGCAGAGGAGTACCGCGGCTTGCGCCCTACAGCTCACTCAACCCAGCTGCCTGGTTAACATGCAAAAAGCCTTGCTCGTTCACCCAGCCCTTGGTGCAATGATAGACACGGGATCCCCTCTCCAAAGGGCCAGCCGGCTTGTCCCTTCCTACCTCCGTGGCCCAGAGCACAYTGCAAACCTCAGGATGACCCCCTGCTGCTTTGGGACCCTGAGCCTGCGACCCTGCAGGCAGCCCCCTTCCCGCGGGGACCACGTGGCACCTGCAGCCTCCAGCCACGGAGCAGCACCGGGGGCTGCAAGCGCATCCTGCCATGCAGACCTGTCTCCTCCACGTCCCCAAAGTCAGCCGGGGACAGCTCGGCCGGACAGGCAGCGCACGGAAGCTGTACTCACGCTGCAGCGTGAGTTCGACCAAGTTAGGCAATCCCAGCTGGCCCCCTAAACCTATCTGGCAATGGGGGCAGGCGGGCGGCACCGAGCTCACCTCCCATGAGCCGTGGCGGGGCCGCGTTCACCACAGAGCCTTCAGGAACRGGAAGGGGAAGGGACAGACTGTGGCAGGGAGAAGCAAAAGGACAGCAGGAAAGAGATGCACGATCCCAGTAAGGTTCAGATACGCTGGGAGAGGAGCCTCCTGTCCCCCCAGCCCAAGGGTAACCAGACCCCTCACCTCTGCCGTCCCGGGCGAGGAGCCTTCCTCAGCATCAGCTGTGCTCACACTAAGGGTCTCTGCTAGGCACTGCCACCACCTCCTGGCATGCAAGGGAGGGAGAGGAAGAGGAAGAGGAGAGGAAGCAGTATTTCTTTGCATCTCCAAGGACACGTGCTCACCGAGCGCTTTCTGAAGCATGCGCTTGTTCCTGTGAACACTAGGGGACTGTGCCAGAGCAAAGCAAATGYGTGGGGTTTTTTCCCCTCTGTTCCCACTTTTTCCTATACCGCATGCATCTGGCGGTACACAGGGCCGTCCCCAGGAGGCCTGAAAAGCAACCACCTCTCTGGCAGCAAGGACTATGCCACCTGAATTGCAGGGTGTTTTAAAGACATGATGCTGACTCTCACCCTCAAAGAGAGGATCTACAATCAGGCACCAGGAGAGACCCAGGGCTGTGGAAGGATTTGTCCTGCACAAAGAAGCACTGGTAGAGGCTCAATGCAGTCTTGACAGTGGGTTGGCAGAGAAGATGCAAAATTTTCAYGAAGGAAACCATACTAGGGATTTTTAGCCCCTGGAAAGTGCATCGCTCAAGCCACGTGATTCTCCTTCCCAGCAGAGGCTGTGCGTACTCAACCACTAGTCCAGCGTAACTTCAGGCTACTGCCAAAAAAGAGGGAGCTCTTCCTTCCCCCAGCAAGTAGAGGAACTCATTTTGGACCAGGCCTATTCCCACATCAATGCAAATGTTCACATTTGTGAACACACAAATGCTTGTGCCGGCACAAAAAGAGAGAAGCAGGAGTGAGAAGCAGGGCTGCCCCTCTCAGCGGCAGCCTGCAGCCTGCCTGCTGTGGGCACTGGAAAAAAAGAAAAACAATAAACAACATTAAAATAGAACAAGAATCTCTCCAGGGAAGCCTGAGGGATAAGGGCTTCTGGGCCCTGAACAAAGTTATTTAAAAGACGTAGAAATCCAAAGCCCTGTGGGGCTATACGTCAACTGATAGCTGTCACTCGGAGTCCCGAAGAGGGACTGCGCGAGCCTGGCTGGAACAACAAMGCATCCAGCAAACCCCACACCCTGCCCCTGTAGCAAAGCCACAGTGCCCCGACAGCCAGCCACTGGGTGCCAACGCTAAAATATCATAGCTTAATGAAACAGGACTCCAGGGTGTGAAAGGATGTAAACCTTCCTATGTCACTCTCTGGACTTAGGCGCTGGGCTCCTAAGGCAAGGTGACAGAGAAGCATCGAGCAGGAGCCACCATGCAAGCGTGCAAACGCTGGTGTACAGGCTGCAAGCACAGCTCGCTAGAGMCACAACTGTACTTCAGGTGCCTTTTGTACAAGAGGCCAGACACAGAGAGTAGACAGGATAACAAAAGGACATCTCCCAGCGTCCCTAATGCTTTGCAACAGCAGGTAGAGACCTTTCCAAGGAAGGCAGATTATCTCATTACTTCCCAAYGCTGAAGGCAGAATTTGACTAATGCTCCCAGTACACTAGAAGAAATGCCAGTTGAATGTCATGTTAATCAATATTCCTTGCCTCAGCCACAGGAATGGCTATACAGGACACTGCTGCTTGCTGTCCCTTTGCTGTGGGGGTACATGAATGTACCTGCTCTGCTCCTGCATCACAAACCGCATTTCTCTCCTCCCACCTCAGCTGTTTGCTTACGCCAAAGCTGTTCAGATCACAGCAAAATGGTTCTTTGCTAAACGCACATCAGCGGCCCCACACGGGTCACGTTGCTCCTAAAGAGGTTAGCAGCTCCTCCGGGGAAACTCGTACGCGCTCTGTGACAAGCGGGGGAATTGTCAAGGGGACTGCAACCACTGCCTGACGGCTCGGGATTCTGTGGCATAACCCATCCACCAGCTCCCTGCTCACCCAGAGTGCTGTGAATCAGCAGGCTGCAAGGCAGGCAAGGTGTTCCCAGMCGGGAGACAATATATTTAGGAGGCTACAGTCAAATGAAAACACACGCAGTCCTGCTYGCTTAAACAGAGCAGAAGGAGATGGGTAACAGAAGAAATGAAAAAGAGTGAGAGGAAAAAAGTGCAGTAAATTGAACTTGGAAAGTCATTCTCTGGATATTAGATGTCTTACGTGGCCACTCTGCATGYGCAGTGCAATGCTGCTACCTATCCACAAGAATTTACCCGAAACATTAAGCAACCTCAGTAAAGCTATTCATCTTGCATTGCCTAAGAATTAGACCTGTTTTCAGCAAGTTTCCAGGGAAAAAAAAAAAAAATCACTCCGAAGCACACCTCACAGCCCTGCTCTAACTACCAACCAACACTGTCCCGCCAAAGTGCATGGCAGGAACGGCAAACAGCATTAGACACAAGGAATTGTCGTGCCAGCGAGCAGCGTAACAGGCGCGTTGTGTTGGGAGACTARCAACAGTTTGGCAATGCAGGAACCAGACACACTGCTCTGCTCCAGAGGTCCTCGGACAAGGACTTCTGGGCTCCAATCCACGATCCCCATCGGAGCCAGCTGTGGCTGCTGCCGTGGGAACCTGCCCGCCCCACGGCAGAGCCCACACAAGAGGTGGCACAGCACTCTGCTGCTGCCACGGTTGGTGTCAGGACCCCAGGCCTGGTATCAGCTGGTGAGACCATGTTCTCCTTCCCCTGCAAGAGCAGTAACTTCATCAGGGGAGAGGGAGAAAGGAGGTTGGCCACAGCAGCTGGCTCTGCCAGAGTTCATCAGGGTCCCTGACCGTGACATGTAAACCCTCTCCCATCCCAAGTCCCTTCAGGCTACCAGCAAGTTTGTCAGCTCACGTATATGCACAGGTGTGTCCAAACAGCACATGCCCTTTGCCACGGCTGATCGGTTTACTTCCACCTCCAGACCACTCAGTTTGCACTGCCACAGGTCCAGGAAGCTGCACCGGCATGAGAGACAACCCGGCGTCAGATCATGCCGCGGCCCTCCCGCAACGTCACCCGCGTGCCAAGCAACGCCTCACAAGCTGCACGGCAGCTCCGCAGCCTCTCTCCCACGAGCTGACCCCGCGCCTCTGCAAACCGGCCACGGCTCACCTCCAGCAGCACAGCCCAGCAAGTGGGCACAGCCGGACCTCACCGCGGAGGAAGCGGGAGCTCGCACCGCGCCAGGGACCCGGCAGAGCTGCAGAGCCTGAGTCAGCGGTGCGCAGATGCCTCCCGAGCACGCAGAGGCTGCGGGAGCAGCCTGCTCAGCCTCCCTGGGAGCGTGCTGGCAGGCAGCACACGGCACGGCGCGCTCGGGCACGCGCCCACACACAGCTCAGCAGCAGCCTGGCATTTTTCCCCCCCCTTTCCAAMGCCAAATTCAGACCATCTGTTGAAGTATTTCTGCAAATCATCCCTCTTTCAGGAAGGGCCAGGGGCTGAGTTTAGTTTATATAGCGTCTGGCATTTCTGTAGCACTTATCACTTCAGTAGCCAAGCTATTTCCTTCACGCTCTCCATTAGTTTTGAAGAACCAGAGTGGGGCACCAATGAATTTTCACTGTAAGTTTCTGAAGAAAAAAAAAGGGGGGGGGCATCAAAAAGACAACAGCTGCTCAGGTCATGCACACATTTAGCTGCTAACAAAGCAAGCGGGACAGTTCAGGGGAAGGGGATCAGGCCAACAGTGTGTTCTATGTCCTTTAAAAGAACTACTACCCTTAGAAAATAGCCTTCGTAAACAACAGCTGCTCCCAAAGGATGAGATGAACCAACACGTGCTCCTGTTGCCTTACAGAGAAGGGCTCAGCTTACCTAGGACATGGAAAAGGAAGCTACCCCGATCCTTGAGAAAGCCAACACAAAACAAAAAAGGAAAATGAAGCACCCAGAAGGAGAGACCATTTACTACACCAGATCATACCTTCTGCATCAGCTGCCATTGCTCTTGCACACAAGTGGCAAAACCCTGGAAGTGCTGACGGTAAGGGACAGGGTCAGGGACAGACATTTTACTGCTTATCCAAGGTCATGCTCTGAATCTATGCAAAGAAGAAAGCAGTACCCAAATTCACAGTTAGCCCCAGACATACCCTGTCCCTAAAACATGCTTCCTTCTTTTTTCTTTTTTTATAAATCCTGAACTGTCACAGAGCAAAGAGCACAGCACTGAACAGGGCACCAAACAAGCCCCCAGTCTGCATGTGGCCTTGGAGAAGGTGTTTCATCCCACCCCACCAGCAGGCGACAGGGAACTGCCCTTGTCTCCTCTGCCAAGGCGCGTAGGCAGCACACCCATTAAAGGCAGCAAGGGGTCAGACACCGCAGTGACAAGGACACAGTACTTGGCAGCCACGGAAATGACAGATGCGCGGCTCCAGACTAAGCACACCACATGCCACCACCTCCTTCCACGTGTTTATCCGCGCAAAGCCAGTGCCCGTCCCGGCTGGGAGCTTTCACGTCACGCAGCACAGCCCCTTGTCAAAGCAAAAAGGATTCACTGGAAGCCGGGGCTGAATTCAGAAATGAAGGATCATGGCTACTGGACTGGCTTCTAGTTTGATCCAAACTAAGAGCTCACCCACAGAGCATCTCTCTCCTACTAAAATGACTTGCTGAAAGTCCCATATCTCTGTGCTCTAATTAAAAAAGAAAAACACACACCTTCTCTCTTCCCAAAGGCCTCCTCCAAGACAGTTAGTCAGTGCAGCAGCACCACTGTCCTGTGTATAAGAGGGTGAGTTTTCCTTCTCCTTCCCTCTCCGCACTTTGTTCACGAAGCTCCTCATAGCTGGGACAGCCTTTAAATTGAGAGCATGAGCCCCAACCATGGAGYCAAACTCCAGGTGGGGCAGGCACAGTCTTTGATGGGACTTCAGTCATCTCCAGCTGCTCAAATTCATGCCATTCAGGGAAACTCAGCTGAATCAAAACCAACCTCTCTCCTCCTGGCCTCTGGATAAATGCTGCAGATCCAGGAAAGAAAAAAAAAAAAATCCAGACAGCTCTCCTGACAAGCCACACACCAGCATCAGCACCAAAGGAAGGAGCAGGGCACAGGGAGGTTTGACAAGGCATAGCCACCCACCCACAACGGCACCACCAAAACAAGAACAAGAACCAATTATGAGAAGGTTTAACAAAATAAACATAAGACTGCATTCCTGTGAGCAGCTCACCACAGGCTGCATTAAATCAAGATCAACAGAGACCCTACAAATTAAGTAAACAGTATCCCACCACATTTCTCCTGACACAGAACAAGCMTTGCTGCCCAGGTGCCTTTCCCTTCCCCAAGCAAACAATCTCCATGGGGGCAGTCCTCCTAAGACAGCAACTATTCAAAGCTTTTATATTTGCAGATGTCTAAGAGGAAACTGCCAGACAGAAATCCAAACCACCCAGAGTGACAAGGTCTTTTSATTGGCTTTGTCTGGGGTTTTGCCTTGTTTTCTAAAGCTTTTGTACCCCCTGTTATCTACACAACAACTGGAACTACCTGGCAATCAATACTGCAAGGTTAAAGCAACACCCAGTTTTGCATTGGACAGCTCAATCCACCTCCTCCTTCCCGCTATCTTTGCGCTAGAAGGCAAACAGAAGAAGACAGGAAAAAATTATTTATCCGCTGTTAGGATTAGCTGGAGCAACACAGCATTAGCTCTAGCAACCCGCCGTGCTGTTAGCTGGATATGGCCAAATGACGGTCCCCACTCCAATCAGGCACAGGCCAGAGGACTCGGCCCTGCAGAAGAAGGAAAGCTTCATCAAATCTCGGTGCCAGGAAGCCAAAACACACTGTCCTGTTAGAGCTCAGGCACCCCTTCAGCAGAGGAAGAGAAGAGGTGCTTGCAGTCACGTCCTGCTGTCTCACTGCAGACAGACAAGGCAACCTGCTCCAGCAAGGCTGGAGTCCATGCAGCCACTTAGGAGAAATACACAATGAAACAGATGCAGTGTGCATGGGATGTTCAAGAGTAAAAAATAAAAACAATGCACTGGCTCGCATAGGCAGCATCCGTAGCTCGTTTGCTAATTGATAATTCCCACTCTCCTAACTTCCTGGTAGTGCAGATGTTTGGGTACTTCTAAGAAAGCCCAAATGTGCAAACATGGGCACCRAAGCAGGCTTTTGCATTTCCTGAAAACACGGTTAAGGATTTAGGTGAACGCATACACAGATTTAAAAGGAATAATAACTAGTCCTTATGTACCTGCAGTAGCAGAAAGCCGGATGCTACGACCGGGCAGATCCTTCCCCATCCTGCACTGCTGCTGTTGAAGGAGCAGCGCAGGCACTTGTCCTTACACAGTATTGCAGATTTAAACGGAGGGGCAGAGGCAGCTGGGAGATCAGTGTGTCCAACTGGAAGCCTAACAGGACATTAACAAACTCGGTGACAGGCTAAAGAGGCTGTCTGCCCAGGCTCTTCCTGTAGCTCGAGGGCTCCCACATGATGGCCCAAACCAAATTTGCTCCACTGCCTCTGCCAGAGCTACATCAACTTACTCCAGTCAAGGGCCGAGGTGCACAGCTCTGGGACACCACTGACCTGCCAGCAGCTGTGTAGAAACTTCATTCTGGGAAAAACAAAACAAAACAAACAAACCAACCAACCAAACAACGGGAAAAACAACACTCTGAAAAAGAACAGCCAGGAACAAGGCAGGCTTAGGAGAAATGCCTCACTGTTCTGAAACAGCCTAGAAAAGGGGAAACTGCAGAAACTCCCTTCATAGGACATGAGCATCCTACTGTAGTACACACGAACTGCAGCACTCAGGACGACAGCTGTATAGGCACATGAAATGGTTACAGCTCCTATGCGAGACTTTCCCCATTACAACACCCTCATCAGAGCACAGCTCCAAATCCTCACGGCTCCCAGGCTTTGAGGCACACCAAACCCCAGCCACTGTGTCTCGGTCCCTTCTCTCCATCACACCTTTGCCCTGCCAGAGACTACAACACAAAACATGATGCACAAGCGAGCAGGGGGGCTGCTTCCACGTGTATGTGCTGCTGTCCCCTTGGCCAGCCAGGCAGATATTTCCTCATCTTGCCCGCTAATTTATATCTTGGCAGGAAAAGGGGAGCAAATGGCCCTGACAGACTGTCAGTATTTCTACCTCCTAGTAACTTAATACAGCCCACTACCCCTTCTTAAAATGGCAGCAGGAGGATCTTCTGGGGCCCTGGCATCTTAGTAAGACATTAGCAAGATTGCTGGGTATCAAAACAAGACTGCAGACTTTCCTTCAAAGCAGTGCCGGGCTCCAATTTACGACACAGATTTGCTCCCTGTTCCAACTCGGCCATCCATCTCTGCCACCAACCACCGTTGCCCTCAAAGCACAACGCTCCGTACTACGATGGGCACTCAGTGAACAACTGARCCCAAGGGCACAGCACCAGGAGAAAAATTGTACTTGTGTGAATGACAAGTAGTAGTAGYGCACAGTTAAAAATCCTACAGGCAAGACTTTCAAAGGGGTAAATCCTCATTAAATACTGGTGTTCATTTTCTGGTGGAGAGGTTAGAGTAACTCCTYGTATTAGACCTCATCTATACTTTTATTTATAACAGCCTGGAAAGCAAAACACAAGCTGAGGACAAGAAGGAAACTGCCGAGTCCCATACGATACATCGTTATCAGCCGAGTACCACTCTAGTTCGATTGCCTTTTGCTTGCCAAGCGAGTTCTTGAGAAGCAAAGCCACAGTGACTTGCAGTGATCAAAATCACTGCAGATACAATCCCAACAGCAGCAGCCACGCCACGAGAGGTCAGGTCCTAATGGCAACGAGACTTTTGGAGATGAACGCTCTACGGTAAAAACACACAGTCTTTAACTGTAAACATATCTAAAAAATATCTAAAAGATATTAGGCCAAATAAATATAACGGGGATCCCGCACTGATGTTTGCCACTCTGACAGCCTGGCAAGGTGTAGAAACTAAAAGCTGAGAAGCCCTGCAGGGGAGAGGCCCAGGGCACTGGAAAATCTGATTTCCACGACTGCGCTCTCACCCAGCAGGAGCCCGACGGCTCTGGAGGGTGCAGCGAGAGAGGAGAGGATGCTTGGGGTCCAGTTCCCAGGGTGACCTTGAGGAAATCCCACAGCCTATCCACATTTCCACATTCCCCATCCACAGGAGGAAGAGCACAATAACCTTGACCTACCTCAAAGAGGCACAGATCTGGCTTAGGAGAGCCTGGAAGGAGCTCAGAGGGGCTTAGATGCAGGACCCTGCCCTGCGACCAGGGGACCTACAATCCAACAAATCACCCCAGAAATCAGAAGCGCCGGAGAAACATGCAAATCGCTTTAGATATAAAAAGCAGCAGCTCCAGGGCACTAAAGGGCACAGCTAAAACYGCACACGTGTCACCCGCAATTTCCCCGGCACAGGCAGGGAGAGGAAGGGTGACGCCGCTACAGCCCCCAATGCCCGGCAAGGGCAACCCCAGCACCACGGGGCGCACGGGGCCATCTCCCCCAGGCTCGGCACCTGAGCCTCCGGCCCCCAGTTCAGGCAGAGGGGCCCCCACCCCCTGGGATGAGGGGAGTGGCTGGGGGGACCGGCACTTCCCAGGGTGAGGGGAGCAGGTGGGGGGCCGGAAGGGCTTACAACCCCTGGGATGAGGGGGGGAAAGTGGGGGACCAGGGGAGGCTGCACCCCCCAAGATAAGGGGGGTACACGATGGCCAGGGGAGCCCACAGCCCCCGAGGTGAAGGGGGAGGCTACACGAGGGGGCAGGGGAGCCCGCAGCCCC
>JASVER010000134.1:1109320-1168380 GCA_030449065.1 Oceanodroma leucorhoa | reverse complement strand
GCCGGCCCCCCAAGGACCAGGGGCGCAGGAAGGCGGCCCGGCACACCCCTGAGGTGAGGGGCCGGGGCGAAAGACGAAGGGGCCGGCGCAGCCGGGGCCAGGCCGGGGGAGGCGAGCCGCAGCCCGCCGGCAGGAGGGGTGCCGGGACCCCCGGCGGCGCCTCCCGGGGGCCGGGGAGGGGCCGCGCCCGCACTTACCGGTCCGGGGCGGCGGCGGGTTCCCGCCGGGGCCGGAGGCCGGTGCGGCGCGGGGTGCGGAGCTGCTCGGCGCGGCGCGGCCCGGCTCAGCTCTGCCCCCTCCGGCCGCCCGGCGCAGGAAAAACCGCCGCCGCCGCCGGGCCCTCCCCGCCGGGGCGGCCGCCGCGTCGCCATGGCAACGCGGGCCGGGGCCGCCGGGCCTCGCCGCGGCCTCCCCGGGCCCGGGTCCTCCCCGGGGCGCAGCGTCCACGGGCGGCGGGAGCCACGGCGGGGAAGGGGGTGTCCAGCCGTGCCCGTAGCCCTGCCCTCCCCTCCGACAGCCCCGCCGCAGGGCGAGGTGCGCTCTCCCTCACCCCACCCGTCAGCCATCTTGCAGCCACCTGGCGGGCGGCGCACGGGTGGAACAACGGGACGAGCGAAAACGGGGGGAAAAATAGTAAATCTGTCATTCCCTTCAAAATAAAGACCCTTCAAAATAAAGACCAAGCCSGTTGGGGTCGGTTGGGTCACCGTGCTGTGCCGCCTGCTGCCCCGCTGGAAAGCCTCCAGGCCACAGGCGGGCATCGCTTTCGGGTTTACATGGTGGTGTCGGGAGCGGAACGGGGCCTGAGTCCTCACACAGAAACATCCACGGAGACCGTTTCAGCGGGCTGTGGAAACTAAGCAAGAAGGCGAGGAGGGCAGCAGTAGCCAGCCAGATCCCTTGGGATGACGCCCCAGGGTGTGACACCAGCCAGGAACGGGGGGAAGCTCTCCAGGGGAATACATCTGTAAGGGGTCACGAGCGCCGGGCACYGCGCTGTCGCAGACGCGGCGAGCGTGGGGTACCCCTCTGCACCAAAGGCTCGCGGGAGCCAGCAGAGCCCGAACACACAGCCCGTGCAATGAATCGGAGATGGTCAGAGAAGAGCAGCTACAAGGATGGTGGAGCCTGTCCAGCTAATGAGGACATTACGTACACGGGAGAAGTGACAATTATATGGAGTCATGATGAACAGCCCGGAAACATCAGAGTTGTGACGCACCTGAAAGTGAGAGGCATTATCACCTGTAACCCAAAGTGAGAAGAGGATGTAAAACAGAGGTCAGTGAAGCATCAGAAGCCAATGCTGATGAGTTGGGTGTAGGTGAAAAAGGGAGCAGCTTGTGCGCTTTTCAACCTGGGCTGGGCAAAGCGTGAGAAGATACAGCACAGGAGGTGACAGAGCTCACTCCAGAAAGGTGGTGCCTGACCAAGGAAGGGGACTCGTGCACCATGGCCGTTTTTTTGGTATGTAATGGATGGGCAGCCATCACAGGAGCAAAATGCAAGTGCAGGGAGCCGCTGGCACAGTCTGTCCACCCCCGCAGCCTGGTCTCCACCGCGTCCTTGGGAAAGCGCTGGCAGGCACTGACACGGGGCTCCCCCAGTTTGGGGAACAGAAACAGCGTGCGGGGGAGCTGCGGTCACCCCTTCCCACTCCCCAGCTGCGAAACTCCTTCCCACCCCCTTCCTTGGTGGTGGCGGGTCCCCACTCTGCCCTGTTTTGCAAAGGCTTTGGGGGGTTTCACTGCACTGTACCAACTCAGACAAAAGCTGAACTGAACTCGGCATGGACTGAGGGGGATAGATTTTACTGTTTATCATAATGTGCCATCCCGTAGATGTGCTGGTAGGACAGTACCGTCCCCTGGCAAAGAAGAAGTTAAAGCTGACCGGCTTTGCACTGAGTTTTAAGAGGACTGCAATCACCCATTTTTATTTTTAGTTCTGCTGCATAAAAACAACTGCTCTTTGTAACCTGCATGGTGCAAAGGACCCGTTTCTTCCGGCAGCCTTTAAGAGAGGGGATAAAAAAAGGCAGAGGAAGAAAGTTCGCATTCAGTGAGTGCCAGGTTGTCAAGGTTTCCTCTGCTCTCAGACATAAATTTTTTCTTCTGACAAAGAGAGATTTAAAACCATTTGGTACAAAGTGGAGCTCCAAAAGCAGCAATGTCTGCGTCTGATACAAGGTGAAGAGCAGAGCTCAGGACCTCCTGTACCAGGCAACATCACTGTCATCATGGCACACATGGGAGCATTACCCCAGGTTCGTGCTTGGCTTGTCACAAAGCTCCCCCTGCATGAGTCTCAAAATCTTGCGCTGCTTTCAGCCCGGCTGCCAGAGAGGCCGTGGGCTGGTTTAGCCCTGCCAAGGACACGGGTCAAGTTCAGTCTGCTGGCAAAGAAAGAGGCTTTCACGAGGTCGCGTTTTTCAGCTTCCTTCCCCATTTGCATTGCTTTCTGTTTTAATAAATCGTGGCATGCCAGTGAAACCCCCAAGCGCCTGATGAGTGTGGGTATTAAACTAATGCTTAAAAAAAAAGCCAAATCGGGCGAGCTTGGTCACTGCTCCGTTGGGCCAGTAGCCATCCTGGACGTGATTATCAGAGCGCTGTTAGATGATTTAACTGATAAAGATTGAAGAGGCAGTCACATATAATTAGCACCGGTCAACATCATTTTCTGGAAAAATCAATCTCAGCTGAGCCTCATCTCATTCTCAATTGGGACCACAGGCTGGGCTGTCAAAGGTAACGCCACAGAGGTGATGGGGGAGGCATCCAGCGTCTGACTGCTGAGAGTACAGCCAAATGGTATGAATAAAATGAACAGATTCACAGCGGGCCGTCGGCTTGGATGCTGGGAATCACCCAGAAACCACTGACCCAGCAGGTCTGATTCCATTTTCTGTGCGGACACTTGACATTACAGAAGTGAGAGAGGATGTGGTTGCAGCCAGAGAGTGAAGGGGATGCAGGAAGGGGACAGGCTCTACCCCAAGCCTGGCTCTGTTGTCCCCGAGAGCTGAAGGCTGCAAGACCATGCAGGTGAACCAGCGTACATGGTCTGTCTGTCTCCTCTGGCCATTGCTCCTCAGAAGGAGGCTGCAGACATCTTCTTARTAGCTATTTGATTCAAATGCCTAACAAATAGTGGGAGGAAAGTCCCTGATGCTCAAGTCACACAAGTGTGACTTCCTCAATTCCCACCAGCAAACTCTCCAGCCACTTTTCTCCAGCAAAAGCAGGGAAATCAAGGCTCTGAAAAAAAMCAAGCAGAAAGCTTTCAAGCTTCCATCATCGATCAGCAAGTAGCCAAAAAGGCATAAAAGTAGAATTTTCTTCCCTGTGTAAGTGACTTTTAGAGCTGCAGGGTTGACCCTGGAGTGCTAACGGGTAACGTGTCATGAGCTGGCTCGCAAAATGGCCCAGGTCCTGCAACGTGCCCTGCACGGCTGGCAATCTCCAGTAAGCACCAGCATCTCGCCGTGCCTAGCACCCGTGGGGCTCCAGCCGCAGGGCTGCCTGACACCCAGCAGCCCCCGTTCCCGCACGCCTGCCTGCAGCGTGTCCCGCAGCAGCAGTGCCCTGGCTCCTTTGGCAGCCGACGCAGGCTCCCACGCTCCGCACAGAGAGCGCAAGGGAAAGCAGTCTCATGCCCTGCACGCTTATCTCCYGGATAGAACAGCAAGGCACTTTTGTTTATTGAGTGCCAATAAATGGTGCTGTCTTGGCTGCGAGATCGGCCTCCAGATCCCTCTCCAGGCACAGCTGCTGGCGGGCAGCGCGCAGCTGCGGCCGCCTATTGCCACAGGAGCCTTTCGGCAGGGCTTACCCCCTCATCCCAGGGAGAAATTGCCCCGCAGCGTCCCACCATCTGCATCTGCCCCCGTGCAGAGATGCGTCGGATTTATGGGGCATTGCAGGAATAGGGAGCATCACTCTCTTTCCCTGGGGTGTGCRGCCGAGCAATGCCAAACGGTGCCATTTGCTCCAGGATTTTACGCTGTTCCCCACTGTCYACAGCCCATTCGTTCATCTGCCCTTCCAGCACCAGCAAACAACTAAGGGAAATCTGCGGCCACATTAACCTGCTTTGCTGTTTCTCAGGGGCAGAAAGGTGAGATGGGTCCATGCCACCAGGCTGGAGGGTGAAGTGGACACCRAGGACACTGCTGTCCTGCTGTGGGTGAAAATGAAACGGCCTGACCCACAGGGAGAACCACAGCTTCCCGGGCTCACTGCCTCGCCAAGAGCTGCCGCCAGGTCCTTCAGGGCCATGTTATTTTGGGACCCCAAAAAGCTGATGGATCCGTTTGTGACTGCCTCTGCCCTCCAGCCATCGTTGATGCACAGCAGTTGTCACAAAATAGCCTGTTTAAGCAGCAGGATTTTCTTTTCCCTGCCTGGGCTGTGACCAAATCATCTGCTGTAAGGGATTTTTGAGGGGAAGACACTCTGTTTTCTTGCTCCTCTCAATGCACCGGGATGAAAGCCTCGCTGGGATTGTCACTCAGCCTGCAGCGCATGAAGGATGTGCCAGGCCCCAGGAGCCAGTAACCTGCAGTCTTGGGAGGGAGCAGCTACAATCAGCATCACAACCCGTGCTTGTGCTCAGCTCTGGCCTTGGGCAGAAGCTAAGAATCACAAGGATTTCCTTTTTCTCCAACCTGGAGGGAAGAAAACTGAAAAATTTTTTCCTGAGCCATTGCTGCTTCCAGAGGGAGTAAAATCCTCTGAGGACTGGGCTGAAGAAGCAGCAAGGCGAAGATTCATACCTAAGCTCATGTCCTCCCCCAGCTATCCTGTTACCACCTCCCTTGGCCAGCTCTCCTGTCCTACTTCTCACTGTAAGCTATAATAATAAGCATAATTAGAAGCCTAATCACCCAGGTTCATCAGCCAGGTCCCTTTTTCACACAGTGGAGAGAGATGGGCTTCTCCTTAGGGGCTGCAGCCATCCCCTGCATGAGCCCCACTCTCTCCTGGACACACAGATTTGCTGTTTCTAAACCTGGTGATGCTAAACACCTCCAGAAGACCAGGTCTGGCCTGTGGCAGAGACCTGGCAGAGCCAGCGTGGCTGGGACACATCTGGGGTTACTCAGATCACTGTGTATTGCCACCTCCTGTTCATACCCAAAGCTTTGAGGTCTTGGTGCTGTCTTGGAGCCATCCCACAGGTGGACCTGCAGCACCCTGGTACCTTCTTTTATCAGGAAAAAAGGTTTTCTGCATTAGTAAGGAAGAAAACTCAAAAATTTCTCAAGTTATTTGTGTTTTTATTAGAAATACCAAGGTTTACCCTTGCTGGTTCAAACAGAGGGCTGACAGGGTGGTGAAAGCCTGGAAACTTACAGCAGCTTGAGCAACTAAAAGATGAGGAATATTAGCTTGCCTTTTTCCCAAGTGACTCACTGAATGTCTGCAGACAGCTTCCCTCAAGCTCCCATGTCCCATTAGCTAAATCAGACCTGCCCAACTTCTCCGTGAAGTGTGAGGCTGTCCCATATCCCCTGTGACCGACCTATATTCCCTGGTGGCCTCCTGCAACCCAGCATCTGATGGCCACACAGGCCCTGCCCCAAGATGTGGCTCCACCTGACGATCCAGCACATGGGAGCAGTCACCCAGCGCATGGGACTTTGTGTGCCCAGGCAGGAGATGCCCGGAGATCCCTCCGGCTGCAGCCCTCTGCTGAGACGCAGTGAAAACAAGGCAGCGCGGATGTTTTCAAGCTTAACATGTCCAGGGCAGAAATCTCATCTCTCCCTTTGGGCAGTGCTGCCTGGTTTGTTATGGTTCACCACTGAAATTCTCAGTCCAGGAGCGAAGCTCAGCCACATGGCTCTGAGGAAGGGTCCAGGCAACAGCCGCCTCCGACCCGTGCAAGCATGGTCTTCCCTTATCCACAGGGCAGCTTCAGCTTCAGCAGAAGCAAGACTTGCAACCAACCGTCTTGCCTTTTTAGAGAAAGCAAGCAGAGATGTCTGATCTGCCTCCTCTGCCTGCTTTGTTTCTCCACATACTCTGTTGCTGCTGTCTTATTCATCCCCTGCCTGAGAAAGGCAGCCCCAATCTCTCACTCCTTGCATGTGGGAATGCATTCAGCTTTCCGTATTTGTTTGCTTTTTAGAGGATGTTTTTCCCACCAATTTAACCAATTACTTTCTGAACACAACATTTATATTTTGGCCTCAAGCATCTCACAGCAATGAGTCAGCGTTAGAACTATGCGCAGTGGGGAAAAAGTACCTCCTTTTGCTTATTTGCAGGTGATGTTGCATTATTTCATTTGGTGCCACCTAGTTGAGAAARAGTGGATGGCAACCTTCTATTCACAGTCTTTATCCTTTCCCGGGAGATGTAATACTCTGCTGTAAAAAGAATTAAAAACACTCTGTAGTACTCGTCTCTGAGCATCCTTCCTGCCCCTTGCACATTTTCCACTATCCTGTCTGGAAAAGACAAGAACTGCACTGGTGTTCAATGAGCAAACCAAGTGGAAGGATCTTAGTCCCAGCCTTCCAAAGCAACCTTCTGCATGGGTTCAACCCACAGACCTACTGTGAAGCAGGAAGGGTAGAAGCTAAATTTTCTATCATCATGGTGCCTACCTACATTTCTCAATCACCGAGTTCCCTCAAGGTAGCTGAGAACTGGAACAAGCATCAAACTCTCCCCATGGATTTTCAAGCCACACAGACTTTCAGAAAAATATTGCTTTAAGAACATACAGTTTATTTCTGCAGAGTTCAGGAAATGGACACACACTTAATTGTAGTGAAGGTTGTTTTCTTCATTTGAACAACATACAACTGATAAGCATGGTGGGCTCAGGTCGAGGCAGCCCTGGGCTGGGGCTCTGATGCACCAGTGTCTGAAAACCAGCCCCACACCTTTCCCAGTGAAAGCTACTCTTGGCTTTAAAGGCTGAAAACATGCTGTGATCCTCCTTTTGGGGGAAAACAGTGAGTTTAAGGACCATCAGATTTCCTTTCCCTTTTAAAAGCAACAGCAGCATGACACTTGAGTATGGACACTGTAGGGTACCAAGCAGCAGGAAATCTTATCAATTAGCAGGGTATTTTCTAATGTTCTTTCAGTTTYGTATCAAGCTCAGGAGGTTCATGGCTGAACCATCCAGCCCTCAATGCACCACAGGTATCTCCTTTCCCTTATCAGAGCAATCCTATGGATGTGCTGAATTTTACAGTATTGTTGTCTGGCCACAGTAAACGGACAAACTGAACACAGCCCCTGCGGGCTCCTTCCCACCTTCGTATTTCCGTCAGGTCTTTTACTGGGAATTACACAGCATTTCACTGCCAGGACCGTGTAAACAGTTTAACCCCCTGCAGGATATAGTCAGGCTTTGCCTTGTGTTTTTTATAGAATTAATAAACTGATTTGAGCTTTGCCTGGGCTTTCATTTCTCAGCAATTTCTTTTATTAATCTTTGCAGGGACTGGAAGCATCTTACCTGAATCTGTCTCCTGGCAGGTAGAGGACTGTCGTGGTTAGCAGAACCTGGAAGTGGAGGGTGGTATGTGGGAAACACACTGTTCACCTCCCAGGGCCACTTTGTCATACTGCTGGAGAACTGCAAGTTTATGAAGTAGAAAAGGATTTGATTATGAGAGTTAAAGAGGTATAGATGTTACCATCAAAAAAGGAGGAGAAAAAATGTTCCCACTCCCGAACAATTTCTCCCTTTATTTTTAAATTTTTTTGTAAGGAGGTTTTTCCTGGTTGAAATTTATTTGGGGGAATTTTGGATGCATCAGGATCGTGCACAGTAAAAACCACAAAATCTGCCAGATCATCAGTAGAACATTGTAAGGTGCCTAAAAGACACCTGGAAAGGGAAAGAGACTACTCCAGTATGTGATGAATTCATGAAAGAAGCCAGAAAGGAAAGCAATCTTTTGATTCAAAAGATAAATGCCACGTTGGCTTTTTTTTTGCTGCTTCAACCATCTACTGCAAATGTAATTAGCGTTTCCTGGCCATAGCAACTACAGGCTTAGGAAGGAGTTACTGTGCCTCAAAGAGATTATTGATAAAGATAACACACCTGAAAATAACATGCTTTCTGTTGACTCTCATCCAGCTCAAATATTTGCTGCCAAGTCAGCTGAAGGAAAGAGCAGTCGAACAGTTGCTCTGATTTCCCACCAGCACCTCTGTATCCTCAGCTGGGTGCTTGCTTTGGTGTCACTGCAAGGAGAAAACCAGATGCCAGCGAGGTGGCCCAGCCCAGCGGCTGCCACTCAGCAGTGAAAGACTGGAGATARCAATACCTGTCTGGGGTAGTTACTTAACTTTCCTGAAGTTATCGGCCCAAATCCCGAAGAGCTGTTCTACTGATGATACTGTCTAGGGTTGGGTATCTCCTGTCACCTGGCCTGGTTGTAGCCCATACCTAGAGTAACCTAAGCACCTAGCACTAACCTCCCTCTCTCCTCGCCCCATCTATCTGTTATCTGGAAGAGCTGTAGCTCTGCCGATGCCTGGATGAGCCCTCCATGGAGTCCAGCCTACCCAACCCTTATTTTGGCATTGCGTAACTCAGCTGTTGCCCCGCCATCACAAATGGAAAGCTAAGTGCAGTCTAGCTTCATCCCGTTGTAGCTGTGGCTGCTACCTTATGATACCTGTAGACTTCCTTACCCTAGTTTTGCCTAGCCAAAAGCCTCCTGCACCTTCGCAGGAGGCCAGGCTAAGCCTAGGCACTGTCCCCTCTAGACTAGCCTTGTTGCTCCCTAGACCTGCTCCACCTGAGCCCTAGTTGTACGCACAGCTAGTCAAACCCATGCCCCAAATGTTGTGTTTCCCGGCTTAGCCCCACTGCAGCAAAGCCAAGCTACAGGGATACCATTAACGCAGCTGCAGTCTGTCCTGTGCTTTGCCAAACAGGAGCTCTTCTCCCATTTCTGTGCAGCATGGCCAAGCTCACCTCTGTCTTTCTGCCAGCAGGTTTAAAGGGACCTGGCTCTGTCTAACACCTTGAGGCATTTATGGATTAGCAGACCATGCTGTGAAACAGCTAAGTGCTTATTTTATTCCCAGTGAGAGCAATATGCCCAAATGCATCTCTCCAAAACTGGAGGAAAGAACATGTACCTCGTTGGTATACATCAAAATTACAGACAAGAGCATATGAGACAGACTACCAGAGAAAACGTACATTCAAAAGAGAACTGCTGACTTGAACCCAACATAAGACTTGAGGGGCAGCACGGCCTAAGAAATCAAATCTGAGGAAGTCCCTAGGCCCAAGGCGACAAATCAAGTCTGCAAGTCCTTGCCCAGTGCTCTGGACTGGACACTAATCACTCCGTGGCCTGCAATGTTAGAATGGCCTTAAAAAAAAAAAAAAAGGCAGAACGATTTTATGCCTCTCTTTCAATAGTACTGATAGCAGGTCTGAAACACAGCATCAGGGAAACCACTGATGATTCTACAGAGGGGGAAGAGTCACACCAGGATTTCTCAGACCTGCAGCTGCAGGTTGACTTTGGTTATTGCAACATGGCATTTTTATACAGACTTTTGTTTTTCAGATAAAAGAAAAGAGAACAGCCCTTTAAATATTGCTTAGAGAGTGGRATATGCTGAATCCAAACCTGTCTTGAAAGAGCTGAATTTATGTAGATGACASTAGTCTTTCAAAAAGCTTGCACGAAATTTTCCACTGTCATTAGTAGGTCATTAATTGAGGCCCATTATGAGATGGGGAACAGAAAGAGAAGGGCACCTTAGTAGCCAATGACTGAGCAGTTAAAAAGCAATAAACACTTCCAGCCTTATACAAGATGTTCAGACTGCAAAACTGGGAGGTAAGCTCAGCACAGCTCATGCCGATCTCACAACAGTGCCTGTTTCACACCTGGTCAGACCAGTTTTTAAAATGCAAATTTAAGTCATGCTTTTCACCAAACTTCACAAGGGGTCACACCTTTGCTACTACAYGGGCATATTTCACTGGGAGGATGTGAGGAATATCCCTTTGAAACTGCAAGGGAAATTTTACTTCCATTTAAATTAGAGTCTCTCCCAGAACAGCAGGATTATGGATTTTTACTTATTTGTAAAATAAAACTGGAACTCTGTTAAAGACCAGCAGCGTGTAGATCTCATCTAAAAAGCCTGGCAGGTGCAACAGCCTAGGGACAATGTGAAATTTTATTTGTTCCAAAATAGCTTTTGGAGCAAAACCAAAAAGCAAGAGCAATTTTGCTAGAAATTAGTTTCTTCTCTTTTCTCCACGAATACTTAGGTTTTGGTTTGGGCTTGAGGGAACTGGAAGAGATTTGGCAGAAAACAGAAAACATTTTCATGGGGAATACAGTTCACATTTTCATGTGAGCAAAACACATCATTAAGAGAAATAGCTGAACATTCCCCACCACACCACAGGCCTTCATAACACCACTGCACCTCCACTTTCCCATCAAGCACTGGAGCACAAACAGACCCAAATGCTCACACCCAGTGTTTCCAGCAGAACAATTTCAGGAATAAGTTATAAATAAATATACATAACATGAGTATTAATTCATTAAAGGCTACTTTAGCCACTACTCAACTGACAGACACTTCAGTCTCTGAATTTCTCCATGTTTCGAAATCTAAAGCTCAAGGTCAAGCAGTGGAAGTACAGAAAAGGCTCATAAATGCACTCTAAACTGCCTGGGATTGGCAGAATTGGCATGTGAGTATAGACCCAAGAGAGCTCAGTAGTCTGCTCACAAGTAAACCAACGTCCAGCTCCTTGAGAAGACGCTGGCCCTTGAGGTGGGAGCAGCCCCAAGACATTGTCACTCCGGGTATGCAGAGGGACCCCATACAAAACCCAGTTCTTTCTGCTAGGTGCTACATCATGGCTATCGCCGAATCCTCAGTGCTGCTCTCCTGCTCCAAGCCCACCCGGCGGATGGACTCCCTGTATTTCTGCCGTCCCAGCTCAATGATGGTTTCGACCTCATCAGCGATGTCCTGGCGGCCACTCTCTTTCATGGCWGTAATCAACTTGCTCACACAGTCAGGATCCTCCAAGTTTTGCTGTGCCCATGAGAAAAGCATGTCCAGGATCTGTTTATCAAGGTCCTCTCTGAAGAAAGGTGGAAGCACAAAAGTAACCACCACACTCTCCTGACTGGCAACCCAAAGAGGCCTTACCTGAGTGCTAGCCCTTGACTGGAGCCCCAAAGAAGCCATCCAGACACACAAAGCACTCAGTGGGCCTGCCTTTTCTCCACCCATCATACAGGAGTTGCAGTTCCTGCACTAAAATCTCTCTAGAAATTTTTTTCCTAATGGAAATATCAAATTAAAGCATCCTGGTTTTGAATGTAAATTCCCTATGGGAATAGTAGTTTGGTCACAACAAGTCTCATTCTCTCCTACTGCTCTGGCTTTTTGGTCAGACTTCATGTCCCATGACATACCACAAGCTCTTTTTGAATAAAGACGATATTCACAATTAATGCCATAGACCACTGCTCATTGTCAGAGATGGAGTCTGGCCAGGAATCCAGATCACAGAACAAAACAGGAATGCGACTCATCTGAACTACAAAGCTCATCAGGTTTGTTATTTCCCAATTTTGTTTTTCAAACATAAAGCTTTGTTTTGTAACAGCAAGAGAAAATAATCAGTTTTCCATAAAAAAAGGTAATGTTTTGAGAAGAACCGTTAGTCAACCCATCTTTTATCCAGTGAAACAATTCCAGTGGGAAAACTTTCAGCCAGCCAAGCATTAATTTATACTATTACACTGCAGATAGATAGACAGACAGACAGATATAATGCATCACTGTTGATCCCTGTGTCCTATCTTACCTGTTATTGTATCCTATGCGCTCAATCTGCTGATAGGTCAAGCCCAGGTTCAGGCCAATGGTCTGCCAGTCGGCTCCCACGCGCCTGGCGATGCTCAGCAGGTTTGCCTGTGTCAGGTAGCCAGTCTCAGCATTGCCCAGGTTCAAGGGAGGGAAGGAGAAGCCATTCAGGGGACCAGGGTTCTCACCCCAGCGGGGTTTCAATCGCTGTGTCACAGAGAAGAGAGAGAGAGACCATGCTAAATTATTTTTGTAGAGGACAGTGTCTGGCCATTCAGTCCCCACACTGAAATTTCCTTCCTCCTACTGGGGACAAAGGAAGATCGTGGGGCTGAAGAGTCAGGCTGTAAGAAGCAAGGAGCACTCACACTGGCAATGACCAGCAATGCTCACTGCCTCTGAAAAATATCAAATCATAGTGTTCACAGTCATAGCTCACRCTGGAAATTTCCTTTCTTGTCTTTACAGAGCATTTTTCAATKACCCATCTCCCCAAAGCGTATTTGCCTCAGCGGTAAGAGAACACTTAGTCTAGATTTGTAGTTGAGGTTGCATGTTTCAGAAAGGCATGTGAGATCATGACACATGATCTGAAGGGAAGCATTCAGACTAAAAAGGTATTTATTGTTTTAAGCTTCTCAAAAATCAATTGAAGTCCATAAGGAAAAGTTGCATTTTTCATTGTAACATACAGCCTAGCCYTGAAAGGCCAGTGGCTCACGCCAGAATACTTATACTCAACATCTGTATTCAAATCCAGCCTAAATACCTCATCCTAGATTTTTCTTTTTTCCTGCTGCGTGACTAAGAAATTTATAAGCAGAACAGACACTTCCCTTAATTACAGCGAGCTTCCTCCTGTTCTACATCCCTCATTCATTCAGAGGATCCACCCTCTCCGACCACCCATCCAACAAGCCTGCGCTTGACAGGCAAGATGAGCAGGAGGGACGGAGACCTCTCCTAGCTATTCATGTTTCTCTTTTCAGAAGAGCTCACGGGGCGTGGGAAATCTCCACCATGACATGGTTGGGCAGCCATTTCTTGCAGTCATTCATTGCATTCGTTCTCATGGAGGAAGACAAAATTAGCTGAGCAGGAAGGCCGTGCTCTTACCCCATCTAAATTAATTTTTCTGTAGGAGACAAAACAACTCACAGGCAGTTTGATGGGCAGAGTAGCGAGCCAGAGGGAGTCTGGTCCTTTCCTCCTCTTGCTGGCATCTTTAGGGATGCTCTCGGGAACTGCCCCTCGGTAGAAAGAGACCTTTGCAAACAGAAAGCATGCAGTGAGGCTCAGATTCAAGCACAGTGGCCAAGCCTGTTTGCACCATGTCTTTTCTGTCTGGGAAAGAATGAATTCAGCATTTCTCACCTCTCCTCAGTCCGTAAATACGGCGCCCCAATTAAATGCAACTGGGAGGAGCACTGAGGTTCTGCGATAAAGGCTGGACTCACTGCCAACACCCCAAGAGTTAATGGCAGGAATGTAAGTCAGAGAGCTAAGTGATGAGTGGTCCTTCCAGACTACTCTGCTTGTTTATTCAGGGTTTGGTCAGTGAAATACAAAGCCAAGGGAAAGAGGGGAGGAAAAGAGTCGTGCCTGGTGCTCAGAGATTATTATGCTTTACAATCATATGATGCTTGTAAAAGCAATGATGACAATGAAGAGGGAAACAAAAAGTCAGTGTAACTGGTTGCTCACCTGGCCTTTTACAGCTTGGCCTTTCCTGTCTACRGGGGAGGTCACATAGATTTCCTTCATGTTCTTCAAGTGGGAGTAAAAAATAAAGGAGAGACGTCCATCCACGCAGTCGGGGCGATCTGTGCAGAGAAGCAGCAAACACTCAACTTGTGCAGAAAAGTGTGCAGCTTTTCAAGCCTGGCCAACAGCCCATCATCCACTAGCAGCCTCCATGCTACTACCTACTCCTTCTACTCATGCCTGAAAGAACTGTRACCCCCTCTTCCTCGCTGGGTGACACGGGAAAGCAGAAAACACTGGCTGTGGAGAAAGCAGGTCCTACAGGTGAAAAAGGAGAATGGCCACAAGGTGGAGATCAAGGTCGAGAATGGAAGGCAAGGCAGGGCAAGACATTCAGATGGAGTCAAGTCCATCTTTGGCACTTCCCTCCCATCCTTGGTCCATTCTACCCCTTGGAGGGTARAATCAGCTGCAATAGCATCTTGTAATGCACAAAAAAAGGTCACCTATCTCTTCGCCATTTCTGCGGTGGGTGCAGAAATAGGAACAGAGCTAAAGGGAAAAAATATAACCAGGTACAACATTCATATATGTAATTATCTAGAAATTAAGTTAGAGACCAGCCTAAATCACGACAGAGGGATAGACTCTGGCCTCATGAACTCCACTGAAAGACCAGTGCACTTTACTATTCTTCATAGAGTTGCATTTAATTTACACCAATGAAACTGAGCTGTACGTTCAGGTTTTGCAGAAAATAGCTCAGTTTGCAGCTGTAACAGGTCCAGACACATTGGCGCATAAAACAAAATCTTGAGTTTTGCTCCTGCTCCTCTTTCCTTCTCTTCTAATGGCTCCATTAGGGGGAATTCTTTGCTCTGGATTATTTCAGAAATACCTCTCCAAGAAAATATCTTTATATGTGTTCTCTCAGAAATGGGCAACATTAATTAGATCCCCATGGGCATTCCAGTGTGGTGCCTAAGATGCCAGGAAAAGGGCATAGCTGGCTGCAGAAGCAGGTAAGTCGTAAAAYAAACACACTTGGCTATTGCCCTCTGCAGGCTACAACAGCATGAGAGGAGATGAAAGCCTGCAAACAGCACTTTCATAGGGAAAAGTAGACACAAAAGTTGGGTGAGCAGAGAATGTGACAAGTTCAATGTCCATAGGCTGGCTGCTGTGAGTAGTGGGCGAGCTGGAGACAGAGAGGAATGCCATGGAGGAGTACAGCCCCCAGCAGAAACACGCCTAGGGCAAGAAAAGCACAAGAGGTAGGAGCAGAAAGGAGGCCAGTACTACCCTACCCATATCGATGCTGATGCCTCGCTCAAAAGCTGCAAAAAATTGCTCTCCCTCAAACATCTCCACCATGTCGGATGGCTCAGGTCCTCGATAGCGGTCCTGCAGCTTCTTCAGCACTGGGTCAACCTGACAAGGATGACAACACAGGACCCCGTGTTTGGTCTGAAGCACGTCCATCCCCTGACCCATGTCCCTACACCCATGATGTTCCTCTCACTCACCTTCAACACGGAAAGTCCATTTTACATGGAAAGGATGTAAATAAATGAACTAACACCCACCCCCTCCTATCCCAGGTACATTCACTACAGACAAGGAAATGGTGCTCTGAGTTTTGTGGCTTCCCTATTCCTCTTCTCAAGTAAAAAGCAGAAAAGCCTATATGGACTAACAAAGCTAGGCCATCCCAAAGCTGCCATTAAAAAAGCATTTTCAGCAATGTCTCTATCCTTTTAACAGGTCAGTAGCCTTCAAAGGCAGGCAGGGATTTACTTGCTACCTTACTCCACCTCACGGTATGCCATTAAAAGACATTTTCTCTGCAAAAAGCCACATGCYACAATAGCACACAGCTGAGGACACCAGAAAGCTCATTTTGGCTTTGCAGCCTGTGATCACACTGTCAGACCTGGGGTCTCAGAGCCAGTGCAAGAGTCAGCCTAGAGCTGAGGTGTCTATTTTTCTCTCTATTTGTAACAGTAAATCTTCTCTCTCACCCCAACACCATCCCTGGCAGGAATACAGACACCCCTGAACCCCGATCTCACCATGAGTGCCATTGCTGCCTCCTCCGGAAAGAATTTCAGCCCAGAACCCAAGATATAAAAAATCCTTACATATGTTTATGCTCACAGATATGCAGAGAGTTGGATACACAGCCCAGTTCCGTCAGTCTGATAAAATAACCCTCACCTCACCAGTCCTCAAGGTTCGCAGGGAAGGAAATCACTGCATAGCATCCACCACTGCATAGAATGAGTTTTCCTTCTTCCCCCGGCTCCCAGTGAGACAGTATCACACTACCAACACAGTGTGGTGACAGCGTACCCCAGCCACGACCCTGGGGCAGTGCACAGGACCATATGGTGCACTGCTGCCATTACATCCTACAAAGGGAGGCCCAAGAAGCTCAGGAGCAAGGCAATGCAACCCAGATCAGACCTTGTGCTTGGGGACACACTGTAGCAGGACTTGCTCGGGGTCCTTCTTCCTCTGCAGAGCAATGAAGTTCACCTGGTACATACGCAGTCGCTCATAGACTTTCTTGGCAAGGCCTCCAATGTAGGTCTTGGTGGTGTACCACAGCCAGTACCTGGTAGACAAGGAATTAAGAAAAAGGAGGGATCCTGCCTAGGAAGAGAAGCCAGTGTCACACCCACGAGACGGTAAAAAATGGTGGGTAGAGACAAAGTGCTAAGCTGGGCCTGACTTGCAAAGGGAGAAGGGAATAGGGAGGGTTAATGGCATGACCCCTGGTCAGAGTCTGGGAAAAGCAAGGCAGAGGAATATCCCATCTTTTCCTCAGGACTAATCCTGCACTTACCAGGAGAAGTGGGTGACTTCAAACACTGCATAAAGATGGGTGAATTCCAGGACCACCTGACTGGTAATGTCATCCCAGGTTTGGCCCTCCAGGTCGCCATGGAGAAGATGCAGCCTTGAGCGATCCAAATTTAGCCCTAAAGACAACAACGACCAAGAGATGCTATATGCAGCAGAAGCCTTTATTCATGGCTTTACAAACCCAGCCACAGTTCTGGGTGATTCACTTTTTAAAAGCACCAAATTAAGGCTCATGGCCTTCTCTTCAGCATCCAGGACTGAACTTTGGTCAAAGAAGAGCAGCAATAAAAGGACAAGGCTACCCCAATGCTTCCAGGATATTCTGGCAGAATACACAGATTCAAACTGATAGTGTGCTGATTTCCATCAACTGATTCATTAGACAATTCCCATCACCAATATCTAGGGTTATTAATTAAGTTCTGCCTCTTTCTAAACGTACATTCCACAGACTTTTCAATCCTGATGCCCTTCAGACACACAAATACCAGGTAGTGTTACAATGAAGGCCAAGCCGCATCCAAAATGATTTTACTTCTTCACAAGAAAGCCAGGAAAGGTCAAAGAAAATAGAATTTAGGAGACACAGGGTACTCAGCATGCCAACAGAGGAATCCCTGGCAAGGCTGAGGCTGTTTATAGCAGTATTCAGAGTGGGAGATGGCTTACTGCATGATCATACACTTTTAACTGCAGTGGCTCAGCACCCGATTCACGAGCAAGGAAGTAAGAGAGAAGGCAGACCCCTGGAGGCAGCATCTTCATTACCTGCTTCAAGCTATTGCCAATCATGAATCAAAGCCCTTTTACAAAGCATCTCCTCAGTCGGCAGGAGTGCCTCTCCAACCTGCCATACCAAACCCAGCAGAGAAATCCATTTGCCTAGGCCATTCTCCCAGCTTGTGCTGCTGGTCTGTGAAGCCCAGCGCTGGTCTGCTGGACCTGAACTACCTTCAGCTCCCACCACCCTGCACCACCACTCACTCAGCAGACACACCTTGCCGTTCCCGCAGGAAAAGCAGCAAGCTTTATTATTAACAGGAGAGGCAAACAAAATTCCCAGCTCGCCATTTGTGGTTTTCCGCATATGGCGTTTCTCTTTGCCAATTTTGGGAATAAGCTGACCTGTGACACCGGGTGGGAGGGGCAGCTGAATTCTCACTGGCCTGAGAAAATCCACCAGGGAGTCCTGGCAGAGGAAGAGCAGGGGACTGGCTCTGCACCCTGCATCGGCCGTGATTTCCTCTATCTCTTCTGCAGAGACTGGCAGCACCTGGACGTGGAAGACAGCACGGTGTGTGGAGCAGTCAGGCACCCAAATTCCCACATTGTTCACTCAGTTTCCCCCAGCACCCAGTAGGCAAATGCTGCTTGTGGCTCAGGGCCCGGTGAGAAATGGAAGCACTGTGAACTTCGGCTGAAGTCTGCTCTAATACTGGTGTCAACCTGGCAAGCTGGGACAGACCAAGGTATTACAATAGCATTTAGCACTATCTAGCAACTCTACAGAACAATTAATTTTAGATCCACATAAATAATCCCCTCCCAATCACTCACTGAGCTGTTCTGCCAGGCTCAGTATGTTTTGCAAGGGAACAAGAGGCAAAATCTCCTTGTGTTCGCTTCACAGCAGCTACCTGCTGACCTGCCGGAGGGAGCACTGGCTGAGCTGCGAGGAGATCCCTTTCCCAGGCAGGGCAGCTTGGAGCACAGCCCATTTTGCAGGCAGGGAAGAAGACAGAAGGTGATCTGAGATGGGTCAGCCCATGAAGCATCCATGTCAGACACGAATTACCCTAGGGCGGACATCTCACCTTCGGCTCCCCTACTTGGCATGGGGCAACAGCTGCACTAGGGCTTCCCAAAGCTTGTTTTTTAAAGCATGCATACCTGCAGCTTGACACTGCGCATCTCTTCAGTGACTCCAGGAGGAAAGGTGACTTTGATGTTTGGATCCACACTGGAAAAGAGCAATGTCCCCTCTGTTGGCACTTTGCATTCATTTTGCACAAGTCGAGACACAACGAGGAACCAAGAGAAGTGAAGGACACTACAATGAGCCACATGCTTCTGTAACAGAAGACAGGGAAGAAGATAAAACATATAGGCATATAACATAATACAATAAAGGCAGGAAAATAAGTGCCAGTAACAGCTGAGCAGATGAAAGCACAAGAACAGGGATGAAGCACGGCAGGCAGCAACTCATCACCCTCAGGAGACAGACCTCCATGAGAGAGGAAACCTGGAGCTGAAATCCGCTACCTTTTATAGCAGCCGGTGAAAACACAGCTCATGAGATGTTTCAAATGGGCTCCCTCTTATCTGGGCAAAACCAAAGAGGAAAACAGGAACGATGTGTGTCACTGGTCATTCCAATCTGCTTACCTTTGATTTTCTCTTCTGCTCCACTCTTGTTCTCAGATCACTCCAGCTCTGCCCACTGAAGGTCCGAACTACCACCTCACGCTGGTGAAGGGTTTGCGGGGAGGCGTACGGCATCCAGATCTGCACCTCCTGGCAAAAAAGCATTCCCATGGGACACCAACATAAAGCATAAAACCAAGCCTAGCTCTGCTCTGGGGCTTCCTGTGCAGACAAGAAGGGGGAGGGCAAAGCACAGCCTGTATGCAGGGAGTGGAGGAGGAGATAGGAACCTGCTCTGTCCTGCAGCCTCCAGGGAGGTGACAGGAGATGTCAGGTCCGCTATGTAGTGTGACGGCAGGAAAAGTTTAACAGCTTGTGGGCAGAAAGGGCAAAGCAACTTTTGCACTGAGTTGCTGTCAGCCATGATGGGGCTGGTGGTGTAAGTGCTCACCAGCTTGAATGAAAACCACACGATCAGACTTTTAGGGAAGGATGCAAACCATTCTCCTTGCAGGGTAAGGCCAAATGCTGGAACAGCACTTACCCTCTGGCACAGGAGGAGGGTTGTGAGTGAGGAAGGTTATAGCTCAGCTCAAGCAGGAGCAGTGGGGAAGGCAAAGGAGCCAGACCAGCACAGTACATGAGAAGCTGGCTGTGTCCTTTCTGAGTCTTTGCAGCAGGGCTTGTTTGAAAGCAGTCCTGAAGCTACTTAAAAGCAGCAGTGATAGGGGTAGCTGTCTCACAAGCCCCAAAAGACTCTCTCAGAAGACTCTGCCGAGCTGCTGCAGAGGCAGATTGATCGGGAGGTGGCCTGGATGTGTCCTCACCTGCTGGAATTTCACCCCATGAGGCTGCAGCTCCAGAACTCTACTTAGCAGGACATCGTGGTGTCTCAGCTTTACCCACTGAGGGTCCGGCGCGAGGGTTCGGAAGTAGATCTGCAGAGGGTCAGAGGCAGCCCCAGGTGGAAAGTAGAAATGGATGCCACAGGCCAGGACCACTTTGCAGCCTTCAGAGGTGACAGTAAAGCTTCCAGAAGAAATGTATGAATGTATGACACCGTGCAATGACTTCAGCCCTCCAAAAATCAACAGAAGAATCTCCTACCTTGTGCTTGACTGGCCTACTGAGGCCATAAGCTCCTATACACACGTGCAATACCCACCATGCACCAATCTTGTCTGGGACTTTGTTACACCACTGTAATAGAAGTTCTTAAAAACAGAGGTTTACCTGTCCTCTCCTGATGCAAGGAAGAGTCTTCGTAGCCCTCTGGCACTGGATTCATCTGCGGCGATAAGAAGGTTTGTGTAGGAGGAGGAGACAGAGGTTACTTAAATTGGGGTAGACAGGAAAGGCTGAACTTGCATTTCAGTTTTGGCTTAATCCTAATCTGACAGAAGTCACTAACGGAACCCTGCTCACGCTGCAGCGGGCTTCAGATCAAGCAGCAGCAGGAGGACTGGAAGAGGCCTAGGGGTCCCAAGACGCACTGGAAATGCTGACTCTCCCCCAGGAAAACTCAGCAGCAGGGAAAATTAGAAAATATTTCAATCTACCACCCCTGCAGCTCTCAGGGCCATGTTTGATTGCCTGGGGCCACCCCTGGGAATCAGCACTTGCTCTTGTGAATGTGAGCACCATTGGGAAACCCTGCTCAGATGCCTGTTCATTCATCACCTTCATCTTGGACAAAGAGCTACTCCTCTGCAGCCTGGGAACCACAGGAAAACAGGAGGTAACTGCACAGCAGAATGAACTCTTATTGCTCTCTGTGCTTCTAGCACAAGCCACCACAGCCTCAGGGCCATGCAGCCCGTCCAAGAACTGGTGCTTACCTCTGCTAAAAAGGCTGGGCCCCTTTAGAGACGTCTCCTGATCCGTTTCCTGTGAATCCCATTTTCACTTCCACTGTAAAACCTTTCCTAGCAAGCCCAATTCCAGGGGCCACTGAGCCCTTCAGACCATGCTCGGGCTCATAAAACAGAACTAGTATTGTCTGTATCCTTACAACCTAATAATTATTCCAGACAAATAAATACCAATCTGATTCCCCCCTGCCTGTCTTCTCTAATCTAAACCCATCCACGCCATGCTGGGCTGAGTGAGGGAACAGCTGGGCAGAACCCACAGCAGCAGAAGCCTTGCAATTACCAGCCTGCAGGGATGGCTCAGTTTCTCCTAAGGGATTGCCTCGGAGGCGCACAAATGGTGAGGTCTGGATCTCGGGGGGGACAGCACGGAGGCGATTGTTCTGCAGATCAAGTCTGGACAAGTTGGGCAGGCTGGCAAGCGARGCAGGGACCGTCACCAGGAGATTGCTGTGGAGATGCAGCTGCCGCAGAGACTTCAAATTGGCTGCAGGTTAGAACAAGTGACCCCCCATCCATGCTGTTAATTGCATCGCACACCAGCTCTATCCCCCCCGCCGCTCTCCTCATCACACGTACACACACACACAATAAGGGAAAAGCACAAGAGCCAAACGTCTCTTTAGCTCAGAAAATAAAGGGGTCCAGGGAATTAGCTGAGAGGCAATACAGCCTCCTCTGTCCTCTGCTTTTCAGCACCCAGCGACAAGTATGGATGTAAGATGCTTCATAACAGCATCAGTGACAACCCCGGGCACAAGGTAATACAGGACCCAAGAGCCGGGAAGCTGGGCAGCAGAAGTCAGAGCCTGGCTCCGTGGACTGTTCCACACCAGACAGCGTGATTTCAAGCCCAGATTTGCATCCCATTAAACCCCAGCTCTTCTGTTTCCAGTCCTGAGTGCTACCCAAAACCAGCCAGGCCAGATCCTCGGCTACTGTAAATTGTATTGAAATCTTAGCACTCTTGCTGATCCACAGAAGCAGAAAGCATGGTCCAGAGAGTCATTAATGCTCAAAGGGACTGACTGAACCAAACATGTTTCTTCTGGATATCCCTTCCATTTGGCTCTAACATAACAGATGGTTTGTGCTAACAGCTCTGGGGACAGAGACCAAGGGCCTCAGGGGTCTGAGGAGTCTGCAGACTGTACCAAAAGTTCGGCAAGCTCATGTCCTTCTTTTCCCCTAGAAAATACTTACCTAAGGAGTCTGGGATGCGCAACAAGCGATTCCCAGAGAGATCCAGATCTGTGCAGTTGTGCAGATTGCCAACTTCTTCAGGGAGGAATTCCAAAGCATTTTCTGAGAGATCCAGGTCCTGCAGCACTGCCAGCTCCCCAATGCTCTGAGGTAAGTCCTTCAGCTGATTTTTCATAGCAGAGAAGAAAGTCAGCTTGCTCAGAGAGCCGAAGTCCTCAGGGAGTGCCACCAGGCTGTTGTGGCTCACCAGGAGTGCACGGAGGCTGGGGAGGTGGAGGATGCAGCTGGGCAAGGTGGAGAGGCTGTTGAAGCTGAGATCCAGGTGGGTGAGACACCTCAGGTTCGCAACGTCTGGTGGCAAGCTTGTCAGGGAGCCATGCTGACACGAGCCAAACTCATCCCTGGCATGGCCACCTGGGTGTGGAGGGAAGTGGAGGAAGAGGTCAATACGCTACAGGGATACCTCACCAGCCTCACGTGATATTCCTTAGCACAGAGACCCAGAAGATGGGGAGTTACTGATCACAATGAGCAGCACCGATTACAAAGTACTCATAAAGAAGTGGGTTTTCTGGTCCTTGCCTCAGTTTCCTGACCAGTGAAAGGGATATAATGGTGAAAACTTGTTACGAAATCAAGAGATGCCACAGTCAATCAGTAGAGCTCTGCTAAACGCATCTGGAGCCGCAGCTCAGAAAGAGCCAGGCCACTCCACACATCTACCACCCTTCAGCAGGGTGGCCCATACCCCGCCAAGCCTCCCACTCTCCTTCTCCACCTCTTCCCCACCAGCACCAGTGGCTAACACACAACACCAAGGACTAAGGAGACATTCCTCACCCTCCAGGCTTTGCCCACACTGTTGAGGGACGAACAGCCCTGAGGACTGAGATCTGTCCTTGCAAGCCTGTGAAGCAGACATGAGGAAAGCACCGAAAATGTGGAAAAAAAAGCAGGTAATTCAGTATTGTGTAGGCCAGATAGTGCAGAGCGGGAAGGATATAAGTCCCCCACTCAAACTGGAGAAGAGCTGCACCCATGGAWAATAAGTCGAGCAAACAAAAGGAAACTTCCAAAACTCTCCATTTCTTCGTTTCCTACTCTTCCTCCACTGTTGTCTATTTGCATACACATACAGCAGAGGGCACCATTTTTTATGCTGCATAATGGTAAAAAATGAGAACAATCAAACTAATGACACATTGCACTTTGTACATAAAATCTTAGCAAACTATGTTACTGCACTTCAGGATGCTCAGGGTGTGTGTACATCTCACAAAACAAGCCTGATGATAAAAGGTATTGCCGTTATCCTCACCTTACTAAAGGGGGAAAAGACAAGTGAAATTATTCACATGAGGAAACTGTGGCAGATATAGAAACGAACCTCAATCTTTTCAGTTTCCAGCTAGAACCCTGAATTCTGGCCATACACTCCCCCTTTTTTCTCTCATTTCTTTTTAAAATTCCACCTCCCAAAGAGCAAATGATTCAGTCTGCTACAGAAATTGTACCATTTGTATGAGATCCTCCTACAATAAAGAGATGAGAAAGTCAAAGAATGATCTAATATTTATAGGTCTAACAGTTATTACAGCTAGACAAATTACATGTACACCCCGAGTCATACTTTTGATAAAATGTTGAGTAGCCTCTTCTGGTCTGTCTTGAATTCTGCTAAACCTACGCACACTGACAGTAAGCAAGGATTAAGCTAGGATTGATTCAGATGGAAACGTGGCAAAGACAGCTCATTATACTCCCAAAAATGAAAGAGGGACTGAACATTTACCAAAAAATCCAACACCTTTCAATCCCCTTCTCCTTGCGTAACTGTGCAAAAAATGCTCTTCTTCTAGAGGATGGCTAAAGAAAATGTTGCAGCATCAGCCCAACCAGACTCCAAAAACCAGTCCCCAGGTAGCTGTAGAAACAAAGGAAGGAAGTAAGAGTCTAGAAGCTGTATCTTGTTGAAATCTGCACGCAGCTCTGAGCAAGGCTAAGAGCCAAAGCTGTAGTAAGGGGCACTAGAACAAAACAATTCCAAGGGCAGTTTGTCCTGCAGATGTGGAGAGAAAAAAAAAAGCTGAGCCTAGAAAAGTTGGATGGTGACGGACCCAGGAATTTACCTTTGAGCACCAGGGATTTCAGGTGCTTCAGCTGAGGAAGGATGCCCAGCGTGGTGCCAAGGAGGCGATCGTTGCTGCTGAGCCGGAGGAACTCCACCTGGACCACCTCTCCCTGTCGCCCCTCAAACAGCTGGAGGAACCGGTGGCAGCCGTCAGGATAAACATCCAGGTTCAGCCTGTTGTCTGCAAGGCAGGAGCCAGCTAGCGCAGGAGCCCCCGAAGTCCCCTCCCCGCACTCGTCCCCAAGCCCCAGCAGCTCTGCCATCTTCTGCGTCTCGTCCACGGGGTCCGGACATGCTCTGACTTGCCAGGCAGGCAGGCACCGGCGGCACCACGAGGCAGCCGGGACAAGGAGGAGGAGGAAAGATGGCTCTGAAAGAGAACACAAGCGCATGATGAAGGCCTCCTGCCCCAGCCCAGAGCGGCTGGAAACATTTTATAATCACACCAGAGGGCAGGAGGGATTACACGCGTGTTACTGGAAGCTCTGCGGGCATAGAGCACAGAAATGCAGGGTGATGGATGCCACGGAGGCTTCTTCTCCCAGGGAAAACCTCTGAGTTTTCCCAGCGGACATCTTGACAGGGAATGGAGCAATTACCCACCATCAGAATAAACAGCAATATTAACTTTAAAAGATATAAATGTAAATGACTATGCTTCATGCAGATTTCGAAGTGCCTTAGCAGGAAGCTTTACAAGTGGAGGGGGAAACCAGGGCAGGGAGAGCGGAGCCAGGAGCAGAGCCCAGAGGCTGCTCGCAGGCTGCAACGGGTCCTCATTGAACCCGGTTGTGAAACTGGGTGCCAATGGGATAAAAGTGAGCTAGATGAAAATGGTCAAAGGGCAGCAGAGCAAATGTGGCAGAGCCAGGAAGGGGGTTAGAAAAGGCACGTCTGTAGTACGGGAGCACTGGACTGCACAGTGGGACTGGGGCTCTTGCAGATTTGCCTCTGCAGGGATGCTCTAACACGGCAAACCAGGCATGAAGCCGTGGCTGGCTAGTTACCAGCTAGTCCTTGTTTCCTTCCCTCACGGCACCCTCCACAGATAAAGAGAAAGGGGGAAAGTAGGTATCACATAGTGCATGCTAAGAAGGATTTAAACCTAAAGGAGCAGAGGTACGAAATTTGAACAAATTAATTATTCCTCTGCCTTCTTAGTGTGAAGAAGCCTTTGTCCACCTAGGACTTTCAAAATCAGCCACTATCATCATAGCACACTGGTAGTGCAAAGATGAGCAGAGGCACCACGCTTATTTTTATACCAGTAGTCACATACTTCCAAGTCCCCCGTTTCCTGCTCTTTCCACTTCCTTTATCTTTTGCAGCTTCTCCTTAGCTTGGCAATTAAACTAGCTTACGGTGGGAATATCAGGGGTTCTTTTTAAACCCTGCCATGCATCAAATAGGCGAATAGAAGTTTCTTTTGAGTGAGTGATGCAGAACTACGAAAAACTTGTAACGGCTTTAACGTCCAAGGCCAGCAGAAGCAAGCTAATGTCCCTGCAACACCCTGAGCAGCAGTGCTTTTTACTGTTAACCTGTGGGACATGGCAGCATTGGTGTTCCCAAGGCACAGTCTAGGGGGAGGCGTCACCCCTGGCTCCCTGAAAGAGCAGAAACCTTACGGACACATGAGGACAGGAAGAATAGGTAAATGGAAACTATTACTTTAGTAAATAGGTAAGCATTTTTTACAAAAAGGCTGTACGCAACACATACACAGCTCTCTTACAGATATGCGTGAGCAAAAAGACCATCTGCTATAGCTTTGTAAAGCTACTGATGGTGAAGGAACCAGAGGGCAGCTCCGGCTGGAGAGGCTCAGAGACCACAAACGCAGCCTTGGTGTGCGTACAGGACCCGGGCAGGCACCCTTGTGCACAGCCACACAGGCACGCACACCCCCCCGCCCCGGGCTGTCCTCACCTGCCCTGCCGCCAGCGCCGGCAGCCCCAGGCCCCCGTTACCCTCACCCCACAGGGCCCTGAGCCAAGGCCCAGCCCCCGAGACCCTCCCCGGCAGGACCTACAGCCGAGCAGCCAGGCCACACGCACTGTGCCCCGCTGAGCACGGCCACGCTTGTCTCACCCCCCTCCGCACCCGGTCCCTGGCACACAAAACCTGGGTCCCGAAAGCCCGGCCGTGCTCGGTTTGGCTTGGCTCAGCCCGGCACAGCTCGGCTCAGCTCAGGCACTTCCTGCAAAGTTTGCAGGCGAGCGGCGCTGCCGGGGCGGGACGAGCCGGAGGAGGTGCCGGATGCAGCGGGACAAGGGGCAGGCAGCTCTGGGAAAACAGGCCCAGGCATCCCGCTGTCACGAAATGTCACAGAACGACATTTTCCTAACACCGCCACGGCCTCGGCACCCCAGCTGGTTCCAGTGCCGCTCCTCTGGGCTCAAAGATGAGCTCAGCCTGCAGGGAACGGGAGGCACGGGCAGCTCCTGGTGTGGTGCTCACTCACTGCAAATTCAGGGAGAGAAAAGTAGCGGGAGCTGGGGCTGCAAGCCCAGAAGGGCACAGGGCTGGGTACTGCAGAGCCAGTCCTCAGCCCGCCCAGAGCCACGGGGCTCTGCCATGGCTGGGCCTTCGCTGCCCCGAGCACTCTGGGAGGGTACCTGCCTTCAGCTAGCTATTTCGCAGCGAGGGACGCCATTTGGTCTAACACCGCATCCCGGTGAGGCCCCACAGCATTTGTGCTGCTCTCCATTTCACTCAGAGGGGCAAAGCCGGGTTTTTGCGTAACGGCAAGTTTCCGGCTGGTGCCTTCATGCTGCGACATGGTGGTGCTGCCGTGCTAATGCCGTAGAAGTGCCCCTTGCTCAAAGCTGAACACAAGCTGCTCAGTGCCCTGAAGGAAATTTCTCTTCCACAGGGAGTAAACACTGACTGCTGGCTGCTTCTCTGAAGCACTTCCTCAGTTATAAAACCGGGACCCTGTTTGTTTTCTGGCAGCACCAGTTACCAGAGAAGTGGAGAGTGCTCTCACCCGCCCAGGGGGTTTCTGGGGAGCCTCCAGGGCGGCAAGGCAGGGACAGCCAAAGCCTCCTCACAGCCCTGCTGCCGCAGCGCTTCGGGTTTATTTGGGTCCAGTGGATTTTGGCACAATGTTAACTTTTCACTTCTATTCATTTCGCTAATCCAGGAAGAAATCAAGCGACCCAAGCGCGGGCGGTAACTCCCGTGACCCCACGCGAGACCTCGCCGCTGGGTTTCTAACTCCCGGCCTCCCCGCAGCAGGACAGGCCGCCCGCTCCCTCCTGTGGAGACCGGCTCCTCAGCGGAGGGGCCTGCGCTTCCCGGGAGGCCACGCCGACCCCGCCAGGGCAGAGCACGGCGGGTGGCGTCGCCCGGCCCGCGCAGATGCCACAGTTTGGGGAGAAAAACCCCTGAAGACGGAAAATTAACTGCCACGGCCCCACGCTGAGGCGGCGCCCGGCCCGGCCCCCCGCCAGGAGCCGGACAGCCCCACTCTGCGCATGCGCCACCGTCTGCGCGGCGGCCGGTAGTGCGGCAGCAAAGCCCGCGGCTCCTCATTGGCCTGCCCGCTCCCCGCCGCCCTGACCCAATGGCAGCGCGCGTTGTTGAGGAGTGACGGGAAGAAGGCGTTGCTGAGGTACCGCCCCTTCCCTTTCGCCGCCGGGCTGCCATCGCGCACGYACGTCCCAGGCCTGTCTCCCGCGCCGCCGCCTCCTCCCAAGTAAGCGCGCGGCGGTCTCTTCCCCCCCTCCGCGCGGGAATGGTCGCTCCCGGCGCACCCGCTCCCGCCCGCGGGGCTTGGGCGAGACCACCTCCGGCGGGAGGGTGGGGGGAAATGGCGGCCATGTGCTCTCCMGGCCTGGGCCTGGGCCAGGGCCTGCGGAGCGACGGGGCAGGCATAGGGGAACGCCGGGGCGGGGATGCCGTCCGGGGGGCGGACAGGCTCGGGAGGCCGCGGTGCCCCTTCCAGTGGGAGAGGCGTGCGGTGCCGGCAGCGTTAGGCCGGGCTGGCTGCTCGGGCCTTGGGGCAGCCGCGCCCCGGAGGCCGGCGCGGGGCGGGAGCCGCTGCGGCTTCGCGGTGTTTAACGGGCTGCCTGGTGCGGGGCSCCGTGCTGGCGGGAGAGCGGTACGCGGCCTGCAGTGTCGTGGGCTTTCACTTAAACGTGCAGCAAAACARTTGTAGGCGGGAGGGTGAGGTTTGCTTCCCCCGGTGAGGAGAGAAGCTTCCTGCGAACGTGTAACTGGGTCATTAGCACTGAAGATCCAATTCTCTTGTTTTCCAGGATGCGTTACGTCGCAGCTTACCTTCTAGCGGTCCTCGGTGGCAACGAGTCTCCCACGTCAAAGGACTTGAAAAAGATCCTCGACAGCGTTGGTATTGAGACGGACGATGAACGCATGAACAAGGTGGTATTGCCTCTTAATTCCAGATGGTCACGCCCCAGTCAGCATCAGATGTTGGAGCCATCTCCTTGGCTTCAGTGTTTCTTTAGTTGCTTTGCYGTTGATCTGGTCTTGTTTTGTTCAGACGTTCGCTGAGCATTACACGTGTGATTTCTAAAACACTGCTTAACCAATCAGAACTATTTTTACARTGTTTTTGTAGAAGTCTGGCTTTCTTATTTAACACCTGTCCTCYGCAAAGATCTCTGTGAGTTGTTGCTGACTTCTGACTGTTCAATCTAATAATTTTCAATGGGATGGTGGTTACAGATAAGTATGTATTGAAAATAAGTTCTGTTCTGACATAATGTATAGTTTGCACTTAATGTTTAATTTTGGCTTTTGGTCAGTATTGATTCAAAGCTAACACTTTTGAAGGCCTGATATTCAGTAATAAGTTCTTATTTAGCGTACTGCAAAGAAGCATTTGTTCCTTCACCAAGAAGTATAGGCAAATTATTATAACATGGACATTAAAGGTATTCAATAATAATATGTAGGAAGATTTTAGAAATTAATCCTGAAATGGTTATGTTGAAAAACAGGCTTTTTAAGACAAGAGTATCTTAATTAGAATGTTTCTTGTGATATTATAGACCTTTTGGACTTAAAAATAAATGGCCATGGAAAAAAAAGAACCAAAAAAATGGTCTTATCACCTGGCCCRTACTCGTATGTGGAGTGTTTCCAGAGAGGTGGAGGAAAAGACAAGTTACTTTGCCAGCTGGAGACAATGTTTTACCAGAGGCCCAACCAAATGATGGGTTGACTGAGCTGACAGCATCCTTCTTATGGTTTGGGATGTTGGTTTGAACTCGTGGTGCTCCTGTTTAAACGCCGGGTCTTTTGGCTTTGGCTTGTTTACGTTTGTTTAATACCTTCATAAATCAGCTGTTTTCTCTGATCCTTCAATATCCGGAAAGCTGCTCTGGAATTTCTTTTGGTCACGAGTAATTAATCCTTTTCTATTTGCATTGGCTATATCTTATGCCAGTGTAAATCTAGTGAACTCTTAAAAACACCTTCCTTCCGGATGAAGCAAAGCACACAGGCACGGCGTTTCGCAGGTCGCACGCTCTGTCTAAGCAGGAGGTGCCTGTTGAAAAGTGCTCGGTTAAAGTCCTTTGGCTTTGGTGATTCTGCAGTGTTCAGCACTGACTCCTGGTAGCAGGGACTCACCAGTAAGGTCTGTGGCATTCTTTTTTTTTTTTTCTTTTTTTTAAGTGCCTGCTTGCTTTAGCAAATTTTGGTTTTGTGTTTTGCTTTCCTCATCCCTGGTTATACAACAATGGTAGTAAAATTGAAGTTGGGACTCTCTGTTCCAGTGCAAGGATACAATAGCCAGCTTGGCTGTAACATTTGGTAACGCTAGGAACAGGACCCTGTGGTTTTTGGTCTAGGGCCCAGTGCTTCAGAGCCTCCCAGTGGGTGTTAAGCAAGATATGTTAACAGTCCCTCAGTGACTAACAGACCGTTACTGGGGTTTCCTAATTGGCTCCACAACATCTGTGTATCCTTTCTGCAAGGTCCTTGGATTCATTATTAATTTATTGTAACAGATTTCATGAAAAAGCTTTCACAGAAAAGTATGAAAGACTTAGCTGAAGTTTTCAKTTCAATGTATTGTTCCTCCCCCTGAGAAATAAGGAATGTTGGGGCTGTATAAGCAGCAGGATGGAGGCATTGCACATGATGATTAATCAGTACTTGTTTAAATGTAGATTATACTCATGCTGTTTTGAAATATTAACATTCTAAACTTAATTTACACAGGTTATTAGTGAGCTGAATGGAAAAAACATCGAGGATGTCATTGCTCAGGGTAAGTGCAGTCTCTGAGTGTCACAGATAATTGCCTCTACTACTTTGGTAACTTAGACCTGAGAGTGTGGAATTGCTGCCAACTCCCTGGTTATTCATCAGTTTAGCTTTGCAGTTGAGGACTTCTATGCTGGATMTCGGCTGAAGTGACTGAAATCCAAGTCCATTCTAATTCCCTGCAGGTCGGTGCCAGTACCTGCTGGGTTTCGCTTGTGGACCACATTAAACTGGAAAACTTAAGCATGTATGAGCTTACTGGTAGTCTGCTCATGATGTAGTTTTCTGGACATGTTGATCGGAGAAAGAATTAGCTGTCCTTCGAGTTCTCTGGGAGATTTTTTTCTTTGCGTTTACCCACTTGTATGCACCAGTTATGTAAAACAGGAAGAACAGACTGTTAAATGTAAATAAGTGTCAGTTCACATTAAGGGTACAGTTACACCCTCTGCGATTACTCCAAGCCTTTCTGGTACACATCTCTTCTAGAGCTCCCCAAGTCTGGCATTTCCTTTTCTCTAAGATAGGACTCTCAGTGCTGACTTCACGACACTTCTGTAGAAGCTTGTGCTCTTACCTGCTGGCAAGAACCAAAGCTGGAACTTTTAACATTAATTGAYTGGGTCATAGGTCTGAAATAAAGCAGAGTTGAGGTAGTGCAAAGGTTTCTGATTAATTGATTTCTATTTTTTTTTTTGCAAGTGCGTAGGCACAAGGTAACTTTTAGGCATATATTTTGCTTAAAGGTTGCCAGGACTTTGCCTGGCCTTGCTGTTGCGAGCAGTAACTGGACATTTCTATCCATGTGGTCTGAAGACCTAGGAGAGCCATTATGCATGTGCTTACAACACAATTATGCTACCTCTTTCTGTAATACTGTAAATAAATTGTTTCCTAGAACATACTGACATGCACATGAAACATGTTTGTTTACTTGGGTAGTTTATTAGAGCTTGAAGCAACAGGGAATTATTTAGAAACTGATTCCCAGAAATTGGAATACAGGCAAACATACTTGTGTACGTGACCTCTGAATGCCAAGGGAGCCTTGGTATGTGAAAGGCAGATGCCAGAGAACTAGCTAGCTTTCCAAAGACGAGCATAAATCAGAAGTCAGTTTGCTAATCTCAAAGGAGATGCAATAGGGTTCATAGGATGCTGGAGAATTTGTTTAAAATACTGTACTCTTTGCCATAAATACATCTTTCCCCCCATCCCCTTCTCTSCTGTAAGTGTGATCCAGTGTGATCCCTGACAGTTCTCTGTACTGTTAAAAAAGGGGGGGAAGCCAGTGCTGCCTATATGTTATTTTTGAGGTATATTGAAATTATCAGTTTCTGGGCTATTAGGCTGTATTCAGAAAACATACAGGTTTTCTGTATGTGTAAAATTGGATGTGTTTGCCACTATTTTTATATGACAGTTTTGGAAAAAAAAATAGGGGACTTTGTGTACAGAAGAAAACTTACTAATAATGTGCTGTCAGTGTTCTCAGGATAAGCCTTTGTGAATATTGAACTCTTGATTTTTTTTCATGGAATAGTTTATACTTTCTTATCATGGGTGCAGCCTCTTGTTCCTTTCAGCTAATAGTGGCAAGTTCAGTCCATGAGGCATAGTTATCTGTTTTTTCTGCATTCTCATTTCTCTTCCTTTTTACCTTACCTCTGTGCTTGCGATGAGCATTGAAATACTTTCTCTTCTGTCCCACTCAGGTAATGGAAAACTTGCCAGCATGCCGGCTGGGGGAGCTGTGGCAGTCTCTGCTGGAGGGGGCTCTGCTGCTCCTGCTGCAGCTGCTGCCCCTGCTGCCGGTGAGTAGGGGTGGAGAGGCATTGTTATGGGGCAGCTCTGTTTTTCTCTGTTAAAATCTTAACAGTTGAGTCCAAATTTCAAGGCTTTTACACTTTGGCAGTTCACTGTGTGATTGAATTCACAGATTCACTGTGGCAGATTCACTATGTACTTTTCCTTTGGGCAGTCGGAAGCATTTGCTCTTTATCCRCCTTAAGATTGGTCTGGCTTAGAACCGAGAATCAGACTTCACTGTGTAAAGCACATCCCTTCAATAGTAGTGTCTGTGTCCCCTCGGTGTTTGTATTAGGCTACTGAAAGGGAATGAGATTAACTGTGGAGGCTGAAATACCAATAATATGGAAGCTGAGGACACAAAACGTGTATCTTGAAAATCTGTGGTGTAAAAAATGTAAATACTGACCATTGGCTTGGTCTTTTTTTTACTTCAGCTGAGGAGAAGAAAGAAGAGAAGAAGGAGGAATCTGAAGAATCTGACGATGACATGGGATTYGGCCTATTTGATTAATTATTTGTTATAGAGAAATTATTAAAATCCTTTGTTTTAAATGTTTTTTGAGTTTATTATTATAACCATACAAGTGCTATTGGATTCAGACAGCTGTTCTTAAAATAGCTCTGACAAAGCTTTGACTTTTATCTCTGTCTGAAAGAGGTATGTGAATTTTATGACAAGCCATGGGACTCAACTCTCTCAAAGTACTTAGRAAATGGCTAAACTTCTGTGAACCTGGATGCTTGTTTTGACACTCTGTTTCTTAAACAGTATGTGGAAGCTGAATCTACCTGATGTTAACCTAAGTTCACCTTCTCCATGCTATTTTGCCATCCCAGTTACTCAGGAAAGAGTCCCATCTATTCAGCAATAAAAGGACTTTATTTTTCAGGATCTGTTTAATCAGTTCCAAAACATGTGAAACTGAATGGACAGCAGGTCTGAATTAGTCCAGAAACATTATAATTTCAGAGCTAGTTACAGTAATYAGTGTTTGTAAATATCTAAAAGCACTGATTTCATCACTGTGTCAGATTTCCAAGATCTAGGGACTGCATCAATAAAATGCTTGACTATGCTTGGATTTCATGTTACATCYGTATGCTTAACATAGAATCTGTAACAAAAAAAAATACTGCATCCTGCTCTTCATGGGACACTGAGATCAATGTAAAGGTGCTCTTCATACTGAATGGCTGTTCTGGGGGTAGCTGAACTATCGGGACATGAATCACCTTGATCTGAACAAAAAGAAACTATTTTATGAGGAGAATGGCTTTTTGGGGGGACTAAAACTGATCTCTGGCGTGCCCAGAACAATGCGTCAGCTTGGGAGGACAGTAAATTTTGCTTTTCTAAAGTGTTCTGCTAGGAGATGGTTCTGGCAGGCAACTTACCCTGACTTCTACAGCGGTCTTTGGCTGTCACCGTAAGTAGGTAGAGTACAAGTAGCACGTGATGATCTTCCCATGCCAAGTCTCCACAGGTAGTGTCAAAAAGAGGTGTCCTGGAGCAAGCTACACTGTAAAGCTTTTCTGACATAGTTGTTTTGGAAAAAAAAAAGAAAAAAAAAAAACCAACAAAAAAAAAAACCTAGCTGATAACAGCTATGTTGGTTATGAGTTACTGGACGAAGCATGGCAAGTACTTCTGAGAGGAGAGATGGGTGAAATCCAAGTAGGAAAAACTATTTTATCTCCCTGTGGTGTACTAAGAGAAAATGCCCATTACTTCACAGTAGCCAAGGGAGAGCAGTTGAAAGTTAGATCCTCAGACCTCAAAACAGCCATGATTTAAGCAACTAACCCTTGCTGCCCTTCTCTGCCTGCTGCAAGAAAGCGTTCCAGGAGGTATCAGTGCTAATACCTTTCATCTACTTTGTCTCTTAAGTCCTAGCACGGTGATCTTTCTGGGGGTAACAAAAACTGCTCATGTTCACTCTAGTTCTCTGTCAGACTCGTAATGGCTGTGGTTTGGCMCTGGAAGGGGTGCAGGTATACCTGTGTTTCTTTCCTTGCTGATTTCTCCATTTCAGATCACTGAAAAAGAGTGGTTCTTGGATGTGGTTTTACTGYGAGGTGACCCCCCCACACTCTGCAATATTTATTGCCTTGCTTGGTGGCTGCAAAAGCAAAGTCAGTGTTTTCACGGGAAGGAACTGCCCTGTCACACCACTCAGCAGTGATTTTCCATGCACAAGGGAATTTGTTGCAGTGGCACTGAGCTAGTCCATGAGTTTTGCTGTGCCCAGGTCTGTGGGATGAGATTGAAACCTGTGGTGCMAGCTGCTGGCTACTGTGATGAGGGGAGGACTACAGCTACATCTAGACTAACTTCTTTCTTCCCCCTACTTTTCTCTATCTTGTCCCTATGACCTGTTAAACCTTGAGTTATGGACCTGATCCTGTGCTGGGTGTCCTCTTATCACCTTTAAATTCCTTCCTGAAAATGCATCATTTTGACGAAAACTCCTGTAGCTTAATCTGCTTTGAGAAAGAAAAGGACATTTGGTAAACTGTTTAGAGAAGAAACTTTTGGGGACAGCTCTCGAAGAAAGCACTGAAAACACCGCATTCGTTACACTGCCACAGGGAGCCAATGTATTTTACATAACCACCCTGTAGGTATTCCTTGTGAAGGTCAGGGGACAGGTCTACTCCAAGATTTCACGCACATTTTACAAAATTTTCTAAAACCTCTGCACGGTGAACGTTTCTTCTGCATGCAAAATGGAAGCGTTTTAAGCTTTCTTCCCCTGTACCTATTTACAAAACAGTTGTCACCTGATGGCTTTGTACATGAGCAATGTGCCCAGAAGTCTGTTGCAGACTTGTTTGGTGCTCTGGGTGGACTTCACCACTCTCTGTTCTGCTGACCTCAATGAGCTTCAGCTATGAAGGAGTTGGGATCCCTGCTCCATGGACGCTGCTCTGAATTTTCAAGTGTCACTGATGCCTTTTCAGACTCARCAGTAATTTCCAAAGGCAAGGGTAGCGATGGGGTGGATGCGTTGTATTCTATGATGCTCTCAAAGAAAACTAGTGCCTGCAAACACTTGGAGTGGTGGCCTAGTGTGTCCCCTTGCAGAATCAATTTTAGTTAGAGCAGACTTTTCCTGACTTCCTCATAAAGAAAGGCTCAAAGGCATTGAAGGGAAAGGAAAGGATAGCCTTGTGCCTGGAGATTACACTGGTAACTGATCATTACTAAATTGATGACAGGGGAAAGTGATTTAGTCATAGGCCTGACGTTGAAACGTGCGAGCTTTCCTCACTGGGACACAAATGCTGCGCCATCTCAAATCATCTCTGACTCAAAACCATTCCTTACAAACACTATGGGGCAGGGAGACTAACATGACATCTTCACTACTTGGAAAGCAGGGAGAATGTCCTGGACACTACTGGAAAGTAATAACCAATGGCTCCCTGGGGCCACTGTCAAATTAACYGGTTTCACTCTTACTACTACGGCCCAATTTTGCAAGCTGCTACATGCAGGCAGCCCTGCTGAACTCAGTAGGTCTGACTTATGTAGGGTAGAGATACCTGTAGTAGCTTTCCTAGAAGGAAAACTCCGTCCCAAGAGAGCAGGACAAAGGGACTGCGTCATTGCCTCAAGAGATGCTCCTATCAAGCAAGTCCCAAGTGTTTGCCATGGAATTGTCCGATATACGCAAACATCACAGGTAAGAAAAAGACATCAAAGTCAGGCTTTCCAGCGATGTTAACAGCACTCAGGTTGGGCTTCATGACCAGTGCCGCAGTCTTGCTGACTACAGGCAACAATACTAAAGTAACATGCTGAAGACAACAGTATAACAGACTGCCTCTCAGTTTCCCGGTAAAATTAATTCCCATTGACCGCCAACATCCAAGGTCTTACCTGAAAAAAGAGAGATTGTTTGCTTGTATGTTATTATCTCATACGTACTAACTGCTCACCATTCATTAGACTAGAAAACAAATGCAACAGAGAGATTGCATGAGAAGCTGTCTCAGTGGCATCACAACATGTCAGGGCATGAGTGAACTTGCAGTGTTCTGATAGGAGTTTGATACACATGAAAAGCTGCTACGTAAATCTTGCTGACCTGGCTTATTGCAGGATTATGAGCAATTGCAGGATTATGGCAGTACTTTCTTATTGAGGAGAAAAATATTAGTTTTGGGGAATAATTTATTTTTGAGAAAAACATAGTTGTTTGCTAGCCTGCTAGTGCCAGTACCCAGGCAGCACTCCGCAAGAGATTACTGTTCACATGGTTTATGTCATTAACCTGTTTCAGCAGGGCAGCATTAACCTCCTCAAATAGGTAACCTTGAGGGCCAAGGCAGAGTGATGTAAACAACTCAGGATGAGATTGCTGTTGAGAAATCGAGTGAAACTAACCCCAGCATTGTGACAGCATTGTTCTTTCTATTTTCCAGACATAGTAGGAACCTCAAAGTTTGTGAAATGCTGAAAAAAAAGGAAGCGGCTTGGCTTGAGAACGAAGCTGTTCTTGTGGTTACAAGCGTTACGAAGGTATCTGCAAACAAGGTTCAGTATTCAGTTTTGCCACAGATTTCTGCTAAAGTCACACACGGCCCATTGACTAGTTCTTCTGCAGCACAATCCCAGTTCTGGAAAATGCAATACACAAAGTTTTCTTTGGGTTTGGCTACATGGAAATACCTTTCCATGTCACTAGAAGCATGGGGTGAAAGCACTATGAGTGTCTTGGTGTTAAGGGCCTTTAAGAGGGTCAAGGCTCAGGTGCCAATGCTCACCTCTTCAGGTGGAGGAGAYGAGGGCTGACAAGTGTGTAACCACAAAAAACGCAAGGGAGGAAGGAAATTACAAAAGCAAGTAGAGGTATGAGAGGAAGAGAAAGAAGGGCGGGTATAGGGCATAAACAGAGGACTTGAGATAAGTGGGGTTAATTCTTCAGGTGCTCCAGGATGGAGCTAATATGTATATCAAGGGTACTTCCTGGMAGCTAGGTGAGGTGGTGGGCTCCAGGGTAGGATGTGGAAGAAAGGTAAGGTTGGACTCTTGCTTGTCTGATGGAAGGAAAGTGCAATGTTTAATGAAAAAGCACTCTGTCTGTAGAGGCTGGAGTACAAGGCCTAACTTGAGCTCAAATACTGGATTTATACAAGGGTTACCTGCTGAGTTTGGTTGCTTCAGTCAGCTAACTGAGGCAGTAGACAGCTGTTCTTACAACCTGGATGGCCCCTCTGTGGGGAGGGTACCAGCCTCCCTTGTATCCTTTGAAAGGACATCTGGAGTGGAAGGAATGGGAGAGGGGCTACTTGGATGACCTCYGCTAACATAATTGGTGACATTCCTKTAGGGAGGAAGGTGTAGCTTTGCTTAGTCTGAGAGCTGTTAAGGACAGGTATTACAGTGTCCCAAATGAGAAACTTCTGACCAGTTATAAGAAAACTAATGCAAATAGATTTCTGCCAAGATGAATTCAGTTTTGTTTTGTTTTGTTTTGAACTTTGGTAGAAAGTGCTTTTCCCCATGTTGATTCTCTTAAAAAAAACTACTTCTGCTTTTTGTTTTGTGCCCCCCAAAGCTCCCTCCTGCTGATCTTGCTTCCTTGCTTTGAGYTGAGCAGCTACTTTGTTTGCTATGCTGATCCTTTTGATGTCTGTAAACTTTCACACTTATCTAATTGTTGAAATGACTACAATCTGTATTGTTTATGACAAGGGGATCTTTCCAGCTTCTGAAATCTGTTTTGATCTCCTAACAGCACTGGCCTCTCACCCAGTGCTGCTCTGTGGCAAGCTGATATGCCATGGGCTTGCCTGYGCTAAGAGCTCGTGCAGAAGCACTACCGAAAATTGCAGTTGCCCTGACCAAAAGCGTTTTGGTGAGCTTAGAGGCACGTAGAGAAAACTGTTAAGAGAAGGTTAGCAAAGGTAAGCAACTGTGTGTGTTTTGGTGAGTTTAGAGGCAGAGAAAGCTGTTGAGAGAGTGGGGTTGCCTTTCTGTTCCTGTGCTGGTGTCTGTGCTGCGCCTTGCCTCCCTCTGGCTCCTCAGCTTTTTATGCAAGGGGAAAGCTTTTCCCCTCCTGTCATGTTTCTTGCCCATCTCCCGAAAAACAAAGGACTGTACTTGTAGGGAACTCCAACAACCTGGATTAGAGGCCTCCAAGAAACAGCATGTTTTGTTGGGGGGGGAAGTCAGGCTGCTGCCCCGGTACATGGCAAGGTTTGGGGTGCTGCGGSGAGCCGTAATCCTCTCCTTTCCCCCTTCTCCTCGAATGAACTGGTTTAGCCTCTGCCACTGAAGGGAGGCGCTGGTACGGCTGCCGGGGGTTCAACAAGCGGCGAATAACCGCAATGCCCACGGGGGCCGGCCTCGCTGGGCTGAGAGAGGGGTTCACCGGAGGAAGGGTTGGAAGGAGGGGCCRGCTGCGTCCCGCCCAAGGCCGGGGCCTGCGGAGGGGCCGAGCTGAGGGGCGGCGGCATGGCCGCCGCCCCTCAGCTCGGCCCCTCCGCAGGCCGAGGGCGGGCCCGAGGGCCGCGCCGCCTCATATAAGCTCGGCGGCTGCCGCCGGCAACCCAACGGCAAASCCGGCCGTCCTAGCGATCTGTCTTTCAGCAGCAGCGTCTCCCGGCTCTCGCCTTCCGTCCCGCCCGCCCAGGGGCGGTGTGATGTGAGAGGAGCCCCGCGGCTTCCCCTTCCCATCGCGGCTGCTTCTCCCCCCCCCTCCCGCCTTCATCGGGGCGCGGAGGCCATGTTTCCCCTGGACTCCACCTGGAATATCTCCTTCGCCGGCTGCGGTTTCCTGGGGGTCTACCACATCGGGGTAGCCAGCTGCCTGCAGGAACATGCCCCCTTCCTCGTCGCCAACGCCAGGAAGGTCTATGGCGCTTCAGCCGGGGCGCTCACCGCCACCGCCCTCGTCAGCGGCGCCTGCCTCGGTAAGCGCGGGGCGGGCGCGKAGCCCTCGGTACGGGCGGGCGGCCGTTGGGCGGTGCGAGGCCGGCCTGAGGTACCGGCGCTGTCACAGCGGGGCCGGCCGGCTGCCAGAGCCGAGCGCTTCTTCGAGTCTTCCCTTCGTTGTTATTAACTTCTTAATTACAACAGCATCGGGGTGTGTGTGTGTGGAAATAGCGCTCCGCCTTCCTCCTCGGTCTTCCTAAATGCGCGCGGCGCTTTGTTTTTAAGGCCTTTACCTCAGTATTCGTACCCCCGCCCGGTCCCTCGCGGGTGGCTGCGTGCCTCARGCTGAGGTCCAAGGGGCTGTCGGAGGCACCTCAGCCCTGTAAGGCGATGAGGTGCGCATCCAAAATGGGCACCTGGCCCCCGTGGGATGGAGGGGGGGTGGGTGGGTGCCGCTGCGCCCCGCAGAGCAGGTGTCCGCAGCGGGGACCGGTACCGACATGTCAAGAAGGCCCCTGATGGTAGGAAGTCAGCACAGGGGTCCTGGTTTTGACCCCCACCACAGTAACATGGACTTGTGAGGACTCGGTTCTTGGCTTTGGCTTGCTTGAACGTAGGTCTGGTGGGGCTGTTGGTGAGGAGATGAGCCGACTTCTTGCCGTGTGGGTACCAGCTCTTAGTGGCCCTGARCAGGAGGCGAAGCAGCTGGAGATGGAGACGTCAAGCAGCGTGTTGCGTGTACGGATTAGAGTTGAACAGCATCTCTGAATAACTAGGAAATCTCTYTTTATTCTTTCTTAGCATCTTTATTTCTGGAAGAGGGTTATTCTTGGGGGTGTGGGGCACTGGGGAATTTTCCTGCCCTCTGCAAGAGCTAGATCTCCAGTTTAGCTAGATATTATCTGTTTTCAAGTTACAGAAGAAACCTTAAAAAGTTATCTCTGAAGGAGGCACACAGYGTAGTCTGTCCCTGCTTTTAGGGCATGTCTGGGAAGAGCTGAAGAGAATGGTGTGTGGTGCCTCCTTTTTTTTTTTYTTCTGTTTTGAAGTTCAGCTGATTTGCATATGGGGAAAAGTCAACAAACATGCTAGAATCTGTACTTGGAAGCTTTTATTTTGAGAATAACAAATGCAGAAAAGTGTTTTAAACTTGAAAGGGGAATGTGGTGCGAGAGAATCAGGTATATCTATTTAGCCTCAGAGAATTACGAGCCTCTCCTAGAGCCAAATGAAACCAGAGCTGTTTACTGCTTGAACTACTCTCACCGTGATCGCAGGTGTCTTTCCACGGCACTCCCTGTTCTTTCGGGACAGGTAGAGTTTTGAGATGTAGCCTTCAYGCAGCAAAAGTTAGCTTTTTCTGTGTAGTTAGGTTTGATGAAACATCAAACCCCTCCTTAGCATTTTGTTTACAGAAATGCCCAATGAAGTGTAACCCTTGCTTCTGGAGCTTGATGGGAAGCTCTTACCAGCTATTCAAACCCCAGTCTGGGATCTCAAAAGCTGTAGTCATGCCATGATGCCAGCTTTTATCGTGGACAAGGGAAAAGGCCTCCTCTAATCCCTTCTCCTGCAGGGATCCATTTGCTGATAGCTGCCAGGGATTTGGTTGCTTTACTTGCTGTTGCTTCTGTTGAAGAGGTGGCTGCCCAATTAGTTCCCTAGCTGGGTGGACCCTGTGCTACTTGGAGGTGTGGCACGAACGTAAGACAGGCTGGCGGTAGTGCCCAAATCCTTTGCCTTGCTCAGATGCCATTATAGTGCTGAGCAAGTCTGTTATCATGTCTACCTTGTTCTTGCTATTTATATGTCCAGAGCATCCACGCTGCGCTAGGCGTTGCCCCAGGGAGTTACCCAGCCTGGTAGAGAGCTTTCTGTGAATCAGGATTAGAATAGGTTTTCCCACTCCCTATGAGATGTAAAGGGGAGGCATGATAAAGAAAACTGAGTTAGGGGCCATTCTAGGCAGCATTCACCTCCCTCCTGAAAGAGGGCAAACCATGCTGTTTAAAGCCAGCCAAGGCTTGGTCTTGGGTGTTCAAATTCTGTCTTAAGTTTGACTTCTCTGTGATAGTTTTCTTTTGACTCTGCCTGTGTGGCTGGCATGTATCTTGGGTAGAGAGCAGCTCTAAGGTACCAGAGCTGACTTCTGAAAGTAAAAGCAAACAGGGTGCTTGGTTGGGGCATGGTATCGATGCACTTTGTCCCTGTCGTAAACTCTCCTGACAGTGCAGATTCCAGGCTGAAGTCCAGGGGTTAGAATGAAATCATAGGGAAGAAGGGGACGGGGCAGAAGGTACAGCTGCAGCCTGTACTGGGAGAGCAGTTCACCCTAGTACAGGCTGTTGTAGGATCCTGAGTATCTGTGTTGGCCGTGCAGTTGGTTTCTGTCTGAGAGTAGGTGTAATAGGCTGTGGGCTTTGAAGCTTATGGCAACTGTTGAAGCTTAGGGCAACTGTCTGTTGCCCCGTCCATCAAATTGGAATGCTACATAGTGTCTCCTGAGGGGAAGGAAATTCCACTCTCCCCAAGCAGAGGGGAATTTTGCAGAAGCCTTGCTTATTTGGCTGTGTGTAGATAAGGTTAGCGCCTTTGTGCATCTGGCTCTGAACTCAATGAGACTCTACTGTGCAAAGATAAATACTTCCTGGGGAGGAGTGGAAAAACCTCTTCTTTTGGGATTTTTCTTTGGTTCTGATCCTTTGAGACCCTGATCAGAAAGAACAGAAATTTTCAGTGTAAGATCCCGCTTAGTGGTTTCTTTTCCAGCTCTTTGCTTCTGGCYTTCGCATCTGTTCAGCTTGCCTCTGAGCTGATTCTGCCTTCTCCCTGAATTAAGACCACACTGTCACCATTTGTATATGGCAGTAAGGCTTCGCTATATGCTAACACTGAACTGAAAGCCCTGACCAAATGATCTGCAGCCTTGAGAGCTCACTGGGGACTTTAAAGGCRCCTTTGAGAATACCAAATAAAATAATGTTGGGCATACATGTTAGCTAGGCAGAGGACCTTATTTCTACATAAGAGGCCAGGAGGTGTTTATGGTCTGATATGACCTTGCCTAGCTCTTGTTAAGCACTTTACCAGTAAGTTGTAGGGAYCTTGGATTTATTCTCTGGGGCTACAACAGTGGTATTGTCCCACCTCTGAAGTGCTCTCTCCAGCTTTGAGGTTCTTCTGTTCACTGGCATGAAAAAGCATTTCTGTTTTTCCACTAGAATAATCTTTGTGACTATCAAGGTGCATCGGGCAAAGTCTTGCRTGTTTACAAGTTACTTGATTGTGCATCCTGCAGTGTTGTAGCATGAATCACTTCTTGTCCTGAGGGTTTTCTGGGAAATGGCCTTCTGTCATGCCTGTGTCTTCTCTTGGGGCTGTTGGAGTCCAGCACACCAGGAAATGCACCTTTATATGCCAGGCAACTGAGAAGTCCTTTTGTGCTGGCTTTGCAGTCTCCTCCTTATGCGTACCTCAAATCCTGCAGCTTTTCACAAACTCTAGGCTGGAGCTCTGAGGATGTTTACCTGTCTGAATAAATCYTTAAGTCACTGAGCCTGGATGAGTAAAACTGCCTTACGTGACATGACAAGATTGTCCTTTTYTCAGTCACGAGTGATGCTAAAATGCAGCCACTGTTGGATTCTTACATCTTTAATACAGAGTAGGGCATATATTTTTGTTAAGGGTCTTGAATCATCTCACYCTGGTGAGCTGTATGGGATTTGGTGTGCCTGCTTTGGAAGCGTAGCAGCCTGGATGAAAAATGGGATGTGAACCTGTAATCGCTGAAAAGCTGGTTTTGAGCTGATGCTAAGGTCCCGGGCTGTACTTGTGACTCACAGTTAACCAACAGCATCTCAATTGTCTGTGTAGCATGTGAATATTTTCCTATACAGCCCTCATCTGAGGGTGGGTTGGAACTGCTGAATTGCTTCTTTTTTAGGGGGAAGAGGTGGGTTCTGCTGTCAGAGGCAAAGCTGGCTATCAGACCCCCCCATCTGTGGGAGCTGGCTGTTCTCCTAAAGCATGACAATGTCAGCAGAAAATGATAAAGCAAGCTGAGGGGATGCTTCTAGTACTAAGAATACWGAAAGGAGGCCATATATCTGCTAGGTTGAGCGGCATTGTTTGGGGTGTTCTTGGGTTGTTTACAGAATTTTTATTTTTTTTAAACTAGTATCTTAGCCAGGCCTCTGTCTCAGGCTTCATCTGAGATGAAGTAACAGTTATTTGACATTCAGGTYTGCTTGTCAGCTGTCACCATGTGACCACCAGGGAATATGCTGCTGAACTGTAGAGACTTTTTCCATTGGGTAGCAGGAGGAAAAACAAACAAACCAACCTTCTCTTACCTTTTGAAATTGAGCTGATGAACGATAGCAGCATCTTAAATGTTGTGCTCCTCAAATTTGATTATGTGCATGGAAAGGCTTAAGGACTGGTCATGGAGGTTATTTTCTCTGTGTGTGTGGAGTCTAACATCAAATCCCAGATTGAGAGAGGGAAATAAATCGGCTTAGTCTCTATGGAATCCTCAGAGCAATGACAGTTTATGCTGGCCAAAGCGGGAATCGTGAAGCATAAGCTATCTTATGTGACTGTGTGAAGAGATCTRTAGATCTCCTCAGGTATGCGAAAGAAAGCTTCATAGCATCTGAGGCCTCTTAAAACTCAAGTCCCTCCCTGCACAGGAGATTGTCATTTGTATCTCCTGCAAAGGCCCTAGCTGGGAAAAAAGTTGTTGAGCTCAGCAGCCCCAGCCCAGTCAATGGAAGGAGAGGCACCCCTATGTACATACATGGAGATGTGGATATAATTCATGGGGAACCTCCGGGCGCTCCCTGGAAGTGGTAAAGCTGCTGCTTTTTTCTCTGGTGGAAAAGAGGTGGGTGGGGGGATGTTCTGTGGTCACATAGTCGGAAATGTTCACTGGCTTGGTGGAGAAGCTGTTGTGCCTGGATCAGTGCCATCAGCGGTCACAGGGCTGCAGGCTTGGGTGTCCGGATGAGTAAGCTGGCAGCCAAGCAGCTGGAGCACCCTGCAATACATTTTGCTGGGAGGGAAGGAACTTGTCCCTGCTGTCTGCCTGGYTCTAATAAGGAAATTCCCGTAAGGAAAGGTGCTCTTGCAGGCATCTCRTTGGATGAGTGCAAGGGAAGCCAAGCAGCCACTTTTAGCGAAAAACATAGTCATAGCAATGCATGTATTTGTTCTTTTGTCACCCCACATAGACAATAGGTGTGCAGAGCAGCTTGGTGCCCAGCCTTGCTCCATCAGCTGCAGGAGCAGCTGTGCAATGTCACTGGCAATAGCACAAGTGGTCTTTGCATGGTCATTCTTCTGACCCATAATTTCAGCATCTCTCTYGAACTTGTAGCATGTCCAGGCTGTTCCACTTCTTTCTGCCTCTTGTCTCCCAAAACTCTTCAAGGCACCTGCAAGTCCTCCATATAAAATATGAGAAGCTGTTGTGTGTTCTTCAGGCTCCTGACAGGCCTGATCCTGTCCCTGGGGTTGTGCTATCTGCGGTACAGTGTGTCTGGGAGAGCTGCCCTCAGTGTTCCTGGAGAAAGGGACTCTCCCCAGCTGAAAGGCTCAGAACAAGCCACGTTCCACGCAATCCCAGCRGTGATGTGCACTTTGTTCTTGGTGCTTGGGATATGCCAGGTGTGGAAGCTGGTARTTTTAGTAGAACCCAGGGCTTTGTGCTGCCCTTTGGCACTTGCCCAGACCTGAAACTGTGGTGCTTTCTGGTACAGATAAAGGCCAAATCTACATTGATGGCTTCTGTCTGACAAGTCCTCTGGAATCAGCAAGCTTAATGAAGTGTCTTCTGCAGCTGTTTCCCAGGCTTTTGGCTATGCCGTGCCTGAAAGATTTCTTCTGAGAATGAACCTTTCTCTTCCTCTTCATACRCTGCAGTTTGTTTGGATTTTGGAAGCCTTTTGGGTTAGGATTTAAAGTATTGAGTACCATTTTAGCAGAGGCTCTGGCAGTGTCTCTGAGCTGCCACTCCTGTGGATTATCTAGTTTAGCATCCTGAAGTAGAAGAGGTGGCATCTGAGGGTGTAAATGAATCAGGGAGCCTTTTACATATGCTAATTATAAGAACTGCTCTTGCCGGCTTTATTCAACGCTGCTGATTCAGGACTGGGCCTGGCCAGAAAGTTATTCCAGTGTATCATGGAGGCAGGGTGTGGATTCAGGCTGCCATAGTTATGTCATGCATGGAGAAAGTTAGAGCCCTGTTTCAGGGTGGGCTGTCAGCACAGCRGGAGTTACATTGATTTATCTAGCCCAGTGTTCTTATATAGTGGGATTGGTAAAAACTTCTTTATGGGAACAAACTAACCATTTAACAACCAGCTGTACTTCTGCATGCAGAAGAGTGTGCTACATCACATGTTGCCACGTCTGTCTTGCTGCTCTCCTTGCTTGTGCACTGCTCAGCCTTGCAGGAAGGGTTGAGCAGAGGCTCTTCCCTTGCAGGGGTCTGTGCAACCCTCTGTGAGCAGCTCCTGTCCTGCTCATGTGACTGCTTTCAGAATCTGAATCATCTTGATGACTGGGAGYTGAGGTTGGGGGGCTGCTGCTGATGTCAATGGAAGAAAGGTGATGTCAGTCTCCAGATAYTCTTGTGTCATGGCTCCCAAGGAACGCAGCCTGCCTTGCAGTCTGACTGAAGATGCTTCCCAAGTAAGCTTCATCATCAAAATGAGATTCCTTCTRGAACAAAATGCCTGTGCCTCTTCTGAGGACTGCTTTGGAACAAAGCTTCTCATTCTCGCTTCCTTGCTGGTAGCAGGCTCTGCTCATGCCATGCCTAGTGGGGAAAAGTTCAGAGGTGTGAGGTGACACTTAAAAAGCCTGTATGAGGTGGAAGGGCAAAGCGGGCACAGCAAGCAGCGTGCTCGCAGGTGCACGGGAATTGCTTGGCGCGGGTTGGAGCAGTTGGCTAGCTGTGCAGGCATGAGGGAGCTGGGCACGATGCAGGCGGAGGGCCAGYGGAGGACTGCAGARCTATTCCTTTCATTCTGTGCCAGGRCGAGACAGTGCTCTAGCAGCCACGCAAGTGTACAGTGAGAAAGGACAGGGGAGAAGGAAGACAGGCTGCCCTTTTCTGCATGAYGGAGCCAGCCATGTCTCTGGTAACATCTCTGGTGAACACAAAACAATCGCTGCCTGCAAGCATGCAGGGGAGCATGTAGCAGGTGTTAGACTGAAGGCCACCCAAAGCTGTGTGTAGGCCTTGCTTTGGTGTTGGTGAGCCAGCTGAAGCTAATGGCTAGTGTGTGATAAAGCTGAAGCGATGCTGGCATGGCAGCTATKTCTTCAGGCTCTGGAAACAGAAATGATGACTGCTCACTCCACTTTGCCTTCATCAGTCTGTGGTGCAGGTGCCTGGCAAAGGTATCTATTGTCCTGTAGCACTGGTCTCTCTTCTTCCAAAGCATCTTACCTCTAGTGATACTTCCACTGTGAAGTGGAAACAGTGYGCTCTTTCTCTAGGTGTGTGGTGCCATCCTGCAAACCCACCCTGAGAAATGAGTATGGAGGGGGTGTGTGTAACATTGTGTGGGGGGGGTGAGACTTGATCCTTCTGTACCGGTGCCTGTTCAGAATAACAACTACTGGAGGCTTTGTGTTAGTGGTTTTCACTCAGATGAATAAAGCARGAGTTCGATGTGGTTCCACTTCTGCCTCTATGCAGGGCAGAGCAAAAAGGCAATTTTGCATTATTACAGCATGTTTTTCGGTCCGTTTCTTCCATCCACTAGCTTTCTCTCACTGAGTACTTGCTTTTAAAAAGTGACCCCAAAACCCAGCATTGTTCTGGCTCAGAGCAAGCAGTAGGGATCTGAGCTGCACATTCTCTTACTCTGTGAATCCCCTTTTCTTGTCACCCCATGCAATTTGAGTTGCACTGTAGCATTGGCAGGGATTGATGGATGGATGAGGACAGGACATGGCTTTCAGTACAGCTTGCCTGTGGTCCTGAGCAATTTCTCCTTTTCATGTGCCATTACACCGTTTAATTTCTCTCTAATGCAATGAACAGAAATGCAACATTAAGCCTCGTATTAGGGAATTACAGTGGAGAAAGATTAGGCTAGTGGGGATTGCTGTTGTGGTTGTGACAGAGAATGATCGTGGCTGCCTGCCTGAACTGAGCTGCCTCTTGGCCTTCCTATTGATTGTTTCGCAGTAGCAGCTGCGCTCTTTTCTGATTTGTGTTGCAAAAGTAAATGCTCCAGTCCTGGCCGTAGAAACAAAGCGGGCCTCAGCTTGCAGAACATCCGTCGCCTGGTGAGGCTTTGGTGCGCCAGCACTCCGTGAAGTCCAGTGCAAAGGTTTAGCTTAGAGACGTAATCAAGACGGGCAGCTCTTGTGCCCATTCTCCCAAAGCCTTTTTGMTTCTGTACAAAGCAGAGCAACCTGCCTTAAGGTGAGATGAGGTATGAATTGTGCATCTGCACTTTGGCTTGCCTTGAGGGTCCTACCCCRTAGGTACCAGGGGGTGGACAGGCAGGCAACAGTCACTGTGGGCTGCCTGGTGAGCTGCTCTGTGCAAGAGGAMAAAACTGGGGCAACTTAAAAGCAGATCTTCTCCTTATGCTCCCCACATGCAGGATGTGGCAATAGTTCTGGTTCATCTATTAACTGGTAYCCAAAGCACACAAAATAACCATCTCTTTTGGCTCAAAGGGGAAAAATGGCTCCTTTTGGTTTGGCTTTATTTGAATAGATAAAGTGACCAACAGCTTTTTGCTTTTTCCCCAAATTTTACTTGAAATAGAAAAGTAAACATCTTGGGGACAAACATGTCAATAAGAGTCAAYTGGGTCTGAAGCAGTTGCAGGTGATGTGGATTTACTTAGCCCTCCTGCCGCAGGCTGTGTCTTGGCACTGTTTGTGTCTAGACTTTGCAATGCTGAGTGCTGAGAATCTGAGCCAGGACGTGTTGTGGGCTGAGCCCTTCCTTCAGCATCTGCCTCTGGCTGCGAGAGCTGGCCCTACCTGAAAAGCTGTCTCTCCCTCTCGGTGTTTCCACTGCCCCACCTGTAAGGTCAGAGTAGGTGTTGCTTACCGTAGTCTGATAGGGATCCCTAGGAGCTACTCTGATAGGGTATGTRTCGGTGCCCCTCACTCTTGAGCAAAGAGGGAGAAAGAGCATTATTTACAGCAGGTGGCCAGGCTTTCTAAGAAATCTCCTTTGCAAAATCACTTGCTTGTTGAGCTTGGGTTAAATCCATGCACAGAGCCCCTGATGGGAAGGGTTACCTGCCGCAGGGAACAGCCGGTCAAGCAGTAGGGTTGTCTGCAGGCTGAGTGGGTGTGGGTTGTGGGGGGAGTTGTGTTTGCTGGCTATGTATCACCAAAAAAAAAGAAAAGCTTCCTTCTTGTACCACTTATCTGAAGCCAGGTCAGCTGAGCTGTTTCTTATCTGATGGCAAAATAGTAGGAGAGAAGGATTGAGTGAAAACCTAAAATAAATATAAATAAAATAAATATACCTCAGAACAACAAAAATTAGGGAAGTCCCAGAAGAACAGCTTGTTTTGGTACATGGCATTTCTCAATATTACTGGCTTACAGGAAGATGTGTACAGATGTGAAAAGAACTGGTGCCTTTAGAGGCTCCACTGTTAGCTGCCGTCCCCCAGCCTCAAATATTTTAAAATGGGCATTTTTTCTTTGTGTTAAATAGTGGGAGTTATGCAACTTCTGGCAAGTGAGGGATCGATAACCTTTCCACACCCAATGCTTTTAGGCACCTGTCTAGGATTTCACACTGAAACCAAAGAGCTGTCACTAGCTGTGGGGTACACCTATCRCCTGAAAATGTCTTATAAGGGCAGATCATAAGACATTGCTCTCGCTTTATTTCCTGCTGGCATGAATTTGTCTTTGGGCCCTGCTTTGACATCCATCTAGCCTCGCTGATAGGCAGTCAGAGAACATCTGGGGTCAGGTTCCCATTCAGGACAAGTCAGCCTTTGTTCAGCTTAGCTCAGCTGAAGGTCTGTCTGGTTCTTGCTTGGGACAACGAGTGGAAACCAGGTTGCTTCAGCATGAGTGTGGGAAGAGGAACAGAAGCCCAGCCAAGCAGTGGGATCTTTCACAAACTGAGGTCACTGCCCACAATAATTGGGGCTGTCCTTGGATCACCGGTGTGTTGCTATGCACTGGTCCTTGGGGTGAATGACCGGGCACTTTCTGGCAGTCTGGCTAGTCTGTGAGGAAACATCCAATGAAGTTCTCTGTTAATTATTTTCTAGATGTCAGCTTGAAAACTTTTGTTTCTGTCCCTCTTGTTTACAGCTTTGKTTTTTTGGGCTGGTGACAGGACTGTGTTATAATTAGGACTGTATCATCTCCTGGGAGAGGCCAGGCAGGCAAAGCATGCGCATTGCTTACTCTCAGTATTCAGGGAAGAGGCAGGTGCAGGAGCTGTGTGTGCTAAGCTGGAGCAGCTTGGGGATTTATGCCCAGGAAGAACACAGGACAGCTCTCCCGAAACTCATGCTCGTCATTAGAGACTGGCTTTTAGCTCTTCCATGGATGAGGTACAGGAACAGCTGAAATAGCAAGGGACAGGCAACCAAGCTAAATCAACCTTGAGGGAGATCATGCTAGTAAATTCCTTCTGACTCATCCTGTTCCTAAATTCAAGTCTGGACTGGGATCTACCAATGGGAAACACAAGAACTCCAGTGATGCTCAGCAACTATATGAGTTGAAAGCGAAGTGTGAAGATCGTAGCTGGGGACTCTTGCAGGGAGCCTCTATGCTGAGCATCACACAAACATTGCTCCAACAGATAGCTAAACAGAACTTAAGCAGCTCCAGAATGAGGTCCCTGGTTACACTACACAGGAGCTGGCTCCTGTCCTAAAAATCTTGCAGTCAAAATAGCTTGGTCATGCCATCCCAAGCTAACAAGGCATTGGGCATTCCAGGTGCTGGAGGAATGTCAAAAGCACCTGTACTTGCTTCTGCTGGCTGGCTTCGTTTCGAAGCTTTTGGTAYTGGTGTGTCTGGCCAGTCTGGAGCCTTAGCTGGGTAATGGGACTGAGGAGAGAGGAGCGGTGCCTCGTGTGTTGCTGATGTGTAGGAAGGAGTTAGTTTGAATTCTTGTTGGTGCTGAATGAGAAGCAGGTTTAGCAGGGATCTGCACAGTTCCCTGCCTGCTCCATTAATCCAGGCAAGGTACGGCATCTGCAGTCTGGGGTGTGACCTCTCTGTGCATGCCTCCTACCAGCAGGGACAGGAGATGCTGTCCCTACATCCATCCACTGTCTGTGCCATCCTYTGTTCTCCATGCCTGTTGGAGAGCCTCTTCTTTAAGCTTTCATCCTATTTATTGCTGCACTAGCCAGGGAGCAGGAATGTCCCTGGCGCAGAGGGTGATCTTTGTGCCGATGTGGAGCTCTTCCAGAGGGAGCTGCAGTGTCACGGGTGAGCCGCAGTCACAGGAGCTGCTGGGTGGAATGTCCAGAATGCCCCCTCCCTCTTCAGCCTGCTCTGCTCCTATTTTTGTTTGTGTCTTAGTTTTTTTTTCCACTTGAAATGCTTTATGGGTCAACTGACCTTTTGCTGGCTGGCAAATGGATATCAGTGCGGTTTAATGTCAAGAGGTGAGCATCATGGTGCCCGTGGTGCAAAAGCCCTGCTGCTGAAGATGTGGGTCTGAAGAGGCCCTTCTTCCCCACTTGCCACCCCTCCTGCCGTGGGGTGTTTAACCTTTGTGATGATCCTCATCCTTATGCATTGCACAGACTTGAAGTAGCCTTTCCGTTTATCTCAGAGCTCTTAGCTGCGGTTAAGGGTCTTCCCAGCCGCCTGGCTAAYATCAGGTTTAGGTGATTGATCTTTAGCTCTTCTCCTTTTCCAGAGACAGAGCAGTAGCAGGCTGCTGTGGCTGGAGGTGTTTGTATACAGTTATAAATAGCACATGCTGCTTGAATGCTTTTCAGGTTAGAGAAGGGTGGTTTAGGGGAATGGGCCTTCTGAGTAAAAGGTGATGAAGCTTGTGATGGGCCTTGGTTCCTTTGAACTCTCCTTGCAGTAGCTCTCTATATTCTCTCTCCTTGCTTCTCTTAGAAGTGGGTGACCTGTATCTTGGTCTAGGCTTTTTAAAATATATTTATATATTGTGGTGAGCAGCCGTGCCCAAGAAAGCAAGGCAGTAGRGACTTAGATACTGGGTTATTTTGGAGTCGAGCATGACTAGTGGGGGGGAAAGCCAGTTCTCTAAGGGAATGGTCTTGCTATGTCAATAAGCTAATCTGAAGCTGGCTTGACATAACTTGGAAATGGAATGCGAACTAGCAGCTGCCTTCACATCTTTTCCCATGGGTAACAGTAGCTTGCCCCTTGTAGCCACTGCAGAAGGATCACAGRATGAACCAGCAGAGGTGGAGCAGCTGGCCTCCCTTGTCTGGCAAGGGACACGTTGGGGTGTTTCAGGACACAACTGTCTGACGTTCCTTTGCATCATCACAACTGAAAGGACGATGGCCCTGCAGTACTCAGGCTCATGTATAACAACACCCACTGGGRCAGTGGTGGGGCAGGGAAGAAGGGGGATATGGTTTTTCTAATGAAAATGGAATATTTCACATATTAATATAATTTTGAGGGGAACATTGGCTTAGTAAATCTGTATAGGGAGAAGTGTTGAATTAATTGGTTGGTGGGAGAAGAATTAAATGTTCTCCCAGCAATCAATACCAACTATTAGGGATTGTTTCTGCTCCTCAGTACGTACCTCAGTAAGGGAAAAGGAACTTAATTTAGCTTTTTCACATGACCCTGTGTCCTGAATCACCAGATCCATCAAAAAACATGGGAAGCTTTTCTGTGGACTGGAATTGGCACTGGACTAGTCCTAGTAATAATTGACAGCTTGTGGCTGACCCCTGTAGGACTCGACTCTCTTGGCCACCTCTCATTCAGCTGCTCCCTCTGGCAGGCTGCGAGCAGAATTTGAGCTGGTTTTCCTGGAATAGCACTTCTGGTAGTAATGGGATTAAAACACTCTCACCTCTTCTCTCTCCTCCCAAATGTATYTCCAAGACGGCTTGTCCTCTGTCATGGATCTAGCTACATAAACCTGACTCCTTTGGCTGAACTCTCAGCTAGCCTTATTTCCAGGAAAGCTGGTGGTGCTGCAGATCACCCTGTGCCTGTCTCTCCCCACAGAGCCATTCTGCACTCAGTTTTGGTGCAAGTGAGCCAGCAAGTCCAACAGAATCACAGCTGCCCTTAAATTGAAATACCTCAGAAGCTCCTGTGTGTATGCATGTATGCACACATGTATAAAACAAACAAACAACACCCCAAAACCCAAACACCCAGAAAGTATTCAAAGAGTGGAATTGCTAATTAGCAATGATTCTTATTTTGTCCTCTGTTCTTCTGTGTCCCCCTGCCTCACTTGGCTGTGAAATGGTGGTGATAGAGCAGGCAGCTGCAACTGAAGTCTCCCCTCAGTCTGTTTCCTGGCATAGTTGAGACTTCACTGTTTTGTTTTTCTTAAGCAACTTCCAGCTCATATTTTAGCTTAAACAGTCATAAGCTCAATTTAGTTGCAGTTATTTTCAGTATTGCTGTCAAATCTTTCTGCACACTGAGATGCCAAGTCTGAAAGCATCATTCTCTAAGCACCTTCTCKTGGGTGACACTCCCCCCACAGCCTGGCTTTTGCACGCAGAGTGTCTCCCCACGGCTGCATGCTCAACACCCACCCTCCCACTGGGTTTTTCAGCTAAGCCAGCAACTCCCTGCAATGCACTCAGTGCGGTGGAGTTTCCTGGGGTCGTGTGGTCAAGGTGCTTGGCTGGGATTCATTCAGTTTTTGGCTCTGTTGCAGATTCTCTGTGTGTCTTTCCTCCCCTTGTCAGATGTGAAGGCATCTTAGGGAGCGTTATGAGTGCTAATGTCACGGTGCTGATAAAATGTAATTTCTGTGAGGCTGACTTCCTTCATGTTGGGAAGGATGYTGAACCATGTGGCTACTATCTGGAACAGGCTGGGCTCAGTGGCTTACTGCTAATTGAGTAAGTAAGATCAGAATTAGACTGCTAAACATTGCTCTAGGACAGAGCAAAAGACTGGGATTATAGTGCTAAAAATTGCTTCAGAGAGGGGAACTTGGATTTTCTGCTAAGTTGCTACCTCACAGTGCCTAAAATCCTGGCCCCAGAGTCTCTCGTCATGTTCAAGGGTCTGGTTCTGTGTGTGCTTGAGCTACTGGTGTTGACAGGTTTCCGAAGCACAGAATCACATTCTCGGGCTGTGTTGATGGAAAACATGTTGCTGGCACATGGGTATTGCAAARGAGTGGGATGTGTCGTTACAGCATGGAAGGTGTTGTTGCTCTTATCTCCATTATATTTATTAACCTGGGTCTAACTTGGGTTCTCTCATTCTGGTGCCTCCTTTCTGCAATTGCAAGACTGGGTGGGAGAGCGAAATCCTGGCTTGAACTGATAGTCTTTCATCTTTCTCCGGGAATTGAACTTCAATTTGATTGGAGAGAATTCTTGCTTTGTGAAAGCATGTCTCTTTTCTCCTGGTTTCTTTAATTCTTCCCACGTGTATATTCCCAATGCCCCTGGGAGTGCAGTCATTGCCTGGTACTCAGAGGAACTGTTGTCTTGCATGTCACCATGGCTAGGAGATGYGTGTGGAAGCAGCGGTCAGTGTGTGCAAAGGGCAGCATGCTGGGTGCTGAGGGTTTGGCTTGGGTTGATGTTTTTGTTTTGTTTTCTCCCACCCCTCCTTTCCCACTGCAGAGCCCTGATGCTCTTGCCAGATCGGGCTCCTAGTGACCGTGAGATAATGGGCTTAGCAGATGCCTTCCCTTTTGTGCAGATGGGATGTCTCCTCTCCTCCAAACCCAGCTGGGTCACTGTGTGAAAGGGTAAAGCAGATATGCCTTCGTGAGTCCTGCTTGCCATCAGGGCTAGTTTATTGCTGTGGAATCAGTCACAGAAGGGACGGGAGACCAAAGACACTACAGGTGGCACTAAGTCACTGATTCCCTAATGGAGCATAGTGTTTGTCTTGCTCACCTAAGATGTGGCTGACATTCCCAGTAGAGCTGTGATTGCTTAGTTGGAAAGCACAGACATTCCTGTTTGCCGGCACTTTTGCTTACAGACAGATGTCTTTTTATAATATCAGAAAAAAGAAGATGCTTACTAGAAAAGTTTTAGTRGAAGATGTTTTGAAATGGATTTAGACATAAGCTCAAAGCCGTTAAAGCATCTTCCTTGTTTTCTTTGTTAGTCTGTGTTTTCACCAGCCCTGCATTGGCCAGTGAAACAGGATCTACTGAAAAAGAGTGAGGCCTTAGCCAATGCATGTCATCTTCCTTGACTTTATAAAACATGTAAGATGAGGGTAGCTCTTTGCGATGAGGGCCATGACAGCAAACTTCCATGACTTCTATAACACTGCCCATAACAGCCTCTCGTCTTAAGTTATATATCAGGCAGTGGAGAGAAAGTTCTGAGTAAAGCTGTGAATTAGGCTCTTCTGTGCCTTATTTTGTAAAGGAGAAGGCTGGTTTTGCTAGGATTTCATGGTGCATTTTTCTTTCTCTCGTTGCAGGTGAGGCTGGCGCCAGCATTATTCGAGTGTCAAAAGAAGCCCGGAAGAGGTTTTTGGGCCCGCTCCACCCATCTTTCAACTTGGTGAAGACCATTCGGATCTGCCTGTCCAAGGCCGTGCCAGAGAATGGGCATGAGGTTGCAGCAGGACGTTTGGGTATTTCCCTGACGCGGGTCTCTGATGGAGAAAACGTGATACTGTCAGACTTCAATTCCAAGGAGGAGCTGATCCAGGTGAATGGAAACTTACTGCAGAGGGCTAGGCAGGAACTGCATACAGTTTTGTTTTSCCTTGGTCTTCAAATGTCCTTAGTGTGTAATTGTCAGCACACGCCAGTGTGGTGTTCTGAGAAGAGTAATAGGCTCAATAGACTTTGATCTGCTTTTTACATTCTGGATCTCTTTCTCCCTCAGGCCTGTGTCTGCAGCACCTTTATCCCTGTCTACTGTGGGCTGATACCTCCAACCTTGCGTGGAGTGGTAAGATGCTCTAAGACTCTAAGATGCTCCTTCATTAAATCATATACTAATGAATAAGAAGGCAGAAATGCTGATACTCARTTTTGGCAGTCTTGTTGCCTGTCTGCTGGCAGCAAATAGCCTGAAGAGGCACGAGAAATTCCCAAATAAACAACTTCCAACAGTGGATGTGCCTTCTTTCCACTGCTGCCTGCAGTTGGCTATAAATGTCCCAAAGACTAGAGGGTTTAACAGGATAGTAATATGTAGCAACCTGGGCAAGTGCTGGCTGACTTAGCAAAAGGTTCTCCTGGCTGCTTGGTACAATGCTCTCTGTCGCTGAGGCTCCAACCCTCTGTATGTCAAAAGAATTTGGGTCCAGGATAGAAACCATGAGTGTAGTTCTTCTCCCACGTGCCTGACACTTTCTGCAGGGTTTTAACTAGTGGTGCTGATACCAGACCTCTTTTCCATGGAGTTCTTCCTGTCCTTCCTCTGAGAATAATGTTGTTCTGCCTGCTAGAGCTTTCTTTAACATCCTGTCCAAGGCTGTCCAGAGCAGTTTCTCCCTTCTGTGTTTGCATGTTAGAAACGAAAACATTTGAAAGCTGCGCAGAGCTGGAGTGTCTCTGAATATTGCAGTCATGCTTAAGGGCCTCAGTTGAGCTTGGACTCCCCTTGTGCTACATAGGTTAATGCGCACCTTAAAAGGCAGTTTGTTTGCAAACTAAATAGACAGAAGGGAGAGGGAGAACTGCTATTTGTATGTATGTGTGTATGCCCTGGTTTCCTSTAAGTGACCTACCTGACCAAGATGCCTCAGTCTGTCAGAGCACGGCATCAAATCTGCTCCCACTGCTACTTGTGTCCTAAAAGTGAGGTCAGTTTTGCTCCTGCATAATATACAACTTGGCTGGTTTTGTCTTGTGCAAGCATGTTGGGCAGGGAAATGACCTGGAAGAAATGTCCAAAGTACAGCCCTTCAGAGAAGTGACAGAATCAGTAATGGTTTGGCATTTGCTCAACAACTGCAGACAGGGTTTTTGTCCCACAGTTGGTGGGAGCATAATAGTGGCCCTTGCCTGACACCTCTCTGGGGCTAGTTGAGGTCAGTGTGGATCAGGCAAAATCTCAAAATTCCAAAACCGCGTACARCATCGGGGTTTCTGGAATGTGCAGCTGCCCTGGCACACTGAGGGATGACTTCTCATGTCAAGATTCCTCATGGGGAAAGGTGGGGACGGAATATATGAGATGAGGAAATTAATTCCTACCTCTTCCCCAGAAAGTCATGGCTCTYTGTGTCTCTGAAGGGGGACTGGCGAGGGGAGAGGTTAAATTAGGTTGGATATGAGCCTGGGAAAAGGCTTTGAAATGGGACTGCATGGTTCCTAGCATGCCTGTGATGACTGTATTTGCCACTGGAGAGACTGACAGGCCTGGCATGAGGACCAGTTTTCAAGGCAATATAATTGTGTGCAAGGTGCAAGATCCATATTCTGCCTTCCTCCTAATCTGTTTTCAGTGTTTGCTCTCTGAGCTGTGGTAGCCCCRTGGAGTGGATGATGAAGGTGGGTGGAGGGAGGAAAAAAAAAAAGAATTCTCAAATACTGAGAAATGGAAGGGTCAGTAAATGACCTGTCAACACATGCGCTAGCTGTGAACCGTCTGTGGCACATGGGTGAGATGAACCCCTAACAAGGGTCAAAAAGCTGGTTGTCAGTTTGTGTGAGCAAGGGGCTCTGTGAGGGGGAGGACATAAGGGAATGGAACTGGGCACCCCRGAGTTGACCCCAGTCCATGAACCATCCCCAAAAGCTGCTGCTGCTCCCACCTGCCGGCAGCTGGGTGCTCCAGCCCATGGCTCTGTGCTGTTAGGGGCTTTGCAGGAGGTTGGAGAGTCTTGGGTTGCTGGAGGTTCAGGCAAATTCAAACATGTGGCCGCTGATCTTGAGTAAGGAATGGTAATCGGCATTGCTTGGGAAATGGAGGACCAGAGAGCGGAGTCTGCATGTGTATTCCTAGATTTCCACACAGTGAGAAGGCTTTGCCTGTCAGCGTTATTGTAGTTAAGCCTTCTTTCTAATGGCATCCGTTCACTCACACTGCCACCCTCGGGGASACCTATGTTTCTGCACCCTTACCGCAGTGTTGTCTTAGCTAAGTGACCAAAACACAGCCCCACCTTTTTTTAAACAAAGTGGGTGTCTGGCACTGTGCTGCCTGCTTTGCTCTGTCCTCTTCCCACTCAGCCTGYCATGGTCTCATCCTTGCAGAGGGAGTCAGCCAGGCATCTCCAGCTCTGGCTGTGCCTCATCTGGCTTTCAGTGGAGCAGCTTTGGGGAGATGATGACAATGAGAGTTTGCTATGGTTGCTTTTGGCTTAGGGAAAACTGATGCCCACTTTAAAAGGGGGCRAGGGTTCAATTGATTTTTGGCACCTCTGTGGTCTAGAAAGCATCCTGTAAGCAAGCTGAGCATTCCTGTTTCCAACAGAGTGCACTTTTCCTTGAGTTTAACCTATCCTGTCCTTCCACTTTCTTCACTGCCCTAACCTCAGTGGTGCAGGAGTCACTAACCATGTCTGTCTTGATACTGTGTTTGGTGAACAACACCTGACATGAGGATGAAATGCCCTGCGCTATGAGTTAGTGCTGCTGTAGCCTACAGTTGTAATCACAAGCCATCTCCCTTGAACCTGTAGGCTGTAAGCAGAGGTTTATTGCCAAGGTTTAGTTTGCCCCCAAGAAACCTGCTGTGCAGTCCACCCTGACCCTGTTGCCTTGATGGGAGCTGGATTCCTGTAGCTGAATTTGATTCCTTTCAGCCCAAGAGCCAATGAACTGTTCCCCAGGCTCAGAGGAGCTGCYTGAAGGGGTGTCTGCCTGTCTGCTATCCACAGCAGTAGAGAACAAAGTGCAAAGCATGCTCCAGGCAAAGCAGCCAGCATTTTCCTAGGCATTGTGCAGCAAAAGACCGATGTYGGTGGTCAGTCTGCCTGTGAGACGAGACAAAGCATGACACAGAACGGAGTACCTCCTCTTCTGATCAGCATTTCCATGCTCTGCCTGGGTKCAGCCTCTGCCAGCTCAGCTCCTCACCCAGCAGAACTGAAAGATGCTACAGCTGCTGCTYATGGAGCTGTGTAGCTCCTGATGGTGATTTCCATTTGAACCCGTCCAAAGGGAAGGGTTCCAGGCAGCAAATGGCAGGATCAACCCTGATACGAAATCAGGAGGACTCTTCTGTAACTGAGGTTCACAAGAGCTTGAGYTGTTATTCTGCAAAGGTCTCAAACTTCCTGCTCTTTTGGCTTGACCAACRTCCCCTTCCTTGTATCTTCTGCATATTCCTTGCTCTGCCAAAGGYCTGTAATAGAGATTGTCTTGCTCAGCGCCTTGTGCAGTTATGGTGCGTCAAAGAATACTTTGAATTGAGTATATGCTACTGGGGTTGTCCTTCCTGCAAGGATAGCACAAATGTATTTATGGTACATATGTACGGAACACTCTCTGATAAGAGGGTGCCTGTTAGGAGCAAAATCCAAGTCCCTTGTATGCTATTATCACACCACAGCAAGTAGATTCCAAATGCGTATGCATGTGTTGGGATTGCTGCTTGATAAGCCTGCTAGCAACAAATCAGCTAGTTTTACTCTTAGTTTAACTCTTAGTTTACTCTTAGTCCACCAGTGGGGACCCATGTCTGAGCTTACTTGTTTTAAACACAAGTGAAAAATGGCACAATGTCACAGTGTGACAGTTTAGATCAGTGCTAATTTGCACTGCAGGTGGTTGTTGGTGTGCCATGTTATTCAACTGGACAGCAGTCAAACCCCATAGGGGATGTAAGTCAGCAGTCACACAAGTGAATATGCCTTTCTCATTGAACACTTGTGACCAACACACTTGACCATAGGAAGAAGGGCATATAGCAAAAGGATATTACAGATAACACAGCTGTGCTATTGCTGGTTTTGACTCCTCCAGTGCTGGTGGATGTACTCCATTCTCTTCCCAAGCTGTCGGCACAAATATGAACCGGGACACAGAG